>VXAC01005718.1:696579-740186 GCA_013399225.1 Rhipidura dahli | reverse complement strand
AGAAGAGAAGAGAAGAGAAGAGAAGAGAAGAGAAGAGAAGAGAAGAGAAGAGAAGAGAAGAGAAGAGAAGAGAAGAGAAGAGAAGAGAAGAGAAGAGAAGAGAAGAGAAGAGAAGAGAAGAGAAGAGAAGAGAAGAGAAGAGAAGAGAAGAGAAGAGAAGAGAAGAGAAGAGAAGAGAAGAGAAGAGAAGAGAAGAGAAGAGAAGAGAAGAGAAGAGAAGAGAAGAGAAGAGAAGAGAAGAGAAGAGAAGAGAAGAGAAGAGAAGAGAAGAGAAGAGAAGAGAAGAGAAGAGAAGAGAAGAGAAGAGAAGAGAAGAGAAGAGAAGAGAAGAGAAGAGAAGAGAAGAGAAGAGAAGAGAAGAGAAGAGAAGAGAAGAGAAGAGAAGAGAAGAGAAGAGAAGAGAAGAGAAGAGAAGAGAAGAGAAGAGAAGAGAAGAGAAGAGAAGAGAAGAGAAGAGAAGAGAAGAGAAGAGAAGAGAAGAGAAGAGAAGAGAAGAGAAGAGAAGAGAAGAGAAGAGAAGAGAAGAGAAGAGAAGAGAAGAGAAGAGAAGAGAAGAGAAGAGAAGAGAAGAGAAGAGAAGAGAAGAGAAGAGAAGAGAAGAGAAGAGAAGAGAAGAGAAGAGAAGAGAAGAGAAGAGAAGAGAAGAGAAGAGAAGAGAAGAGAAGAGAAGAGAAGAGAAGAGAAGAGAAGAGAAGAGAAGAGAAGAGAAGAGAAGAGAAGAGAAGAGAAGAGAAGAGAAGAGAAGAGAAGAGAAGAGAAGAGAAGAGAAGAGAAGAGGAGTTGTCTGGAGACCTCATAGTTGCCTCACAGTATCTGAAGGGAGCCTAAAAGGAAGCCAGAGATGGACTCTTTGTCAGGAACCGGAGTGATAAGTACAGTTCTTGTAGGACAAGAAGCAATAGGTGCAAACTGAAAAAGGACAGGTATTGGGAAAAAGTTTTTTACTGTGAGGGTGGTAAAACACAGGAACCAGTTGTCCAGAGAAGCTGCAGATGCCCCATCACTGTAAGCGTTCAAGGCCAGGATGGATGGGGCTTTGAGCAACCTGGTCTCGTGAGAAGTTGTCCCTGCCCACAACAGGGTGGCTGGAACTAGAGGATCTTTAAGGTGCCTTCCAACCCAAAGCATTTGATGATTCTGTGTTTCTGTATATAGTGCATATGATGATAAGCAACCTGCAGTCCTTCATGGCATTTTGTCTGCAGGGAAAAAAACTCATTATTCCCATTTGACAGCTGAGGAAGCTGAGATTGAGGCTGAGTGACAGCTACAACCAGAATTTAAACACAAGCTCTGGGATCCTCAACCCGGTGTTGAACTGAAAACTTCATAGCAAACAGCTTAGATAAAACCCTCAGCTATGTTTGAGACACATTCATCTGAGGTAAAAGCATTTCTGAACTGGAGAGAAGCAGTTCAGATTGAACTGAAAGCCCACGTGTGTGTCCTAGTTTGGACATCAAATATTTCAGATGGTGCACTGAAACAGAAACCACAAGATAATAATCATCTACCCAAAGGTAAAAGATACACAGGTAAATGAGGAGGATTCATTGATTTTGTGCAGATGTACTGACGCATAGAATGTCTGGAGTGGCATGTTCATCTCTAGGGAATGAGCAAAAGCTTGTGTGTCCGTGCATACCTGGAATGCTCATCCCGGGACAAGATGCTTTATCTTACCGATTTTATATGTTTGAAATCTACTTTTGTCAAACAAAAACAGAGGTCTGTGTTTCCCAGACCTTTCACACAGACTCAGGACTGTGCACAAGTGCCCTCAAGGATGATCTATGGCAAAGCTTCTAAGAACCTTCTAGCCCTGCTACTCTTTTGTAGGATTAAAAGCCAAGGGCTATCAGTACTTGACCTGTGACTTCTGGGAGTGTATGGATTTGTGGGAAGAGATTCAGAGGAAGCTTTAGGCTCTAGGTTTTTAGAGAGGATATATCCTAAAATGAATGTGTGATGTCTGAGAGGGCAGAGATAAAAACAGAAAAAAAGAACACTGTTACTTGTGGGAAAGGATTTTAGCAATGACTCAGTACAGTGACAAGCTGCTGTATGTTTTCCATTTCATATGTCTCCCAAAACTAGAGTAGGTATTCTGTCCTCTACACACAGGATGTACAGGATGTTTGGGGAAGGCCCACATTTTTCAGGTCATTTCTTGTCTGCAGCAAAGTTCTTTTTTGTTAAATAATGATCAACTATGTAAATACAGTTCCAATTTCAAGGAAGACCTGTTGATGCAAAATAATGTTTCAATAACGAGCTATGTGTAAGTACAGACAACTTTTACAAAACATCTTGCAGCAGTCCCAGAAATTAAGCAACATTCTGAAGTACAGTTTATTTATTACCAAATCAGAGCCTCAAAGATGTTTTCCTGAAAAATCTTGTACTAGCTTGAAAGCCATGAAGCATACTTCCTGAACCTGGTGTTATGTGAGTCTGGACGAGTCATTTGACTTCTGCAACCTACAGCTACCTCCTCTGTGGGAAAACTGTTTAGGCCCTAGTTTTGCCAAATCCATTATGCAGAACAAATCAAATGTGGAATTTTAGCAATTACAGATTTTTTGTGGTGGGTTTATTCAAGTGAACAGGAACCTTACACATATAGGTAGTGCTCAGAGCCATTATTTAGAAGTTAGCCAACAGCACTCAGCAGCAAAGACTTGATTAGAACACCCATTGCAATGGCTGGCAATCTTGTGACCTCGCTTAAACTGGCTAAGCCTAGACAGCTACAACCATTTGAGACCCCATTTTGTCTGACACATCCTTGTGGTGCTGCCAGGTGTAACTGCAGGAGCTATGAAACACCAGCACTGCTCTGGATTGATGACTGAGAGGCAGCCTGCATACCCTCACCTATCTCAAACAGAGCAGTTGCTTGCTCAGGCAAGTAAGGCAGCTAAGTTTGCCTGTTTAGGTAATTAAATCATGCATTCAAGTGGCCAGCAATAATAATTCCTTTTTTTTTGCAGAAATATGATCTCATGTAGCACATAGATTTTTTTCTGCAAGAACTGACCATAACAGAGTCCAGAGAACACCTTTGAAAACACCTTGAAAACATTTTTCCAGAAAAAAAAAAAATCATGCATTTACTTATGGAATAAAATGTAAAAAGTTATTTTAGTTCTAAGGAAACTGCACAAATAAGCATCTGACTTCCACTTTCTCTCTGTCAAAACCAAAATAAATCTAAACAACCTCCAACCAATTTTCTTTTAAACATTTAGTGCCACCCTTGTAGCCCTACATGAAGCCCTATTGAGGAGTTAGACAGTTAATAAATATGTTACTGGTGAGAATCAATACATTAAAACAGTTAAAACAGGTTTCAGCTGAGTGTGGACTGAAGTAGCATTTAAATATTTTTTTGTTTCAAAACTTCCTGGATTTTTTTTTATTTTTACTTGTTAATTTTAGAAGATTTTTTTCTATGCCATTAACCATTCAGATAATCACCCCTTTGCTAAAGTTACTTCTTAAATTGTTCATGTTACCCTGCAATTTTTTAATTCACCACCATGAAGCATCCTGCCTATAGCTGCAGCCTGACAAGCAGCTTCTTCACAAGCATCATAATTATTTATTCTTTCTCACAGCCCCTGAATGCTAGAGTTCTGTGACCAAATGAGCTTCTCAACTTCCATCAAAACAATAGTTCTTTTGCCTTCTACTTGTGCAGCATATTTCAAAAAATGCCATTTAAGTGTGAGAGAGGTTTACAAACAATACACATGAATTAAACCTGATGGAACGCTTTACTACCTTTACAATGCCTTCTCAAGGTTTTATGGGTGGTCATGCTTTTTACCAGCCTTGTGTTGACCTTGTCTGCTGCTGAGAGTGGGTTCCCTGCTGTTCATACCCTATCCAAGCTTGCTTTAAGCAGCTGAGATGAGAAACTTTCTGCAAAGTCTAAATTTTCACTGTGAAATAGAAGACCACGGCCACTTGTGGGGTTTTTCTCAGCTGAAGATAGAGAGGTCTGTTTTCAGTTTGCCAGTGCAGGGGCAGAAGCGGCTCCTCGTGGAGGAACGTGGGGAATAACACATCTCAACACCTCCCTCCCCAAAATTATCATCTTGCCAGCAAGCATAACGTGTCTGAGTAATTGATGCCACAGAGAAAACTGCTCTTCTGGTGTGCAAAAGGGCATGACCTGTGAACGTGTGCATCAGGGCAAAGGGATCTGAGTCACAAAACACATTTTAATGATATTATGCATCTGTTTAAGATTCTTCTTCTCCTCCCATTGAAATTTTCTTCACCACTTTCTGCTGAAAGCAGTACTATACTTGTACTTTCATATACCTGCTTTGAGAGCTATGAACACATGTAGGTAAATTTGTGGTAGGGGACAATAATACTTTTCTCAAAAATTGCTGTTTGCTCTGTGCTTTTCTCAAAGGAAAAACTATTTGGTAGTTAAGTATATTGGAAATCTTTTACCAATATACAGTAGCACTGTCTCCAAGATTATTATTTTCCATTTGTAAATCAGGACATTTTGTCAACATGTACTCTTTGGCCAAGACAATGTGATGTATTTGTTGGAGCCACACACAAATTATTACTTTGTCTATTGTAAATCTTTATTTAACAACTTATTCAAATGCAGCATGTGTCCTCATGCTTCATACATGTTCCAAATGTTGTAGAGCCAAAATCCATGTAAAGGATTGATAAAGCTTTGATTTATTTAGCCACCTACACTTGTGCCTAATTTTTCCTCAGGAATAATTTTTAGATGTGACCTTACAGAACTCAAATTTAAGCTCTCTAGGCCTCAGAACAAAGTTATTTCACTATAACTTTTTAAAGCACAAATAACTAATTTTGTACAAATCTGGAGTCAATACTGCTGACATTATTCCTGCCAAGCACCAGCTTATCCCACAAGATATATTGGCAAAACTGCCCTTGATCTACAGATACAGTGCAGTGCAAATAAGTGTAGCAGTCTGCATGTTTGTGGATAAATGGCTTCCCAGTTTAATTGTTATTTTGAGCTTTGAATTTTGGTTGATTGCTACTTCCATATGCAACCAGCTCAGCCTTTTGAAAGATGAGTGGATATAAAGTTTTTGACTCGTGTTTACATTCTTTATATTTCCAGTGACTGAATATTTCGAGAGAGTTTGTTTCATTAGCATTTTTTCCCAGTTAATATTTAATTCAAGCATAAATATAGCATATAACTTGTGGGCTTTTTTATCAATTAAAATACTAGCAGTCCTCTGAAAGCTCTTTTGCTAGGTCTCTAAAAATAGATTACTTCAGAGATCTCTTTCTTACTTCAGTATAATATACCAAACACAGTGTTCCTGTAGTCATATGACTGTTCAAAAATACAGACACAGTTTATACAGATTTTACTTGTTAGCTTTTAAGCATCATTTTGTATTTTTTCTGTTTACTTTGTTTTAAAATATCTAAACTCTATCAGGAAATATATTGCAGCAAAGGAAAAAGAATGAGTTATAAATCTGAGAAAGTTAATCTGTACACTTGAATGGAAGAAACAATAAAAAGACATAAGACATTTTATTCCAGGAATGATAATAAATGTATTTTTCCATATCCTATAATCTATTACCTCAGTGTAATGACTTTAGCACTCAAAAGTGTCTGAGCTATTTTTTCCGTAAATCCATTTTTTATCAATTTAAATCTTTGAATCTTAATAGATTAGTTGTGAAGGGTGTTAAATTTTAATTGTTTTCTCTTTATGGACTATTCCTAATAGTTAGATTTCTTTAAGAAAAAATATATGGCCCCTTTTATGTCAAGGTTAATAGAAAACCCTGTTAGCTTTTATTCCAGAATTAAGAGAACAGATATATATATATCTCAACAGGAAATAAAATTATTATAGAAACATAACAGTGGAAACATATATCTCCATTTACATTGGTTAGAAGGCTTGCACATCATGGTCCTGTCTTCTAATTCAGAATTTCAACAGGTACATAAAGGCGTGACTATCTCATCATGTTCACTATCTCACCACTCTTTCTTTTACCAAATGTGATTTATCACTGGTCATATCTAAGAGCTCTCTTTTTTTTTTTTTCAGTAACTTTTGTCACTTCTGAGTGACACATCTCTGGAAACAGGAAACCTGGGATTTTCTTAAAATATCTTGACTTTTCTTGACTTTGCAAAATGCCTAATATCTCCTCTTTAGAATCAACCTCTGTCAGTCCCCATTGGTACTGTAAAATCAATCCAAGTCGTCTTATGGGGTGGGTGTCCTGAATATTGTCCATGTCTTCAAGGTGAGCGTCTTTCTGCAGGATGGACCTTCTGCACCAGGCTTACAGACAGAAGCCTGAAATACCAGGGGCAGTTTCTTTGGGATGTTTATCCAGTGATACATCACCTACTTCTCAAGTTATTTTGTTTCTTTGTTGATTTTCCAGACATGTAAAATACTCTGCAATCCTCCGCTCAGTTACACCTTGGCAGATCTGCTGCTTTGTGCAAAGGAGGAAAAAAAACACGTTAAGAAAACCCTAGCCATTGGAGAAGTTATTAGAGTGTACCTATTTGTTTTTATTTAGGTAACCTATATGATGTTGCATGTTGTCCTTTCTAAGAGGACAAAAAGCTTTGGAAATGTCAGTGCCTTTTATAGGTCTATAGGGTTATGTCTGCTGTGTGTATACACGCACACGCACTCTCACATACATAGAAGAGAGGAAGTCATTTTATTTTACCCAAATCAGCTACTTAAGTAAATTGAGATATATAGAATTTACCAATGAAATGAGTGATTTGATGTGAATAAAAGAGGTGGTGTGTTGTAAATCAGTACTGACAGCCAAATGGGAAAAATTGACAGAGCACTGTAATCACTCCCAACATCCACTGAAGTTATTGATCCAAAACCTCTATAATCCCCTCCACATAACACAAGCAATTTCATATAATACCTGTAATAACAGTGCATTCAAACTCAAGTAGCCATCAGAAGCTTTGTATCTAATGGCAAAGCAGGCCTCTGCTGAGTAAGTGTAACAACTAGAGCACAAAAACGCCGATGACTCTTGCCTTTCATAGGTAGCGGCCTGCGATAAGAGCTAGTTCAGAAGATAAACAGTTCCCAACGCCAAGGAAAATGAGCTATTAATTGCCCTCTTGCTAAAGACATCATAAAGGCCCTAAAGCCCTGGGTGCAAAACAGGGAGAAGGTAAGCAGGATTTGGGGACTGATAACGCCCCGGGTGCCATCCACGCAGCAGCGATCTGATGTTAATTACAAGAGGGGAAGGAGGGCTGAGAGGTATTTAGCTGCTGGGTCATTACATCCTTCCCAGGTGTTTTTCCCATGAAATGTTCCACCAGTTTTACAAGCTCCTTCTCTGGCTGATGGATTATTCTACCGCCTTATCAAAGCTTTGCCAGCTCCTCATTAATATATAGAGCGAGCGGCGCGGTTCTATATATCATTGTCTTCTTCTCGGGGAGGGCTAATCAGTCAGGCATTATCAGCCCGTCAGCAGAAGGCAGGCAATCAGGCCTGACAGCGGAGAATCATGGGAGAGCAGGGAAGGTTAAATGAGGCTGACAGTTGTGATAATGATGATTATACTATAAATTAAGATATGATGATAAAGGAGAATAAAAGACACAATCTGAAGCAATATTTGGTTTAACATGTCTCTCTTTTTCGGTACTGTTAAATGGCCATAACATTTATCACGCCGAACAAGAATGGACATTTAACTACCATGATAAAATAGGACAGCATCAGATTGAAAACCCAACAAGTTGTGATTATTGTGTCAGGCACTTTTCCACTGGTTGAAAAAACTGGAGATAGAGCATATGTTATAATCATTCATGCATTATTCTGCAGAATGAAAAGAAAATAGATCTATTTTAGAAATGTCTTCCAGACTTCTAGATAAAAAAAATCCAAAAGGAAAAAATTAATATATTCTGCTGCTTCCAAGATCATTTTTATCAATGAAACTATAGGAACATAAGTGATAGTTCCTCCCTGCCACCTCCTCTTAATTGATGCATGTATTTATTAGTAGCTGATTTGGAGGATTTGTAATTGTTTCACTGTTAGTCTCTTATTAAGCAAAACACTGTAAATGAAATGACAACATCAACATGTCATTTTCAAAGATCACTCTCTTGTCAGGTGGTAAAATTAAGTTGGTTCACAGAGGTGAAATCAAACAAGAAGTGGCATGGTTTGACTGTAGGAACATATGTAATACCGTGGATGTCGTGCAACCATTTGGTTGTTTGCTTTGGCAGATGGACTAGATATGTATTGTTTGTTTATGATGTTTGGGTTTAGAGTGCTTAGCAATCCTAAGTAAATATTATTGGACTATGAAAATGAGAATGATGCTCATTAGCAGTTTATGCAGTGTCCCAGGCCCTGTGCACCCACATGTATTGTGTCCCTGGATGTGCCTACCATGCACTGAAAAGAAGGAAAAGTTTGGGAGGGAAAGTGCAAAACCTCCTTATTGGAAAACAAAAGGTTTTAGAACAAGTTGAACTCAAACAGAAACACTGTGCTTCCTCCAGATACGCTAAAGAAATTATTATCTGTATACATAAAGATCTTTGTATAAAAAAAATGTGTGTCGTTTTCACAAATATATAATTTTTGTGTCCATAGTTCTGACTATGATCTTATTGCCAAAGCAAAACCTCAGACCAAAGCCAATAGTGTAAAGCTATAATCTTAATAACTGTTTTTTACATTAATACCTAAGTATATTTTTTGTATAATGCACTCATATGTTATGCATCTCTATACATGATACTCTTGTAAATATGAGCAAGGTGATAATTTGATAAATCACTGTATTACTTGTTGCCACTTGATCTGTGCAAATGGTGCTTTTTGCTGGATATGAAAGAAGAGTAAACTTCAATTATTTTGCACTGTATTAAAGTGATAGTGCAGGAGAGAGAAATGAATATTTTAAAAGTTCACAGCTTTATTTTCTCCATCTCATCTTTATTACCTCAGATTTGGAAGTACTCACAGTAGAAAATCTGATTATTAATTGTAGAAGTGGTTGAGTTGACTGCACAAGTCCGAGAAAAAATCATTTGTTTTATAAATTAAACAAAGTTAGTACACAACAAGCCTTTCATGAAACATGACTTCTCTGGAATCTGCTCAGACACTATGGTGATGGCAGTCACTTAAGTGCCTTAGACAAACAGAAATCTCTGCTGTGATTATAGTGATTACCTTTTCTGCAGTGACTGACTCAATGGAAATAAAACCAGAGCTATTTTGTAGCAGGTAAAAAGAAAGAAAACCAACAAAAAACAACAAATCCCACACAACCAAAAAAAAAAGCCACCTTGAAACAACTGCTGTAGTATTGTTTTTCACTGGAAATGGCCTATTGTCTAATGCACTTTAAAACAGTATTTTTATTATTTGATCAATTTGATTTACCACAGCCATGAAAATTGCACACATTCCTCTCGTACAGATGTAAAGCAAGGAACACAGACGAGTTTATAAACCTGACAGCCTGTAATAGAAATGCTTATGCAACCAGCACTTTCTGGCTGTGCAGACTGTGCTTCAGAAAAACCCAAAGATATTCATTGCCAGAGGACAAGAGCGTGGAAAAATACAAAGAAAGGACTGTGATCAAATGGAATATCCTAATGCAGGATCCCAGGCTTTATTTGTGTTTCTTTTCTGTAATGATACACAGCACTTTGCCTTGTTTCAATTTGAAACATGCTATTGCATCTGAATAAAATCACTAGTGTTTTTCATGAAGATAAGGATTTTGTTTTGCTATTTATCCTCTCTAAGATCAGGATTTTATTAAAGGAGCAATGCTGCTTCAGAGACTTTCTCCCTAGCTTGTTCCATCAATTCAAATGCACACTGAAGATATATTTGCAGGACATCAGTCCAATAAACCAGCATGTTTTAGTGTGATAATATATTTCTTCTAAGAGGCAGAGAGGGGATGAGTCCAGGGCAATCAGGAAAGAGGGAGGACACCAGTGCAAAGATTATGACTATGTATTTTAGGGAGATCCACTGCTGGAGTCAAAACACTCTGCATGATCAGGTTGAACTAATATTCTTAGAAAATGGTGATAAAATATAATATTCCCCTCCTCACTCCCTATCTCAGCTGTAGCTACTCTGTAAATAAATCAAAGTTATTAGGTGGGCTTGTTGAAGAAATGTCTAATTAAAAAACAATATATTTTCCAAGCTTTTATTCATTTGCAGGTTGTGGAGTTCATAATATATGTTGGGATAAATATTACTGAGTTTAGCTGTTTCATGCAGACAATGACCAAACTGAGGTCCACTTCAAGATAAATTTCAAATTTCTTAGTGGGAAATAGTAACTCCACCGAATTCAGTTGGGATTTTGCAATTCACTGGACCTCTTCTGTGGAGATTTCAATATGTGTACACACACATCCTTGGGGCCTAGATACAAAGGTTCAAGAACAGGGATCCTTTGTCTTCCTTCCAACTTCTTTCCTCTCCTTCCCAGCCTCTCCCCTTAATGGCCCAGCTACAGAGAGTGTACCCCCACAGTGGATGGCCACTGCTAACGCCAGCCGAGCCTGAAACGCCTGGCTGAGGCTCATTAGTTTTGTTATAAAAACACAACTGGAAGTGTGGTTTATCATTTGGAGTTAAGGTTCTAATTCTGGCACATAGGAGGCTGCAGACAGGAAAATATCTTGTTCCTTATTCCATTTTATTAACTTTGTTTTGTTCGCTTGAGCCTAGTACTGTGTAAGACTTTGAATAATCACAGCTGTACAGGTAGCTCCAGTGGAGTGAATGAGGGGCTTTTTCAAGGGCTCTGCTCCCTGCAGAAATGATTTGTACCTCTGCCTGATTGTCACTAACAGAAAATGAGAAATAGGAACATTCAATGCAAAGTAATGTGTTCTGTACAATTACTGGATTAATAATTTTATTCCATTACTGTGTGGGGAGAGAGGACATCAGGTTGAAGATCTGCAATTCTAGTATATTTCTAAGCGTCCTGTTAAGAGAGTGAGCAAGGGTCAGGAAACTTAATTATGCCATAACTAGATAGAAATTGCCAAGTGATAAAAAGAAACATCCAGCCAGATTCAGCAGGAAATTACAGCTTTAATAATATAGCATAATGCCTACTTCTATACAATTATTGGAGAGACCCTGAATGATTTTAAATAACAGGCTTGGTTTTCCAGCAACGACAGGGGGAAAAAAAATCTGAAAATGACATTCTGCATTTTGCTGTAAATATTTTTCTGAGGTTTTGGGGGTGTTTTTTTAAAGATTGAATTATTAAAAATCGCATATTTACTCTTGGTAATGTGGAAATGCTATTATTCTGAAATGAGAGAAAGGTTATATTTATGGAGGAATTTGTATTTGTGGAAACTAAGCCTGTGGAATCATTCTTTTAGTGTATTGTGCTTATTGTACTTCTAATTTTGAAATAAAAAAGCAAAGTACACTGAAATTTATATTAAAAACTTAGGACTGAGTATTTTTGTTTTACAATTCAAGTTTTTTTCGACATTATGACCATGTTAGTGTGCAATATCTACCCAGTATTCTTTCAGGAAAATGTTTATGAACAGATTAAAGATTTCCTTGAATGCTGATACAGGATTTCCTTATAATTTTGTAGTCTTTATGAAAGATTAAAAAAAATACTATTTTAGCATAAAGAAAACTCTTCATCCTAATGAGAAGCAGCTCTTTTTTTTTTTTCTTTCCCCTCTCAGATGAAATAGGATATTTTAAATATTAAACTCTTATCACCTTTGTAAACACTGTCTGTGATATTAAGGCCTTTTGCAATATACGTGTATGTGTTTGTCCATTTATTTCTAATGTAAGAAAGAAAAGTCATTTCTGGTACTACCCAGGAGAGCCCAGCATTTCATTTTGTATTCTGAGGATGCAGATTAATCAACCTGACTCTCTTACCCAGGGCTAGCCATTCTGCCTAGAAATCTGCATATCTGCATATTACTGTTCTTCCCTGAATTTAATTTCCTACAGGAGCTGATATTAATCACCCTGTTTAAACAGAGGGGATTTGGGGTCTATACAAATATGACATTTTTTTATGGAAGTTGTAGAATATTTTCTCCTTTTTCATTATTATTTAAAGAGACAATAGCCTGGTGCTTTAAAGCAAACTATAGGAGATTATTTTTGTTTATTTGAGCTCATATATACTTAGTTTAGATTTTAATCATAAAATATGGCACACCAAGAAAGCTGTTCTATATTTTTCCTTCCAGAGTCTGCCTTCTCTGCCAAGAAAATTCCTCCAGATTTCACTGCGTATGATGAAAGGGAGTTGGGCCATACATGTCTCAAATACATCCTAGCTGAGAAAGTTTATTTGAACCCTTTTTTTAAAACCTGTACCAGTTTCATCACTTGAGTATCAAGCACTACACAAGCAGGCAAGCATTTCTGCACTTCTGTTTTGGAACTGGTGAACCCAGGAAGAGAAACACTGTTGACTTGTCAGATCAACACTGAAACCCATAAGGCAGACATGGCTTTGCCTGTGGATTTCAGCGGCCCCACGTCCTCTGCAGGCTCCTGGGGAAGCACTCTAGGAGATGTGACACTGTCACTGAGGGGTGGGAGGAGGAAATTAGCTTGGTTGTCTCCCCATCCTTTGCCAGGTAAATCTGTATCTGTACAAGGCCGCTGGTCCTGTCTGCATGCAGTCACAAAATTTGGTCAAACGGGGAGTCCTCATGGCTGACAACTCCTTGTTGTCTCCAGGCGAGAACAAAAGCAATTTCATGAAGGCAGTGGCAGCAATGCTTTCACCACCCTACCTTAAAGCCCCTCCATATTTTGTGTTTGAAAGTGGAGAACAATGAACTGTCACTGTGTGACTCCACCGATGTCAAGTGCATTGTATCAGGCAGGAATTCAGTCCAATCCCTCTGTCCCTCAGCCAGTATTACTTGGCATATTTTATTTTGGCTGCTGAGACTGCAGTTGTGGTCCAAGCACAAACAGTTCAGAAGAACAACATGCTTGGAAATATGTGCCTGCATACCCCAAGAGCCCGTGCCAGCTGGAAAAACAGAGCATACATCAGTTACTGACTAGATATACTGCCCCTGTTAAAAAATGAAGCTGCTATCCAGATTTTTGTTTAAATTTACACCCTGGCCTATTGTGGCACTCCAGGTTAATTTGGATTGGCACCTTCTTTGCAGAGCTCTCTGATGCAGCTTTGAAAAATACAGGACTTCCTTTTTGGTTTTTTAGGAAGGCTGAACTCTTTCATAGCCTCCTGTCAAAGCAGTGTTTTTCTGTCTCTTATTTATGTACCCCAAAACTTCATGAGAAAAATTCAAGATTGTACCCTTCTTTCTTTCTCAGTCAAGAAATACATACATGCTTTGAGTTTGGGAAAAAATTAAACACAGAACTATTGAATGTTTTCCAGTCAACACAAGTTTAGAGCAGGTAAAATAGTGAGTAAATTTTTACATAAGACGTGATGTGAACTTGTCCCTTTATTTGCATGTTTTTAACCACGTATGGTCTGATTTCTATTCAAGCTCCTGGTTCTGCAAATTGTGTTACAAATTCCAGAGACGTTATATTGCCAACATTTTCACTGTTTTTGCTTGGGCAAATAGATAGAGGTGCCACAATGTATAATCAAGGCAGGTATTTGTAACTCTTTGCTAGAAAGTCATATTGGTTTTTTTCATTTCTAGCTCAAAACTGAACGTGAGGTTGATATAAATACTTTTTTGCTTTTTCTTTTTCTACAGATTTCATCTTTCATCTTTAGCTTCTAGAAATTCTTTTCTATTTTAGAAAACTTATTATAATAAGCTTAAAAAAATACCCAGTCATTTTGCCTAACACAAGATTTTTCTGGGGGATTTATTATCAGAAGTCTCAGCATCAGTCTGAAGAGATTACTGGTATTCATATCATTCTTCCTGAACACCTAGGCTGCTATATTTTCATTGCCTGTTACAAATCACAAGGGTATCGCCCCAGGCAAATAACAGCTTAGCATGTTTATCTGTCTGTGCTAATAGCATTTCATTTGAAGTCTTAAAAGTCACGAGTGGCTTTAAAGGGCACTATTACATGACTTCACATTTTATTGCAAAATGACAAGGTCCAGTTCCATTTGTTCTGCTTTGAAGTGTTCTTGTCCCTTGGCTGCCTGACTGCAGCCTTTTCTTATTCAAACTTGGAGCATGATCCCCTTGAACCAAGATACTGTCTTCTCTAGACAACAGGGAGAACTTCACTTGTAAAAATGCCATTTTCAGTCTCAGCTGTTCGGCTTCCACTCTTGTAATATTATCCACTGTTATTTGCTTTAGTGCTAGCTTGCCTGTAAAGGCAAAGATTATGTAAAATTACAGTTTTGTAATTAACATACATATCTTTTCTGCAATTCATATGGATGCTAGAACTGAAAATCCTTTAAAAGCATGAAAATAGTGCTCTGTATCCTTTGTAGAAAAACAAAAAATTGTGTAAAGGTGAGAGTCTGGACTGAATATATTCTTCCTGAAAATTGATAGTCGTTATTTAATTTAAATTGAAAATGTTTTCATCTTTAAAATTGTGTACCTGCACTGTGAAGGAAATACAAAATGCAAAATAGAGCCCAGTCAGTGTATACAAATAAGGGCAGAAACTGAAGAAGTTTGCTGAATCAGCACTAAAGACAAATGTGCATTTTACTTTTTTTCTGTCTAAAGTCTTTTGAGACAGGATTAGAAGCACCAGAAAAAGACCCACTCTCATCTAAGGGGAAAACCATGTAATATCACTGGAGACAAATAATAACAGAGAACTCCTCTTTATGCAAATCTAAAGTCTTTTCATGAAATTATAGCAACTGAAAACCTGGTTCACATAGTTCCTTACTGGCCACCTGTAAGCTACACCTAACTTCTGAGCATGCTATGAGTACTGCATGCTGATTTGGAATGGAAGTGTGCAAGTTTTGTTAACTTCAGCCCAATCACACAGGAAGAAATCTCAGAACATTTAGAAAAAATCCTCTCGTTCTACTTGTGCTTATTGGAGCAAATTTTATAACAAATATTTTACTTAGTACAAGAGTAAAAAAGGCAAAACTGGCAAACTAAATTTAATTTTTAAGTATTTTAATCACAGAATTAATTTTCACAGTGCTTGCAGCAGGAAGAATCCTCTGGTATAATATATACGTGATGTGAACAAATGCGTATATATTCTAGGTACAAAAAAAAGGCCAACATTTTGTTTTACAGCAAATACTGTCATCTGAAAATATGCCTGACTTAGGTTAATGCTTACACCACGATTTTGCAATAGCAGGGATGAGATTTCCTGTAAATAAATCCATCAAAAAGTAAAATGGGAAGGAATTGTTCTGAATCAAATGATTATACCCGTAGTGCTTGTAACAAGGAGATATCTTACTGTTCTTTAAGAAACATGAGGCAGAGAGACAAGAGACAATGACAGGAATATTTTTTTATTTGAGTCTTCTTCTATAACCAGATTCTTATTTATTTTACTGAAATCAGAAAATGTTCCGATCTGCAAGAACCTGAGTGGGGGAGATGTATGTCAGAAGAAAAGATAATTGATGGTAAACGTCAAATATTAAATCTTGATCTGGTTATTACCCAGCATATTAGCTATGTAAGAAGCTTAACAATTACAGCTATGATTGACTAGGTGGGATCCAAAATTCTAAATATCAACTGCCAGAAGGGATAATTATAACACATTAGCACCTGCGTGCTTAGACAAGATTGACAACTCCAGTCTAACATCTGCTTAATATCACTTTCATACTTTTCATTTTTTTTTTCTTTTAGAAAGGAATAACAAAGATTTTCTTGAAGCATAACAATAATTCAGCATCCATGTTACACAGTCAGTTGATTATAGTTGCTTGTTGTGTTTGGTCATGTTTTGCACTGACACATTTAAAATTAAACAAAGCCTTTTTGGGATTAGACAGCCACAGTTGTGGTATATTTTAGACAAAATGTACCTGTCAGAATCATTTGAAGAAATCCCAACAAGTGGGCTGCTCTTCAATCAGCTGGGCTGGCCAATACAATTTAACAACAAAATGAAGGCAGGCTGGAAAAAAAAGGCCTTGATTTCCCATGACAGGAGCAACAGAGAGAGGGGAAATTCAGTATACGGTACAAAGAGCTCAGTGAAGCTGCCCTCTTGGGCTCTTTGCAGGGGCAAGGCAAAGCATTCCCCTCTGGGCACACATCCCGGCTGTGCCCACCGTGGCGCCCAGGCTGTGAGCTGGTGGCACCAGGGCTCTGTCCTTGTGGCTCTTCCCTCTGTGCCCGCCCTCGTGCCTGCCCCGCTTCGTGCCCTCCCATCAGCTCCCCTCAGCCCCTGACTCCCAGGCCAGCTGTACACAGGGGGGTCGTGCCATGCCCTAGGAATTGCAGCTTCTGGGGGACCCCTCCTGCTGAAACTCACCAGCATCATCGGCCCAAAGGCAGGGGCTGCTTTCCTGGTGTTGGCTCCCAGGTGCATTTAGCTGAGCAGTAGCACCAGCTGCCCCGGCTCTGCAATGCAGAAATACCAGTCCTGAGTGGAAAACCAACGGAGCTGGATTATGGCCTCATAAAAGAGGGGGTGGTGATAGTGGTCCCCTGATGACACAAGTGTGATTAAGCACAGACAATGTCACACCCCTGCCCTACTGGGCAGAGATGACATTCCTCAGCTGGCAATCTAAATACCCCTCCAGGCCCTGTGTGTTTCTGCGCTGGGGAAGCTTGGCCACGGAGGCTGCTCTTGGTCTTGTTGGGAATTTAATGGAGTTTTCAATTGAAGCAGGCAGAAATTTCTCATGGAAAAATATATAACCACTACAATAGCTGGCTCTCCAAGTGTACAAAAGAATACACTTACTAAAAATTTATTGAAAAAGTGCAAAAATCTCATTCCCTGTGGGCTTAGATTTATGGTAGCAGAACCCCGACTAATTTTATATTAAGTCCTTCCCTACCTTGAGTGAGCTATGAAGCTTTAAGTCCACATAACTCTCCGCCCATTTCTTGGGGTTGGACGATCCAAGGTTGTTTTTTAAGTTTAGAAAGGAAAGTTCAAGTATATACTGCCCAGACTTGATGCCATGGAAGACTAACTCACCCAGCAGCGCCGGCAAAACTACATACAGAGGCTGAAGAGTCAGTATTAAGTAATTTGTTATTTCTACATTTTCAAAGCCATTGTTTGAGAAGGGAGACTGGGAGGAAGGATACCATTCACTTCTTTGGCTGGCCACTGTCCATTATACCTTTCAGAAGAGGCTAAGATGACAATTTTTTGACATAGGAGCTGCCATTCCTTTGCAATCTGACACTGTTTTACATTTTGTCGTGTTCCTTCCATTAATAGACATTTCAAAGGAGGTCATGGTATCTAAAATAGATTACTCTCTAATATCTCACCATCATTAAGCAGATAAAATTATATGTATGTTCCACAGTGATAACAGTTACATAATCTCATGGTTTTTCAGGTTAGGAATTGCATATATGAGTGCCTTGCTCATACTCTTGAAGTTACTGGTTGTTTTGATGCCTGAATCATTACATGATCAAAACTTTGAAGGTGTACTAAAAGTAGGCTAAAAAATGAGGGAGATTTGTATTATTCATCTAAAGTTGATGTTTTATCCTGTGTTGATCTACTACGCACCCTGACTTCATAAAATTTAGCAGCAGTTATCTTCGTGAGAAAATTTTAGACATAGTTGATAGGGCTTTTTAATATTACTGGTTGTCCCCCTCTTACATCATTCTGAATAAGGGCCAAGTCCATTGCTGCTCTGAGATGATCAAGAACTTCAGTTCACTTGAAGTTCATTAGTAACTCCACAACGTGTATAAAAGCTAAATCAGCATTTATGCTATATGTAAATGTTGTTATTTTATGCTCATGAGAGATGCTAACAGAGTGCAGTCAACACAGAAAAATGAATGTGTTTTCTTATTCATCAAATAAAATTCAAAATATATCTGGTGGAAGAACAGTTTTCTCATCTGTTACTCTATTATATAGTCACATAATTTCCCAGATTCTCTATCAATCCACACTGGATCTAAATTTTTTACAATTTTGTTTCACATACAAACATTATCACTTTACCCTTTATTCTCTTCTAGATCATTATTTTACCTTACACAGCCTTAACACATTTATGTTTTGATACTGAAATACTGGGTATTGTTATTTGTCCTTTTTCTACATCAGAGCCCATTACCTATTTTTTTTTTTTAATTCTGTGTTTGCTTTCATTACCCCTTTTGAAGAAAACATTACTATAAATGTCACTGACAGACCAAACCCACCATATTTTTGGTTCCTTACTCATCATTTCCTGACTTCTGCAAAGAATAGTGGTAGATTGAAGATGCATGATCTGTCTTTACAGCAGCCACCCTGTCCATCTGTTTGAGCATTTGATGGACAACATTTTTCTCAGACAACATAAATAAATAGAATCCTCATCACATGGCAAGATGCTATGTAATGATAAAGGCAATCAGATCTCCTTCTTCATGCTGCTAGATGATAACAGATACAGCAGTAGTGTTTGCAAGCTTCCCCACCGACAGGTAGAGCAAATAATTCCCGATGAATAATGCATCCAATGACTTTAGCTTCTCTGTCTGATTGTGGCGTATGCACGAGCAGACCATGATAATCTGTTCATTATTCAAAGTATTTGATTAGTTTGGGGTGAGCTTTTTAAACTCCATGCACCGTTTTCTAGGAGTGTACACAACGTGATTTACTTTAGTTATTTGTGATTGATCAGGCACATAATGAGGGCAATGTACTGGTTTGTAGAACATATTTGTGTGACACGTTGGGTGTCAGTACTTTGTAAAAGTTATTTTCAGCAAAGAGGACAGTAAGTTTGAAATTCACTTTTGAAACTCACTTTTGCTTTTTTTTTTTTTTTTTTTTTTTGCATGTATAACCCAGCTTTATGAAAATTCACAGAAGGGGTGAAACGAGGACCTTAGTGACCTTATTAAAAATCTTACCTACCGTGAGACATGTTGATTACCAATAGAGCCTATATAACAAATACAGGAAAGGGGTGTCAGCTTGAAGCCAGCTAAATCTTAACTTTATATTTTGACCAGCTGGAGTACGAGTCAATAAATGCAGCTACTGAGGCCTATGAAGGACAACACTATTCAGTCTCATCATCAGTCAACCATTGTGTAATAAATGCTTTCATTTATTGATCACCGATAATCTATGTCAGCTTTTAATAATTTGATACTTGTCCTCTATTTCCACTCAACGTTGAATTCTTTTGTTCCTCAGAAAAAGGAACAGAAGAACCTTGTTTTAGCAATTAGTCCATAAATTCCTTCACTTAAGGAGGAATTCTTCACTCTTCAATTTCATTATTGCCTTCAAATGTTATTAGGTTTATCAGGGCTGCTTGACTAAATTTGTCTGTGAAAAGAGTGTATGACATTAAAAATAGTGGCATATTTCTGTTTACAACAAATGCCACTGTGATACTCACAATCTCTTCTGTTTCAACACACAGTATACTAAAATCCCTTCAGAAACATTGAAGTGGCATTGCCAGTGCATCAAACTTCACAAGAGCCTATGATGTCAAGGTTTGCTGGATACAGTTCTCCCGTTAAGGAGCAGCTGTTCCATTTGTTTAGGTAGTTAGACATTTTTAAGTGTCAACTGGTACATGTTCTAACGTCAGATTGATCCAATTATTGTGGTATTTTCACCACAAAATATAATCATGAGCAAGATTATATTATGCTTCTGATGGGTCTTTTTAAACTTCCAGTCAAGAACATCTCAGAAAACAATGTGAGATTTAAGTTTTGGCTTAAGACACTGACATTTAAGAACCTGAGTTTGTACTTACACCCTGTGATTGTGTTGGGCTTGAGGCCCACATTTTATCCACAGAAACTGCTGACCCAACAATCCCATGTCACCCCCAGGAAAGCACTGATCTTGTAGGAGGACTAGTGTTGTCCCCCAGGCCGCACCAGGAATTTTCACTTCTCGCCCTGTCTTTGGATGGCAAACTCATGCAACGGGCAGCCCTGACCTCTGACAGCAGTGCTTCAGGCCAGTGCAGGAATTTGCTTTCCAAGAGCAGAGGACACCAACTCCAGCTGGCAGTGCTTTTGGCTGAGCAGACAAACCCATTAGCTGCCCCTTCCCAGACAGTAAATGCAAACCTTGCTCCTTCTCCTCTCTCCTGGGATACAGCGTTGCCCCACATCATGGTAGACTGATAGGCAAAAATAGGTTTCCCTACTGTTCTTCTCCATATAGGTGGTGAAAAAATTTTTGCACCAAAATAATGTGCAAAGCACCTCTTTGTATTTGCAGATAGAAGAAGACTTAGCATGGAATTGTATTGGATAATATTATGGAACAATTTAAATTTTATTTTAATCTGTTAGTGTCTATGTTACTTCCTACTAATTATAGACTTCCAAGTATTGGGTAGAAATTGGGAATAGATTTTATTAATGGAAAAATTAAGTTAAATGCCAATTTTAAGGTTCAGACTGTAGCAGAGCTGTTTAATCTGTTAGATCTGCTTAAATTGCTCTATGAATGAAGGCAACTGTTTCATCAATGTACTATACAGACACTTTTCAGGTGGCAATTACTGATCACTTTTGCATTTTTAGACTAAATGGGCAAATACCTCAAAATCAAGCAAGATCTTTGCACTCAAGTATATGTGTTTGTTATATATGCATTAATTGAAGCAGCATGGGAGTAGAAATGACTGTGACTCATCAAGAGAGATATGTACAAGTCCTTGACGTGCTGTGTTGGAGAGACGTTATCATAAGTTACAGCTTTATAGTCATTATTTACTGTTTCAACATCATGAAAAAATGAGGAGCAGGGAAAGGTCACTCTACTGGAGCCCTGATAAAGATCCACCCCTACTTTTCATGTGAACTGCCCACAAGGAATAAGCTCCAGAAGCCCTGAGGTCTTACAGCAAGCAAGGTATGGACAAAACTGATGGAAGAGTTGTTGATATTGACAATCTCCTTCTAGTAAATTTTTGGCAATATGAGTGACAAAGAAGGTAATTATTTTTTTTCTCAGTGGTTGTTTCCCAAAGCTTTTACCTGAATGTAAGGGGGATCAGCCTGAAGCTTTGTGGGTTTTTTTTTGTTTTGTTTCGGGTTTTGCTTGTTTGTTTGTTTTGTAACCTTTATTATCTCCCTTTTATTTTTTTTTTTTACTTGGTTACATCAAGTATATCCACAGTTAAGTACAGACCAGTAGAGTTTTCAATCTCATATGAGAATAAAACCCTGAGAGAATTATTATGGGTTTAAATCTTCACCACTGTTTTATGATTATAACTTAAATGACATGCAACAAAGACAGACCCCATTTAAAGTCCAAAATACAGGAAAGAACAAGGATGGCAGTCTTTCTATCCTACTACTCCCAGTATTGGACTTTATTTCAATTACTTTATTGTGCAAAATATAATTTATCTACTCTTTTTTAGCTTAGAGGGTATTTTCTACCAAGTCCCATCCTCATCAGCAATGTGTCTTAAATCTATCTTTTCTCTGGAGATATCCTCCTACACTGCCAAGCTTCTCCAAAACCAATTGCACTTGTCTCCATTTGAGGAAATATTTGAATTCATCCCAAACTATTTGGCACATCTCTTTAAAGATGACATTGCTGAATACTGAATCTTTACTTCCTTTTAAAGTTTTGTGGTTCATGTAAAGTTTGATCTCTTTTTCATCACTGATGTGGTTTTAGAAAACTGTTTAGTTTTCTGCCTCTGTCTTTTTTGACATTGTTCTGTAAGTGCTGTCTTGTTAAGAATAATGTTTCTTCTGTCATGGGTATTCCACTATCGCTTCTCCATCTCCAAATATGTTTTTTCCATATCCACATGTCAATCAGTAGCTTGCCTTAAACTAGCAAATGATAGTCAGTGTAACTCAAATTGAAGATAAAGGATTTTATGCTGAAACTTAACCACTGATGGCAGAATAGACAGCACCCATGGTTTCACAGGAACTAACACAGCTCCAGAGCTGGATCTCCACTGCTGCTCAAGCAGTTCACAAGGAGCAGATGTGCTGTGTATCCTACAGCAGTGCTCCACAAAAACAACTGCCCATTTCTGACACACGCTCTGCTGAGTGAGTGCTTTGCACGGGTAAAGACCAGTGAACCATCAAACACAGCAGCAATAATACCTGCTCGTAGGGACTCTATTAAAGCCAACAATTGCCATGTCATGCCTAGGCACAAAGTAAAGAACTGAAAGTTCACTGATGAAGGTAAAATGATGACTGCTGACCCTACCAAATCACAGAATCCCAGGATGTCTAAGGTTGGAAGGGGCCACTGGAGGTCATCTAGTTCAACCCTCCTGCTCAAGCAAGGGCCCTTAAGGAAAGTTACTCAGGATCATGCCCGGACAGTTTTTCAACATCTCCAGTGAAGGAGACTTCACAGCCTCTCTGGGCAACCTGTTCCAGTGCATGGTCACCCTCAGAGTGACAAAGTTCCTTCTCATGTTCAGGTGGAACTTCCTGTACATCCGTAACTTCCCATTGCCTCTGGTCCTATTCCTTGGCACCGCTGAGAAAAGCCTGGCTCCATCCTTTTAAATCTCTCCCTTCAGATACTAACTGATAAGATCCCCTCCAGTCATGCTTCATGTAGCTTTGGATCTAGATTGAAGTGTAGTAAATGTCTGCCTCAGTCTGTGAGCTGTGACTACACTGTTGGAGATTTTCAGCATCTGTAACATATTAGCAACTTCTGTAATCGACTATTATACATTTTCAAGTGTGTATCTATGAGTGTATATCTATTAAAAAGGTGTGTGCATTTATGTATTCATATACTGTTCTTATTATCTTTTATTTGGTTTTATTATGCTTTCCATTCTGTGTCCTCCTGTTTGTCATCTCATTTATACAAAGCTCATTTCCTCTTTTACATGTGGGACTCTTCCCATTTCTCAAACATATTTTCTGTCTTTTCTCAGGACCCATAGGTACAACAATGTCATTTTGTTATGAGATAAATAATTGCATAATGATTGCTGCTCCTGTGTACATACTTTGACAAATGTGATCATACACAGAAACCATACTAAATCAATTTTATTCCCCAGCCTTTGTATTACCTGTATCTTTAGACATTAAATTCTTATGACCATCATACTGTCAGAAATGCTTTTACTATACTCAACATGCTGAGACCTTGAGCCAAGAGGAAGTTCTCAGTGGTTTTGTATTGCAAAAATCTAGTGTACTGGTTTAAATACCAGTATACTAACAATATTAATTTAAAAACATTTTTCTCCACAATGGAACATACCATCTTGACATGCTCAAAACCCCTGGAAACTCTTGTTTTTAATTTACTGCTTGCAGCAAACTAAAACGAAACTAAATTTAAATTCAGGCATCAAGTTCAAATGTTTGAGCACCTCTTTTCTTTGACCTGTTCAAATAAATGTTCTGTTGATGGCAGCCCAAAGAGAAAATAATATGTTTAAAAGCTTTAAAACATTTTTTTCTGCTAGAACATAGGTCTGAAATGATAGTCCAAAGCAGACTTGTGTCATACTGTAGGAATTTCAAGAGGCAGAAAAATTGCTGAAGAGAAGCAGATGACATAAACTTCAAGTGTCACCTGAGTATAATCAAGAAAAAATCAGAATGCAATTACCTGGTTTTTTGATCTCTAATACATCAGAATAACTAACAATAATAATATATGATAAAAAGCAATAGCTTTTATTGTGAACACTTTCATTTTCCTGGTATTCTGATATTCATGCTCTGATCAGCTGCTGTCGTTCCTTGACCCCAAACTGCCTCTTTATGCTTCAGGCTTTCAAACTGCAAAGTGAATGCTCCTCATTCCCTTCAGATGAAAGAAGGCACCCAAATTTTCATGCCAGGTGGACTGGTGGGTGGTGTTTTACCACAACAGCAAAGCACTGGATTTTTTGTTTTACATCTCTACTTGCCAAAGCAAAAGGTACTTCCCTGAGGGAAGCATTTCAGTGCCTTCGAGGAGAGAAAGGCTTGACGGGGGCGTTCCCTGCAGGCAAACCTCCATCTGCAGGAGGGGGATCATGTGGGGTGAGCTGTGTGCAATAATCCTCACAGATTCAGGTTCCTGAGCTTAAACTCTCAGGGGGTCACATACTTCTTTCCCTCTCAAAAACACTGCAAGAATCTCCCTCTTTATGGAAACATTTTTTTTCTACATGGCTCCTCAATTCAGCCACTACTGCTCATGTGTGTCTGTGAAGACTGGCGTCCAGACTTCAAAATTTTTATATAAAGCATTTACAGACTTAAAGCTTGTGTTAAGATATATTTTGGCCAGTTATTTTCACAGATTGTGATGAAGTCTGTATATATTATAACCTTGCTGACCATCAGAGAGGCAACACTTTCTGCCTCTTGATGTAGCAACGCTTAGAAAATAGACAAAGTAATAAAAACACGTAAAGTGAAAATATATGAAAAAAACATACCTAATTCTGCTACCTATTATGAAGGCTACAAAAACGAAGAAAATTCTGAAGCTGTTAAAAGATAGAGGAAGTGAAATAATTCCACTTGAAAATTGATAAATCAGCATTTCTCATATTCTTCTATGTAAAAGTTAATTATTTGACTTGAAGGCTCAATTCATCAGTATCTTCTAAAGAAACAGCTTTTGGGAATGTAAAACCAACCAGTTTGAATATATTTTGGCAATAATGTTGGTTTTCTGGTTTCTCCCTTCATTTGCTGTTGCTATGATCTATAATTTGAAGAGTTTTTCAATCTCTATGTAGCTCATACAAAGAGAGTATCTTGAAAAAAAAATTGCCAAACTGTTGCACCCTAATTTTCAGGGCTTTTAAAAAAATCATTCACAGGATGAAAGTTCAGTGGAATTTAAGTTTTTATTAACAAAGTTATAGAAGGGACTTTGCTCCCACTGTTTTTGGTGGGAGCATATGCTTGCATGGTCTCATGATTCTGGTCTGTGGACATTAAAATATTATCCCTTTCCATTGTCAGCATTTTACTGAATTGATTAAGAAGCTAATCCATTTGAGCATCCTGTGCTTATGGTGCATATTATTGTACTGTAATACTGTAATTATATTTTAATGGTGTAAATAGAGAGTCATCTGAAAATAAGTGACAAATCTATGAAAACCAGTCATAACTTCTGATGTTAGAAACTCCTATAATAATACAGTAACCAGCAGAAAACATTATATCAATAAAATCAGCAAACACAAATGGAACCAGTTAATGCTATTTTGACTTCCAGAAAGCAGAGGTTGGAATTCTCATGTATTATTGCTTTAAAGAGAGTTGGAGCTCAGGCAATTTAAAACCTAAGTGGGAATTTATTAGCAACAAAAATACATTTGCCACCTGTTATGCTAGGGATGTGTTGATAGCAAGCATATGGTCCTTCCTAGCCTGTGAAAAAGGAGCAGCTGTTCCAATGTGCCCAGGCTGTAGGCTGAAAGGATGACAAAAAGCACTGAAGAAACACCACTCCAATAATCCTTAGGCTTTCAAACCAAAAACAGAAGAAATGAAGCAGGCACCAGATGAAAGGTGAGACAGAATGCACACATGCCCTCAGCTTACAGAAATACAGATAAACACACGTGCATGGGCTCGTATAAACAGACATCCTCTGATGGGCTCAGAGATAAATCTATACAGAGAGTTCAGGAGGTCTTGGATCTGCAAGACCTCTAAGATCTACTGTATTGAGCTGGGTTATTTGGGCCTCCACCAGGGGACTGTTTGATAGCTCAGGAGAGACACAAATAAGCGACCTGAGGTCAGCACAGAGCCAGTATGAAAACACTGCAGATGAGGTAAATCTCTCCTTTTACCAAGTGTTGCTCAAGGTGACACACAAGCAAACCCTTCCATTCCCTGGGCATTCACAGTCCACCCCTGCTAAAGGTAGGCCTGCAGACTCATTTCTTTACAGGTTCCTTTTTTGCCTTTTAAACCTAGATGGCAGAGCCACTGTGATAATTTTTTTTTATCATTATTAGATGACTTTGAAAATCAGTGAGGAAATTAGACATTGTTTTGGTGAATTTGAATCTCCTCATGAAGATTTATTTCAAGCATGGGTACATAGGACAGTTACCATCACTCAGGCTTAATTTGTGACCTTATTAACAAAGGAATGAAAAATTAACTAGAAGGGTCTAAAAGGAAGGACTGCTGTCTAGCCATCACCTGAGCAGAAGAGGATTTGAGTTCTGATTGATTTTCCTAGGCCTTTCCCCCCTAGGTTAAATGGAATTGACTTTGAATAACATATTTAATTTCTAGAGACTGGAAGCAGTATTAATCCTACCTCTAAAGAGCATGGATATTTTAAATCCTTCTGGGACCCCTTCCTGAACAGTGATGAACTTCCTCAGGATGAGAGCTTAATAAGTGCATGGTTAGGACACGTGGGAGGTGTTAACTTGCATCCTCTCAAGAAAGAAGAGAGCATTAGCCCTCCATCTTCCATATGTGTAGCTTTTCTAGCTGGCCAGCTGTGAAGTGAAAAGAGGAAAGTGACCATGTTTTAGATGAAAGAAATGGGTGTATCTACACCCAGTAGAGAGTGTGGTCATGTAAATGCATCTCAAACATTTTGTTCCTGGACTCCAGTTGCAGTTAAGCATGGTCATGATATACAGTTTTATATAACCCAAGTACATGTGGCACAGTTAAAGGGAAATTTGAAGATTTAAAGATGACGTCCAAAGCCAAGAGTCAGCTCAGTCTGTGACTTCAGGATCATGACTCTTGTGACAGACACTTGCCTAACATTGAAATCCTGGCCCCAGTATTTAAATACTTTTTGAAACCCACATTTATGATTAATTTGAGGCAACTGATAAACTTTCCTGAGGTACATGCATTCATGTATGTGGGCTCCATATTCATTTAATGGTGAGAGAAAGGAATATTAGAGTATGAGGTAGTCCACCTAGAATTCAGTCCTTCAAAAAATATTAGCTATCTAAAGTAGGAAAGAAATCTCAATTCCTACTGCTTCAGCTGTTGACTTGGACAACATATTCCATTTACTAACTACACTCCATTCTGTATTTTTTTTTCAGTTTCATTTTGATTGTTTCCAACCATGTTTTTACTGTTCTATTTATTAATAGATCAATTAGTAGTGCACTTCTGTTACCACTACAATTTTCCAGACCGCAAATTCCTCGTTAAGATCCATTTTCTTTCACCTCTGCAAAGACTGCAGGCAATTTTGTTTTGTTCTCTGACCTTTATGAATAATTAAGTTTGCTGTCTACCTGATTGTATTGTCCAGTCCCCTTTGCCTCTGCTATTTTTATAAGGCACAGAGAACTCCTCATAGTACTGCAAATGCAGCTTCATTCATAAACCCCTCATGCAAGACCTGGAATAACTTCATCTATGATGTTATTGTTAACTCTCTGAACCAAAATAGTAACATTTTATATTACTGTTACCCACTGTCCTGAAGCTTTCTGAGCTCAGTCTGTCTCCAGTTCCTGCTTCTTGTCACTATTTTGTACCACATGATTACATAGGGCATAAGCACTTCGTTTCTGTCCCTCACCTCATTATCTTACATTTCTCTACATTAATTGCATAAGGCACACATCTTCCTTTGGGCACAGTCTGTTAGGAGTCATCTTGACTTTTTTTCCTTCTTTTTTTTTTTTTTATTGATTGCCCTTTCCTAGTGTGTATCATCAACAAATTTCATTCCCCTGGTGTACATCTCTCCTCCTTAAAGCAAATTCTAATACAGAACTAGATGTTGTGGCAGAGCAGGCTCCATTTAAAACAAATTGTTATTCACCCTTATGTTCTTTTCCCTTTTGGTCTCATAACCATTCTTTAAGTACATATGTGTCTGTATTTATGACACATTTAATGACTTCTTACATAAATTTCAGTGACATGTTAACTATGAAACTCTATTTAAGTTCTTTCAACTCTTCTGGTTCCCTGTTTTTGATTGATCCATACATTATTGCTGCTTATCTTTAACATCACCTGTGGAAACTTTGGCTGTATTCTTCTTCAGCATCATTACAATTAAGATCAGCTTGGTAGAAACAAAGCAGGAACACAGAAAATAACCCTGATTTGAAATGAGAAACACACCAATGTGTCTGAATTATATGAATGTTTATAACATATAAACTACTGCTACTACATTCCATACAAAGATTTTAAACTAAACTAATACTATACAAATGTTTTGTCAGCAGACTGGAATGTCAGTATTCTTCATTATTTGTTTTGGCTAATTAATAATAATTTGCTGATTTAGTAAAAGTCCTGCAGATTTTCCTTTATGTACCTTTAACTTCCTTATGTATTTTAACTATTTTCTTGTTTTATCTCATTCAGAGATTTAGTTTTACAGACCATTTGTAACTAGGTTCTCTTTTTATATCATAACAGAGGCATCATCTGCAGCCATTCAATAATTTGTCTTTATGCATTCAAAAATGCTTTTCTCATCATTTATCCTTACATGTGCAAAGAAGCTATTTTGTCTTCTTCCCACTCCTTATAAATAAATAAATTTGTTAATAAATAAAATGCTAAAAGATCATTCTCTTATTCTGGTGTTACATTAAAGTCTAAAAATTCTCTGAAATTGGCAGCATGGAATTAACCATTATGTGAATTTTCTTGGGGGTGAATAGGGAAAACTCCATGAAAGGAGCTATTTTCTTGTAATAATTAACAATCATTTAACAATCTCATGGGTTTGGGCTCTCAGCTGATATAGATTGCTCTGCTGGTTTAAACCAGCTGAGAGTCTGACACGTCAACACTTTCCTCTATTGCTTACTATTTTAAACTGAATCAAAATTGCATTTTACTTTTGTGCAGTCAGAGGGAATTTACGTGATAGGAAAGAAGCAAATATTTAATTTTTATAGCTTGTCTTTTGTGTTTCCATGACCCTTTTCTTTCTGTGTCTGCTTTAGATAGTTACCACCAACAGACACCCTCTAGTTTTCATGTACTTGCCAAAGACCTCATTATTACTCTAATTCTTCTCTCTTTTAAATGCGTAGAAATTCAAATACTGACTTTAGAGTGAGCAGATTTAGGACAAAGATAAGTACCTTAGGAAGTAGTTACTTGGATCAACACATAAATTAATAAATAGGAAGATATTAGTTTATACACTTAGCTTTAATGCATGAAAGCAGGTGTCTCCTATAACACAGATCCCAGGCAATGTGGAGATCTTCCATATAAACAAGTTCCCCAAAACCATTTTTTATTTACCTAGTGTTCAAAATGTGTATGTAATAATCTAAAAAATTCTACTTTTGGTTTTTGGTTTTTTTTTTTTTACTATGCATCGTATGTCAGTACTTTAAGGACCACAAAATCCTGAAGGTGGGATAAGATGTCAGTTCAATACCTGCCTATTAGAGGGCATTCTGGTTCTTCAAAGTATTGCTATCACAGACACCATCAGATCTCCTTCAGTTATGGAAATGCTCCTTTTAGGTGCTGATATGATAGGATTAAAATTTAAGCACTCATGTTGTAAGAGATTAAAACAAGATATTCAATGATTTACCCTCCTTTCCCCTTCCTGTTGCAATGGACTGAGCCTGTAAGTTCACACTGTGCAGATTAATGTCAACACTGCCAGCTTTCCAATATTCATGGAAATTATAATAGACACACATTGAAAACCTCAAGGTCTTTTTTGAAAGCCTTTTCTAAAGCATAATTGCTCATAAAGTAATTTGTAATTTAGAATTGTACTAAGAATTGTACTTTAGAATTGGACTAAGTTCCTATGAATGCCCTCTGGTTTTGTGCTTATAGTAATATATTGAAAGGAGCAAACAAACTCTTTTCAAGGTATCAGTTGAGCTCAGTCTATCCTCTCTGACTTCCCTGTTAACTCTCAGGATTTTCATTGTTAAATAATTCCTGCACATTTGTCACACAGTCCATTCTGGGATTTGGCCCTGAAGCTAAACATACTCAGGAGCAGCAGGAGCTGTGTGAGGAAACCAGGGGAAGCTGTGTAGTTGCTGCCATACACACAACTGGGCAGGCTGCACGTGGCATTGCTTTTTGAGTTCTGGGAGGAGAGAGATGATTGGTTCTGGGAGGTCTTCCACCTGCCTCAGCAGTGTATGCCATAATAGACTCTCCAACCTTTCCACCCAGCTGATGGCAGATGGGTTTTCCCTGTAAATGTAAATTTCTCTGAGTTAGCCTGCATCTGAGACTGCAGTGGTTTCTCTGAACACTGGAAAAGTCTGAGGGAAACCAATTCAGAACTGACAGCTGCCCCTTCTGTAAGCATAGTCAATAAAGGGAAACATATTTGCTAATGTAAATCCTCCGGTCTGTGCATGAGCAAGGCCACTGCAGCTTGGAGCCTTCTCCTTTATAACAGCTTCTGAAAAGATGGGATTTGAGATCCTTGCTTTTAGCAATTTCCTCTGAAGAAAAAAAGAAGAAAGATGCTTTTTCCTCTTGAAATTTTCTATAATTAATCTTTATTTCATAATTATATTGCTGGCTCAAATTTTACAGGCTTAGATTGTAAATAACAACTGTGAAAAATAATTCAGGACTGAAATGAATGAGACATACAACTAATTCCTACCAGCCTTCTTCATGTTGCACGACACACTGCTTCTTGAGACTGACTGCATCTACACTATGTGGGAGAGGATGCTACTGTAGGGGGACATCTGCATTCATGTCATCCTGATGCCTGCGTGCTTTGCTTTGGAGCAGGAAACCTAGCCTGGGCTGCTGCCTGAATCCTTACCATCCTGTCAGGGTCAGACCCTGACACAAGATGTCACCTTTTCCATAATGCCCACAGTTCCTTGTTAAGGGAAAAAGCTGAAAGCAAGCCCAAGAGCCAGATAAGCTTCTGCACAGGCAGCCATGGTTTGGACTGCACTGGAAGTTAATGTTATTTAACACCAGAGGTGGAACCCAGGGTAGATTCTTAAGAAGTGAATGCCAGTAAAGTTCTGTCACCTTGCCATGACTAACTGAACTTAATTAGGAAATTTAAGTTTCATTGTAGTTGAATTGGACTCATGAGTCAATGCAGACACACAAACTCCTTTCTTATGACAGAGACTTCAGACTCTGCTGACTGAACTCCTGTTGCTGGCTCTCCAATGGAGTGGCTCAGATTGAGTAATATTAATCCTATTACTGCCTGAACACAGACCAGAATTTTTGTGGGAGAAATATTTTCACAGGAGGTCTTTTTATTAATACCAGAGAAGAAATCTTTATGTGGCAGTAAAGAGGGACATAAGACATAAGAGGGAGAGGCTTGAATTCCTAAGGAGCATTTTCCTAACAAAGCTTGAAACAGTGTCTGAGATTAGAGAGGTCTTCATGGTATGACTTTCCAACTGAGAAAGTTGTGTTAGCCTGTACCCATTTTTCAGTTTCATCATCTTCTCTTACTATACTTTTAAGTGGTTTTAGTTGAAAAGTAATGTCTAATAGAAAGAAATTGTTCCTTGAAAACCGTAGCATTTCTTTCCCATGTATCTGTTTCCTTGATAATTTACTTGTTAAATTAATTATACTAGTACATGCAGTTTACAAGCATTATAAACACCAGAGAATCCAAACAGGAGATGTACAGAAGTTTGAGATTTGTGGTCTGTGTCTTATACAATACATGAAAATCTACCCAGGTCAGAAATCTTAACTGAGGAGCAGATTACTTAGTGTTCATTAATTGCTGAGCTCACATAGGAGACTTTACAGAGAGCAGGAATCGTTCTTCTTTATCTCTGTTTCCATACAAGGTAGCTCTGACAGCTGTAATCTCTACCAAATTTGATTGAAACTGGCCAAAGTTTAAAAAGTCTTTGGGCAGGCAGTGATAATTGTATGAAAATAGCTGAGCATGTCTGCATGCATGCACACACAGATTGTATTCTATGAGAGGAAAACCATTTCCAGCTCAAGCTTTAAATGTCTGCATTGTTATGCCCAAAGGGATAATAATTTGAAATAATTATGAAGGGTAGAAATTTCCTATTGGAGATGTTTAAGGAAAATAGATCAAACAGCACTGTTTGGAGAGCTGGCTGAATGGTGTTCATGTTGCTGAAAGTTGAGACAGTCACTAGGTACTCAATGCCCTGCCAGCTGGCATCTGTAACAGACATTTCTTCATCCATACCCTTCAGCAGCTTGCACCACTAGCTGAACAAGTACGAAGTATCCAGTCATGTGAGAACTAATGTACTTCTTTGTTTTCGACACATCAACAATAAATTTTTACATAACATTCCACAGTAAGCGGATGGGATGGAATTAAATATTTGTATTGAAGCTTGTATAAGGTAAGGGAAAGGAAGACCTGTTTAGTGCATTAAAAGACAGACAGCCTTTTGGCTGTGGCTGTGAACCCAAGGCCTTACCTCCATGTCTGGATGTGATAAAAGGAGTTGCTTACACCTTTTTGCTTAGGCCAGCAGCTGGTAAAGGTCCTTGGGTGAGATAGGTGAAACCTCATCTGTTCTTAGAAAAGGCATGTGTGGTTCATTCAGCTGGTTCAGATTGCAGTGACAACTAAAATTCACTTATCATTGGCACATATTTTTCTTTGCTGGATGTATAGCACTGAGCTGAGCAAGAATGAGCACAAGCACATCAGGGAGAGCTGTCTGTCTGAATACAGACTAACTCCACTATACTGTAAACCATTCCAGTGCCTCTCTACTAGTTCAGAGCTTGCTTTCTTTCTTTCTTTCTTTCTTTTCTTTCTTTTCTTTCTTTCCAATGGCCAGTAATTTAAAACAGACAGTGCTTTTCAAAGATGCCTAGTTTCTGCCCTAATACCACAGCAGATCGTCTCATTCAATGTCATGTTGTCCTGGTTTTGTCCTATACATCTCCATTCCAATAAATTGGCAATTCCAGCAAGGACTGTGCTGTATGTTCAATTTTACCTCTTTCTTGAGGTCTTCTGTGACTAGTAACAGGTTGCCTGGAAAAACAAATCATTGTTTTCTCTGTAGGCCATTTTTTCTTGACTGATGGGTTTCAAGTGCACTTGCTTTGGTTTTGAGTGCTTCATAAGTCCTTGCATCTTGCATGGTTTGTTTGGATCTTGAATTGATATGGATGTGGTTGATCTGTTTGAAAGACAAAAAGAACAGAGGTTTTCAATATCCTGGGATTTCTTGCTGTCTGGCAAATTTCATGTTCATTGTATATTTGCATTTTAGAAGGAAGAGGTTGCTTATGAGAACACAGTAAGACACGAAACACAGCGTCAAGGTCCCTTGGATTTGGGTTGATGTGTTCCTCTCCCAGGCTTCCCTGCTGCTCATTCCATTCTTTAGTTGTCGCATCTACTTTGGCATTAATGTCACCCATCACAAAGTGCAAGTTGTGTTTTGGTATTCTGTCAATCACACTTTTGAGACAATTGTAGAATTTGTCCTAGTCACTGTGTTCTTCTGTCAGAAAACATCTCTGCATGATTGACATCTTTAGGAACTTGGTTTGGAATCTGGCATATATGATGTGCTGGCTGATAGCTCCCCCAACCAAAGCATGATTTTTCCACAAAATCTGTCATGGTGAATGTTACCCAGTTTGCATATTCCTTTTCACACAGATGGTTCAGCTTTCAGTGGGTTCAGAGATGGGCCCCCACTTTTTATCTTTAGCAAGGATCATGACAGGAGTAAAGAAGAGATCACCAATGCCCTTTACAGGAGCTCTAAAGCACATGGAGGGAGAGGTAGAAGAACATTTCCCTGAAAATCAGCAGGACAAACCACAATCCCTGCATGATTGCCATGCTCCAGAAGTTCCTATTCCCATGAGCAGAAGCAGATAACCATACAGCAATTCTGTTAAATAGCTGGTCAGATTATCCAGGGTGGTGTGAACATTTCCTTGCTTTCTGAGTCACTGCACTCCTGCAAAGCTCTCGGAGATGGTACAAGCCCCTCGTCTACCACTACTATTCTTAGAAATGCAAACTGGCAAAACAGAGAAATAATGAAAGAACCAGATAGACCCTGAAAACATTGGCATGATATGGAAATAATATGAGATTTGGCTTATAAAAATATGACTGATTGCACTGTAGGTAATAATAATTTGAGACATACATCTCAATGTACAGGAGAAACACAAAAAGTGGTAATACTGAAAAAATCCCCAAACCATGGAGTGAAAGGTGTAGTGATGAACACTACATTGCTGTGGTGATGAGATAATTCTGAATACTACTCTGGACTCTCTACTTAAAGGCATCCTTTTTTCAAAGGAACTTCTGTGAATCTATCTGGAAAACTCAAGTTTTTCTGGCCAACAATCACTTAGCAAGAAAAATGCTGCCAATCTGAAGGGAATTTGGAAGAGCAACAAAACTGATTAAAAGATTGGGTGGACTGAGGCATAAACATAAATATATAAGCTACTGCTTGGTTAAGCCACGACTAAGGTGATACACAGAGTGGAGGAAAATCAGGGAATGGGATAACATTAGCACATCCATTGATATGGCTATAGATACCCAAGAGGAAGGGTTTCTGGTGGTTACTGTTCATTTTGTAATTAACAGTAATGGACTGACACTATAAATAAAACACTTAAAATGGCCTATTGCAAGAAAAGCCCTCACTTTTATTAGGCTGTGAAAAAGAGAAGTAAAAAGACCTTTAAAAGTGAAGATTCTGTAGCACTGGCAAAAGTATTGAGTGGATAATCTCACTGTTGCAGGGAAACCAACTGGATGATCTTTGGTCTCTCGCTTGTTTCAGATTCTGGGACCAACACATGTTTAGTATTAGACTGATTAGTTTTCTCTTCTCATTGTGGTGATCTTTCACCTTCTTTGCTTTCAGAGTAGGAACTCATGTAATATATTTATTATCAATGTAATATTCAGCTAATCTGCTGCTTATGCCTTGGACTGTTTCTTCAGATTACAAAATGAAGAATGTCCTTAAAACTGTAAAAAAAAACCCATTATTTGGAAGGCAACAGTGAAATAAATTAACCATCTTCCTATTTTATGTTAGCTGTGAAGTATTTCTGGCTTTCCTTAGTTATATACTTCATACTTTTGAAATAAATAACACTCAAAAAACCCCAAGAAAAGCTGCTTGTCTAAAAAGATAGACTAGTTTATTTCAGAAGATATGGAAAACACATAAATACAATGTCCATTATAGTCTCTTCAGCTGGCAAGAACAAAAATGATACAGTCTTGGCATTATTTTTGACAATATTAATATAATTGACTAGGGGACAGGGTAATCTAACAGCAACAGCTTTGGCATGTTACAGTGAAGCCAAAAAAATTGGAGTAGTTAGTTAATATCCTCAGCCTAACCTTCACATAATCACATTACCTCCAGAACCTCTGTCACTCATGACAGATGTCCAGGGAGAATTTGGTTGTGAGAGGATGAACAAGAGGATGAGTGAGACTCTGGCCTGCAGCTCAGCAAAGCCACAGTAGCTCCCAGTAATGCCTCAGGCATCCTCCATGAACATGGGGATGTTGCACTGCCAGTGGTTTATATCTCTTGCCTCTGAATGGTCCATAATAATTCTGCCTTCTCCCCATCCTGAAACACCATCTTTCTACTTTTTCTGAGCAAAAGCTGTGTTCATAAATGCACCCGAAACACCTGCCAAGAGCTGGATCAGATCCACTGGCTGGCAATTAGCATGTTTTGTTGGGGACAGAGCAGTGCTGGCTCTGTCTGCCAGCGCTGGGATGTGCCTGCCAGCAGCCAGTGTCGTGGGAAGGTGTGAAAGCATCACAGCCACCACCACTCCTGCCCCACCATTTAGCAGGTGCACTGTGATTTCTGAACTGAGAAGCCTTGTGCTTTTCCTGAAAAAAATATATTGTCCTAATGTACGGTTTTTGTGTCAGTGTAGCTGGGAACCAGTACAGCTAAAAGGAGAGCAACCAATGTATGCTCTGCAGTTTGCATGGTCCCCCTTGGTTCTATATCTGACACCTAAAAAGGATTTCAGTAGAATTATCAAAATTTTAGAATAAAACATTTCTTTCCTCAAGTCCACCTTTGAGACATTATTTGTGGAGACCTGCAATACCTTGTTTCACATCTGTGTTGGCAAACACTGATGCTGATGTTTGTTTGGTTTGCTGTATTTCATTTTAAATGAAAATGTGCAAAGTCCTGCAGCCTGAGTTCACTGTGAGGTGAGGGGCAGAAATACCCCTTTTCTGATTATCTGCCAAGACAACTTCAATCAGTTCACATCTTCAGATTCACTCTCCAGACTCTAGCTAACCAAAATGCTGGTGCCCATATAAACTAGGCACCTCATCTTCTTACTTTCCAGGTCTTTCTGACATCATGTCAGAAGGGAGGAGAGAGCATGTTGGAGTAAATCTCACCTTAATAAACAAAAAAAGTATTATGACTGGGTTGAATGAAATATAGTTCTATTTTGAGCCTTGTCCATAATTGCTCTACTGGTCTTACACGATCATAAAGATTCACAATTGGAACAATGCCTTGGACACAAATATTTCTAATATAAGTGATATTAATTGGGTTTGACATTGTGTATCAAAAATAAGGGACCGTTACTGTAGTTAGAAGGATTTGTGCATTACTAGGGATGCCATTATATGTGTAAACTACATGCAGAATGTTTTTTATTGCTGTTTCCAAATTGACTTTAGGTGAAAGCACAGCTGGGTGCGGAGGAAGCAGACATTTAAATATTCAGCTCCCACTTTTTGAAAATTGCACTGCAATTTGGAAAGTGCATTCTCTCTTGGGAAAATTAGGCCTTAAAGTCCTGCTGCAGATGACTGACGGTGCCAGCTCTCCATCAGTCCCTCCATTCCTATGATCACTGGTTAATTCTCCATTTAGATGGCCTGACTGAATTTCATATTGTCTGCTCACACAGCAAGGAAACATACAGTCTGCACTGCCTTTGTAGACATATTAAGCAGAAAAAAAGTCTTTTGCCTTAGTGTCAAGTGACACTTGCACTCACTGATGTCTGTAGCAGTGGCCAAAGGACCAAGATATAAAAAAATCTTGGGTCTTGAAAAACAGAGCAGAGCATGACATTGGAATTTGGTCTGTTTTAAGAGAGATGATGGCTTCCTTGGCTATTGTCTTGTAATGGACCCAGGTTAATTAATACTTGTTTGTAATAACAGAAGACAGTTACCTAAGTTTAGTGATCAGCTGTGGCTAAAATTCCCCTGAAGAAGCAGTCTCCTTACCATTGCCCCTGACTGGACATCTGTATACCTTACGCCAGCTGTGTCCTCTTCTTGGTGCCAGCAACCACACAACAGCCTGTGGAAACATGATACAAATTAAAATTATCTAGGAAAAAAAATCAGAGAAGTTTTGTGATCCCCTCCATGTCATGGCTACAAAAAGCCACTTCTGCAGGTACAAGGGAGGGTCTGTGACCATGCAACTACATTAGCTACATTTGGAAGGAAGTGCAGCTACCTCCTCTGGTAGATGCTTGGATTTACACTGGCTTCATCTGACCACGAAGCCTTAAACGGTGCAATTTCATACCATGCTGGTTATGATCTAATGGTAGAAAGGATGGTACTGTACACATTTGCCTTCCTTCCACTTCCAAGGTTCCTGATCTACTGAATGACATGTGGTGACCTGGATCAGTTTGATGAACTACTGGAAAACTAATCAGCCATTCATGGTTGGATCACAGCCTAGCTTCACAGCCCTGGGAAGAGTCATGGGATGGGAAAAAGTGGCACATGGCCTGGTCAGCAGTAGCTGCACTTTAAATAGATGAGCACAAAGTTGAATAGCAATCTTGAAAAGCAAAGGTGGGTTCAGATTGTTTCTGCAGAGGGTGACATCTACTCCAAAATGTTTTAGAGGCTCACCACATCCCTCTCTACATAATTCAGTGCATTTCTTCTTTCAAGGTATCATCTTTAGTTTAAGGAATGTTGGGTTCCTTCTCATTATCTGCCCAGCAGAGTTTTGTGATGGATAGAGTTTATGGAGCCACTTATTTGAGTTTTAGATGTACCTGATCCCCCAAGATGCTAAATTATATTTATACTGGCTGCAAGGCCATTTTAAGCTTGCTGGAATGGTGCTTGTGAGGCCCAGTAGAAAACAGATATACTCATTTCCCAGCTATGGTTCTCTATAGATGTCCAGTTACATTTGGGTTCTTTACTCCTTTTTTTATTTCATGTTGAGTTCAGTGGCATTTGGGGAACCTCACATGTTTCTTGTTCTCTACTAGAGGGGAGTCTTTTTTTTTTTTTTTTTTTTAAGGGAATCTGTATGAGGATTCATATCAATAAAGATTTCTAATGAGGGTGACAAAGTTCAGCTGAAGAGGGCTTCTTTATTGACAGAGATAGCAAGCAGAGAGCACCAAAGTCTCAGTAAATAAATGCCTGGTAATTGACTTACAGGAAAAAAAAGCCATTTTAAGCTGTATCATTAGCAATGCAAAACCAGTCCTCAGTGTTATTGTTACAGAGATTTTTTTGCTTGTTTTCCCCTTCCTGCTTCCTGGTTCTAATGCAATCTTCATTATTTTGCAAGATTTTGCCAACAGAAAAAGCCTCTGTACATCAAAGTGGGTCGTGAGTGGCTGGGATGAGGTTCTGTCAAGGGAGAGAATGGGACACTCGGCATTAGGAGGAAGTTCTGTGCACTTAGAGATGAACAGTTTTATTTTAATCCTTTCATCTACTTTAGCTCCTTTTTGTTTCAGCTGCCATAAACACTTGCTGTGGAGCCAATGTGCAGTACTGAAAAGATTTTTTTTTGTGTGTTCCTCTCATTTCTGTTGAAACATGACACTCAAATTGGAGATAGGAGCAGAGATCAACAAACCCTGTCAGCTCTTGTCAACCCAGGTGTAACAGTGTGATCTTCTTAAATTGCTTCTAATCTGCCAAAGATCTCTTTATCTGCAGTCTCCATCATGCTGTTTGCTCACATTTGGTTAACACTTTAAATTTCCCTTTTGGAGGTGTCACTGTTTGCCATTTAGCAACTAAGAAGAACTGTGAGAGCAGCTTAAAGCACATGGATTTGGGAAGCTAGAAAAGCTGATTAGCTATTCAGGGAGAATAATCTTATTGAAAGTAGTAAGAGCTGTATAAAGAATGCTTTTCCCTTTCCTTGTAACAATCTTCTAATTATGTTGTCAAGCTTGCTGTCGTGTTCTCCCCCTGTGCCATTAAGAAACCGTTTTCTAAGTTAAGAAAGAGATTTCCAGATTGTGATGATGTTTGCTGATTTTTTTTTTATTATTGTTTAAAGAATCTGTGTGTATTAAGACAAACATTAAAAAATTATTCATGTGCAGCATAATTATCTAAGATGAGGCACTCAAGGCTGTGGTGGTGGCAAGAAAGACAAGGGGGTGCTTGGCAGGGTGTGGGTTGTTCTTCCATATGCCAGGGGATTTCACTGCTCTGACTGGGATCTGAGTCTAGGAGGAATCTTTGTGACTAAAATATGATCCCAAGTCAATAGGTTCTCAAGGGGTCAGAAGCAAGGCCACCGGATATATGCAGCTGCATGTTTTCAAGGAAACCCCAATACTTCTTGGTATTGGATGAACAAGTCCAATTGTGCTCTAATCTGCTCCTTTATTTTTTCTGTTGTTCGTATTTTGATAAAAAGAATAGGAGCTAAACTTTTAAAAATTCCCTTCAAACTGGATGTCTGGTACCTTGGTGGCACAGTATGGATCCATTAAATGATATCAGTATGTTGGTGGACATACAATATCATATAATTAAAATAAAATATATTACTTGCCAACCAAACCTAGACCTGCTAAACAGTCTTCCTGTTTCTGATTAATGGCATAAACACCACCTATCCCATGGCTTTGACTTTAATATTTTCTTATTAAAAAATGCAGTCATTTGACCAAACACAATATCAGCAGTGTTCATTAATTTACTTTTGCTGCTGAGTCTCCCAATGACAGTTGAAGTTCATATTAATAGCTGGTAGGATTAGGTGTATCAAATTATTAAAACCATACCACAGCTGAGGAAAAAAATCTGCAGAATAACTGTATCAAAATGACTAACTAAGGTGTCAGTTCTGACACTATGCATCGTGTTTTGTTATTGAGACATGGTGATTTATTTCTCCCTCATAGTTAATGACTAAAGGTGTGCAGAAAGTGTTACTGAGCAAATACAGTGCACTGCATAAGTTATTTCTTTAAAAGTGTAATGGCATGCCATCACATATTTCAATTTTCTGGATGTTTCCCAGAGTCAAATTTCTTCTTCTCCTATCTGCCATTGTGTGTTTCCACTTTATTCAGCAGAATTACTTTTTATTTCAACACCAAGAGAAAAGAATTTGGCTACAGAATTTTCCATATACAAAATACTTGCTATCTGAGTGAAGATAGTTCTGCTTGACTGATGCAACTCAACAAAATCTAACCATTTTTCTTTTATAACAAAGTACCGGTCATTTTAGAAGTGATTTTTCTTTAAAATTCCCCTCAGGTTTTTCACCATGTCACATATGTATCTATTATTCTACTTAGGCATACAACTTGCCAATTTAAATTTTTTTATCACTTTCTCATAACATATATCAACCATTTATACACACACACACACACATATATATATATAATATATATAGAGAGATACATACAGCAAATTCTCCTGAAGACTACAGGAATCTACATTCTACATTCTTCTCCTGAAGAATGACAGAAATTATGAACATTTCTAACAGAAACCTATTTTATTTGCACTTCAATTAAAAGTTAGGGGAATATTTATGTACAATGGTTTTGGGTTGACAGATCTGCAGTTTCAGATGAAACCATAGTGTATTTTCCAGAATGAGTCAGAATTCACTTTTCTTTCATACAGACACATGCTATGTACTGTATCAGCCAGGACAATATGTTCTAGTCTGTAAACAAATCCTCACCACGCTGAATTTTATAAGAAAGCTAATACTAATACTTAACACAGAATTTGCCTCTATGAGTGGAAAGCCAGATGTGCATCAAGGATTTGACAAGTAGGAAGAAGTTGAGATATATTTCATATATACATATGCATACTTCTTTTAGTGGATAGAGCTAAACTTTGCTCTCATAAAGTATGCATCTGCAGTGAGAATCAATTTCTCCTAAGTGAGATTTTCCCTTTTTTAATTTTTTTCAGACACTAGAATGGCAATGGTAACCCGGTCAACATTATTGCTGTTCCCAGACCCAATGTCATTCTAGAGAGTATGAATGGTATGTAGGGTTTTGGTCACTCTTAGATTTGAAAAGACCCTCAATAAGCCAACTCTAGCACATACTTTCCCAGCACATGACTTCCACACCTATGGGGTCCATCTTTTCTCTCCAGAGAATGTTTTATCAGACAGAACAAATTTATGATCTGTACCTAACCTGGCATTCTCCTGTAATCACATGGGATTGACATCCATGTCCTGCTCTTCTTCTCAATGGTGAAAACCAGTATTCTTTCCAGAAAAAGCATCTCCATTTCTTTACTTTCTATATAAATGCCTAACATGAGGAGTTATGTCAGATTCTGAATTGCTGTTTAAACCTCAGGAAGTTCAGTGAAAGGAATGTGCCACAAACTGATTGCAAGAGGTAGCTGAAGGGTACATAAACTGGGGATAATACTGCAGATTGCCTGTGCAAATTTTCATATTGCCTTTTGGCCACAGTGCATGGGAAGCATCTCTCAAGCTGATAGACACATCGGCTGCCTTCTATTCAGGGTAAGAGAAATTATTGTGTTTTTTCCTGGAGTTGCAATAGAGATAATCACATTCAGTGCTCATTCTTTTTCAAAACTTCTATGCAGTAAACAGGCTGCCACACAAACGTGTAGTTTCTTCTTCCTACTTCAGATTTCATTTGTTTTCTCTGCCTCCCTCCTCAGTGCCACTATTGAGAGCTCTTCCTGCAGAGGATGATACAAGCTTGTTCTGATCATTCTAATATTCTGATCATTCACAAGCTGTATCATTCCTGATCCAGAGTGTATAATTAATTTTGATTATTCACAATTTATGAATGTCTCCAATGAATCATAACTTTTATACTTAACCTCAGTTTCTCATGATTATTGCTATCCCAGTCCCCAAGATATAGAAGGATGCAGTCTCTGATTTGAAGAGCTTACTTTCTAATTTGATCTAAGACAGAGGTGAGCATGAATAAGGAAAGAAGGAGAGAAAAAGAGAATAGTGGGCTCCTATTCGTTACCTAGGTAAGTAAGGTCACAGCTTGATGATTCTGAATAATTTTCAAGTACGCTTTTATAAATCAATAAATAATGATTGCTGTTATTACAGAGTTGTTTAACCACTATTTTTTGGCTGATTCTTTTAAGTATCACTTTCAGAAGTGGGTAATAAAGAGCAAAGGAATAGAGTAGGGAAGAAAAACAGAACTGTTTCCATGGTGTGGAGTAACACAGATAAAGAGTGTAGAGGAGGGTCTTCCTAAGAAGCTGTCCATGAACTACTTGCTTCAATTTTCCTGGTAGAACAAAGACTAGCTTAATAGTCTGAAGTGCCAGAAGACAGGAATAGGGAGACTCAGTAAAGGCAAGATGGTTAAAGGGCCATTATGCACTTATTGCTGCACTCAAACTTGCACATATGAATGAAGTTGAGGTAAAATGCCAGAAGGAGGAAGACTGGTTGGGAGAAAGGATTTGGTTAACTGCATACCAGATTACTGCTAAAGGTTGAGCTGAGAGCTTAGAACAATGGTTGACCATAGATATATCCCTGTGGACAAGGTTGTTATCAACCTTAACTATAAGGAAGATTGATTTTAACTGAGTTATTGTCATCCAGAAGTCAAGTGTCTAGTCCAGAGACAAGCAGAAAGTGTCACCTTCAGAGCAATATTTACGTCTTTTTGCAAGGAGGCGGTAGTTACCAAGAACAGAACTGAACTATGCATCAACAGAACCCTCTGTTTCTGCAGGATAAACTATATAAATGTGCATGTGCAAGTGATTGCTTTCATTCTTATAAGGCCTGTTTTCTTTCCATGGTAAGCAAAGAAACATAAGGAAGTATGCTGTGTTTCAGATTTTAGGGTTTGGGGTTTTTTTTTAACACTATGACTCTATGTGGAGTCCATCCAGTACCAGACTGGTAATTATTTTAGACACAGCTGCAAAAAATCTCTTCCCACTTCTTGTGGTTAGAAAGAGAAAATAGCAGTTAAAAAAAAAATCTAAGATCAATAACTGCAGGTTTTCTTGACATAAAATGCCTTGTGAAACAATTTGCAGGAAAAACTGTGACTGCAGTTAGACAGATACTTGATTATTAATCTTCTGTTACAAGCTAACTTCAGAAGAGGCCCCAGGAGGCACAACAGTTTCTTTCAGAAAAAAAAATAACCAACCAACAAAAAAAAAAACCAAAAAA
>VXAC01005718.1:622867-696522 GCA_013399225.1 Rhipidura dahli | reverse complement strand
AAAAAAAAAACACCCAACCAAAGCTATCAACAACAACAAACCAACAAAAACAAACAAACAAAAAACCCCACAACCAAACAAAAACACCCAAACTGCAAATGAGATATTTTCTCATTTGAAGACCCAACCAATGCTTGCATTTGGTATCGATTTTTCCTAAAGGTTACACCACTGTACATCACTGTGAGAAATAAGTAGAACATCTCCTACTCAGCTGGTTGTTCCCATTGACCTGTTGTGCCCTGTGATCCTCCAGGAGTTCAGTGCAACAACCACTGCCAGCACCCTGGGTGCAGCTTCCTGTTCTGAAGGGTTATTTAGAAATGGTAAATCTTGCCAGAGGTTAGAGGAGAAGGAGGAAGAAAAGGGAGAGGTAGTCTTCACAATGTCCAATAGGTAACTGCTAGGCTGGTCTAACCAAATGAGTGTGACTTCAGGACAAGGCTAGATGGACATGTCAGAGGGTGGGAAAGTTTTTGTTCTTGTTTTTGGCAAGGAAAGTTGTAGGGCACTGCAGGGAGGCAATGCACCAAACTGGAGCTTAATCTTTGTTCCTAACATAAGCCAAAAGAATTTCAAGCTTACAGGACTCCAGCAGAGCTAACCAAGGAGACTGAGGTAGTCTGGCCTTTCCCAGACAGAATGTGCAGCCTTACAGTGCTATCTTTCCTGATGTTTGCTTCTATTTTTTGTGTAAAATGGTGAAATACACACCTCAGCCTGAGCATGGTACCTGCTGAGGTTTTCTTTGCAGAATGTCTATTCCTTCTTTGCTTTCTTCTGTGTCTTCTCATCTATTTGGCTGGATCAATGTGTAACTCTAAGTCAAAGTTCCAGCACTGATACATTGGAGGGCACATGAATCCAAATGGATTGATGAACCCAGCAGAGCAGATGGAATATGCCCTGAGAGGTTATAGTCAGAAAAGCATAAGAACCACTTACTACAGCAGGTCTTCATATAGTGAAAGTTCACTGTTGAGGAGCACAGAGTTCTATTCCCATCAGGAATATAGCGTTATTAATATGAAAAACACAAATGAGCTGTAAATAAATAATCCACCAGTTTACATGAAGGTCATGTGTTTTCTAGTTGATGGGGAAAAAGAAAAACAATCATCTTAATTTTTCTTGGATTTCTAGTTCTGCTGTTCAAAACTAGAGCCATAAACTCAAGTTTTCTCGCCTTCTTATCAGTCCTCTCAGCACCAGTGTATTTGGCTCTAGGACAGAATAAACTCCAGACTCAGAGTATTGTAGATGTAGATGAGACACAATCCAGAATCTAGGTCACCTGAAAATGACAAGTACATTGTTCACCTAAAGCATTGTCTAGGCTCCTCTGACTGTACATCCTGTAAAAGACAAGAGCTTAAACACCTTCCTCCCATGTAGACTGTTGCATTGCAGACACCCACAGGCAGGTGCCTCACTCTGAAGCTGAACATTACTCATGGATTTCAAAAATGGTATCCAGCTTTTCTTGTAGCACAGCTGCAGGTAATTGGTCTCCTCGGGTAAGGTGGAGAATGTTTTCCCCAAGCTGTTTCTCCTGTTGCTTCTTGATATCATGACATGAGAGATAAGAACAGAACTTAAATGACATGATATCAAGAAGAGAAAGCAGTTATACCTATTTCAACTTCATAAAAAACAAGCCTTCATGCTTTGGTTTTGGTCAGGTTTTCTCACAGATAGAATCAAGTTTGTATATATGAACCAAACCAAAATTAACTCACATCTCAAAGGAATGAAAGGCAGGCAATGCACCAAACTGGATCTTGGTAACTAACATAACTCTTCAAGGCTTTTCTTCATCTCCAGTTGAATTTTGCTACCCAGCCACAAGGCAGGTCTAGTATCATGTCTGTGTACAGCAGAAAAGGTTTTGGTGATTGAACTTTGTCACTAAGTGGAGTGTTGAACGTTATAGAAGCACTGAAAATAGGAAGAGAGAGCAGTAAAATTTGAATTAAGTTGATGTATCCAAAGCCTTGCTGTTCCAGCAGAATGTCTCCTAACTGCATCCCTGTACCAAACTAATCTGTTCATAACTTTTAATGGCACAAATGTGCTTGGTGTGTATGTTTATGTACTAGTTTGTCATCTCTCTTCACTGAGCAACTATCCCCAAGATAATTCCATGATAGGATTCACATAAAGTATCTACACAGTGTTGTCCAGAGTACAGCTATTCTGTGTACTGAATTTCTCTTTGGAATGCCCTTTTAGTAATTGTATTCAGAAATGCATTTTTACTCTTGATCCTCAGTGTCTTTGGTCTGCTGTTCTTCTCTTGCTTCTTTGAATAAGGACCTGGCATTACCCTGCTTGGAGAGCCACAAGTATTTGCTTTCTTCTGTTCGAAGTGGGAGAAAGTAAGTAGGGTCTGCATAATGTATTTTCAAGTGTACTGTTTAAAAGTCAGTTCAGGGTAAATGATCTGTAACAACACTTAAAGGACAGTGACAACGAGACAGAAATAATTTTTTTTTTTTTGCTTTCTCCCTCCCCACCATTTCTATAATCCAGAAGTTAAACCTAAATTATGTCCTAGCTCAAAGTCACATTTGTTAACAAGAGTTTTCTTTCTTAGGTGTTTTTCACAGGCCCTTTGAGAGGAGCCCACAAACCCCACATCAAAGTGAATGGCTTTTTTCCCAGGAGGAAGGGGCTTACCTGGTACTGGGAGTAAAAAGCAGCCTAGATTCCTATGGAAAGAATGGGAAACACTAATCATGGTGGGAAAGGCAGAAGAGGGGTATGAGAGGCAGACCTTGCTTTGCACAAGGATAAAGCAATTCGGATTTTTTTTTTACATTGGCTCAATTTCTGTGATTAATTCAGTCAGCCTAAGGAGATGACTCCTATCTAAGGCTAGGCACATAGAAAATGCTTACCTGCTAATACATATCCTTCTACCCAGTGCAAACATCTGTCAACACCCACAACAAGAAAACATAACAACAATATGGGAAGTGGTCGCAAGAATGGACTCTCTCCTTATAGCTGAAGAGCTGGTTACAGGCAACAGCAATATCTGACAGCCAGTGGTGCCACTTTATCTCAGATATCATGAAGAGGTCTCAAATTTATAAGCCTGGTTTTAAAAAAATGGTAGGAATGCAAATGAGTCTGCAGCTGATGTCAGTGAACCCTGCCTGCACCAGACTATTTCAAAGTTTAACATCCTCCCCCCCCCCCCCCCCCCCCCCAAAAAAAAAAGTCCTTCTAAATTTTATTCCCTCATTCAAAAATCCATAGACTGAGAGCGGGAAAAAATGCTGCAGTATTTGGCTGGATCGTCTGTTCATGCAGGACATGGTGTCTTTCTTAGAAATAGGAACACAGCATGTCTTGCACAAAAAGACCATTTTAATGACTCTGGAATCCAACAAAGTTGCTACCTGCCTGCCCTGGTAAAAAGCTCCAGCATTTATTTACCTTTATTTCTAGGGATTTTTTTTCCAGTTTAATTTTGTATTTCGGTTTTTTGTTACACATTTGTCTGAAAGACTGAATAGCTTCTTCCTACAGAACATCTTTTCCATGTCTGATAATCTAAAGATAGTGACCAAGTTGCTTATCAATCCTTTTGCTAAAAAAGCAACCGTAGGTAGACTTTCCTAAGAACGACACTAAATGGATTTTTTTCCATCTTTTGAAATATTTCTGTGCTTTATTTTTTAGCTCTCTTGAGTGTTTCCCCCCTCTTTCTAAAAGATGTATACCAAAGCTGGACACAAGATTTTAACAGAAGTCTCATCAAGGGGAAAAAAAACCCGACCAAACAGGTTTTGGGTTTTATTTCATATTTCTAATTAACAAGCACTACATTGGTCACAGCATCACAAATAAAACTCAGGATTAGGCAGTTATTGATGGCAACAGCCATCTCCTCTGAATTTTCCAAGACAGGTTTCCACACCATAGATAGAACTTGTTCATACAGAAACATTGATTTCTAGATTTCCAAATACTATTTTTATTTGTAATTGTGACCATTCCACATAAAGCGCATAGCAGTGGATTACACTTTACTCCACCCTCTAATAAAGTACTAAAAACATTGTTTCACTTTACCTAAAATGGCAGAAAACAAATTTGGGTGCCAATGGTGCTGCAACAGTTAAACAAGGACGTGGGTATGTGAGAGACAATACAGAGTAGGGGAAAGAGCCCTCCAAGACATTAATTTTTTTTTGTACTAGGGAGTACTTGTGAATCTGAGTGAAACAGAAAGCCACAAGCAGAAAAGTTTAGGAGCTGCTTACCTATGTAACTGATTAAGATAATTTGATGCTGTGAGACTAAGGACCATCCTCTAGAAGCTCTAGCAGTAATGCTCATTGGTGCCTTCCCATTAGCAACCACATTTTAAGACCTGTCACAGAACCAATTTTAAATCCACACAACTTGCACCGGTAACCTGAGATTTTCAATCATGCAGTGCTGTGTCAAATGCCTTGGAGAAATCCATGTAAACTATGTCAGCACAGTTGCCTTTATCAAGCAGACCTGTAATCTTGTCAAAGAAAGCTATCGGGTTTTTTTGACAAGATCTACTTTTCATGATACCATACTGATTGGCATTAATTAGATTTTTAATCTCTAGGTCTGTGTTCCTGGAATCACAAATTAACTTTTCATGAAACAAGTGAATCTACCCTGCTATCCCATGAAACTGATCAGACTCCTCTAAATAATCAGATTTCATTGAAGGTCTCATTGTTCTGGGGCTTCCCAAATTTTAAGATGTTCACTTTAAGTACTTGCAGTTAGGCAATTCTTCCAGTATCTTCTTTAAGTCTTTTTCAAGACTTGTATGTGAGTTTCTAATTATGAAAATGTCACCAACACATAGCAAAATTTGAAAATAAAATACCTGGCTTTGCTATTTTTAACTAATGATTATTAATGCATCAGCATTATTCATCACTGGAATTACTTCTGTTAAAAAAGAAAATTAAATGCCCAAAACAATAACTCAAGGGGCATAATTTTTCCTAAATCCCTCTGGATGTGTGTGAGTTCCTCCTTTGACATCAGGTACAATTCATTACAACACATTTCCCAGGACAGACCAAGAAATTAAAAAAGTGGTTACTTAAGGATGACAACAATAAGGGAAGAATTTCCGTGGTTTTCATTGCAGCTCAGCACTCATGAGGTCCCTTCTGTAATACTAATTGATCTTTCATTAACATGGTTCAGGAAAGACTTGGACCAACAGCAGAAAGTCAAGATGAGCATAGCAGCAAATGGAGAGGCAAAACCTGTGGCAGAATGTTAAAAAATTGGGATGAAATTTGGTAAACTTTGGTAGAAAGGATGACAGGAGAAGAAGCTAACAGCCTTCAAGTACATGAAACATCCCTGCACAGCAAAAATAGGAGTATCTGTTCTCCTTAGCCCTTGCATGAATTGGAGACCAAGGCTGAATACGCAGAAGACCTTCTAAAAACAAGAGTATCAAAGGCTTGCAGCTGGTGCTCTGGAGACAGTGGGATATGTTTCACTGGATGTTTTTCTGCCTTGGGCCATGAAGTAAATGGATGGTCCCCTTCAGGGGTCTTCCAGTCCTGACAGTCTGTGTCATGGCTATCAGGAACAGGACTTTTCTGCCCAGGGTCTATCATGAGACTGAAGGTGTAAGAAACTCTTTGTTTCAGCAGCTCTCCTTCCAGTTATATGGTTCTTTCTCCTGTGCAGGTTTGTGGTGGGTTTTTTCTACATATCCTTAAAAATAGACTGTCTGACATTCTCATCACAATAACATGGAGTCATTTCCATGGTTATGAGCAATGAGTTAAGAAGTGAGGTCACCTCTGTCACTGTAATATGCCTCTATTTGTGACGCTGTACTAAATGTTCACTTAAGAGTTATTTTATAATTTTTAAATTATCTTGGCATTTATTTTATTTACAAGCAAGATTTTGTGTGGGCTGCATGTAGTGGCAGGCAGCAGCATAACAGTGATTCTGCACAGCTGTTAATGCCTCTTCTTCAAGGAGAGTGAGTGGGAAGAGCAAGGAAATAAGTGGAGATTTGGCTTCTTCCTTTCGGTGTGCCAGCTAGCACAGTTGAATCATCACAGCAGGGAAAATGTAAAACTGTGTATCAGCAGCAGATGACTTCCCTTTGGAGCACAAAGAGCAGTGCAGTATACTTTTAGGTACTTCTCCATAAAAAACATGTTAGATGGTACAGAATATACCACACACAGATGCTCAACTTAGCCCTGAGTGAGTTGGCTCAGGCACACGATGTCAGGCAGATGCATCAGTGTGGCATCCCACCTTGCATCATTTACCCCAAATGACTGGTATTTCTCAAGACCTCTATTGTGCTACACTGAAACCTTGGTGAGACTCGGGCAAGGTTTAGATTTCTAAGCTCCACATCTCTTCAGACCACCACTGAGCTACTAACTGCAAATGCTCCTTAACTTTTGGCATTAAAATTGTCCTAGATTTGTCTTCTTCTGCATTTGTGTGTGTGTGTGTGTGTGTGTGTGTGTGAGAGTGAGTGTATCTAGCAGGGCATCACTATGGACACCAAATGCTTGAGTCTCCATATTCTCCCACCTAGAAATTCTTTCCTTCTTGAAGATGACTCCTAAGAGGTCCATGTCAGTCATTAAGAGCTCTTTGAAGTCACCTTTTGGAGCAAGTGCTTCATTAAGTTAGAGGGGCAACTACATTCTATTAAATAACTTGGTAACATTGGATGCCTGGTGCTAAGCAGTATGACTTACTGTTAAAGACTGTGCCCCAAAAAAGAGATCTGTACACCCTGGAGGATGACTTTGTCTAGGGGCTGGTCAGTCATATATCATTGTCCTGAATGAGCCCTAGGATCTCTGGAGTTTAATCTGGGGAATTGTGTTCATGACATAGATAGGTAGGGTGTCTTTTAAAAAATAATAAGGGTCTCTTTTAAAAAATAAAAAATAATAAAATGGAGATTAAAAGCCAAGTATATTCCCATCTTGTATGAGCTGCTTAGCAGACAGATTTCTTGCTCTTCCCAATGCACTCATAAAAGATCCCTTTAGATCAATCCCATTAATATCTTTCACACAGATTTGGGGAATGTTTTTTCTTCTTGCTTTAAAGGTTCTGTCATCTTGGCTGTTGCAAAAAGGCTATGATGGTGTTTAAATAGTTTAAACTATTCCTGTTAGCTACAACTGCTTTCTTTTCATACTTCTCCTTCCAATGTATAGGGGCAGTCACTGGGCATTAAATCAAGTAGCTCAAAGGAATAGCTCACAAACTGCTAACTAAACATTGTGCTGTAACAAGCAAGGGATAAGAATGTCCACTCCATTTCTTCAATATTGCCTGGTTTTTAATTCTTACCTGTGCAACTTTAACAATAATTTACGGAAATCTAGCAAATAAACAGCAAGGTGTGCCCTGCTTTAGGATCCTGTCAGCACATACTCAGTTGGAGTCCTGTTGAATTTTGTATATCTTTGTACCTTGCTGAGCTGAGACAATATTGGCAAACATAAAATGGCTTCAGATTTTTCTCCTGTAAATCTGATGGGATTCTTTCCATTTTATCTGGAAATCAAAAATCTCACCATTAGTTTAATAGTTAATGAAGAAATCAAGGTGTCGTATTATGGAAATTGCCAAAGAAAAAACGCATGGCACTTTTTTCACTGTATTTCAGTGTCAGAAAAATGGAGCATTTTTCCTTTCTGAACTTGACAGTTCTTTCAAAACTCCTTCAAATTCATAAAGTTGCAATCAAAGCATTTTTATTTATATGTGAAATTCAATTAATTTTAAAAGAAAATACCTGGTTAGATGCATGTAAACATACTAGTTAGGCTGTTTATCTTCATTTTTTCCACTTCAGTGATTGAGACTGTGTAGAATAGACCGTAAAAACTGCACCAAATAACATTTTCTCTTTTTATTGCTTGTCAAATTATTGCTGTGACACCCATAGTTAGTAGTGAAACATTGTGAACCACTGTTAGCAACAAAAAAACCCAGAGTGTGAGTTGCTCATTGAGTTTAGGTAATGTACCATAAAACATTGCATGAAAACACTAATTCTGTCAATATATATTAGTAGACAGAAACTGTGTTTACCAATGAGAAGATGGTTTTAAACATAGTTCATTTATCTGAAGGGGTTTTTTAAGCTCTACTTAATCAGTTCATGTTGAAGGAGCAGAATCTGTAATTTGACCTATGTGTCAGTCAGGCCCAGGGAGATGTTATACCTGACAAATGCTGACATTTTTACAGTGAGCGACACATGCATCATATCTTTGACATTGAGCTATCAGTTAAGGCATCAGTGGTGTTCCACCAACCATGTCTTGTCATTTTTATCTTTACCATGTTATTTTGATTAGTCTCCCTTTGTATTTGACATACATGCAACATACAGGAAATTTGTAGGTCATCACTTCAGTCCTGTTGGTACTTCTCTTAGGAGTCTAAAGACAGCACCTGACATTAGCTCCTTCCTCACAGACCTGCCCTGACTTTGGGTATCTTACTGAAGATGATCCTGAGACTATTGTTACAGTGTGGCTTTAGGAGCTGTACAGATAAGAGCTAGTTTTATTTAATTTATCTGAACTGTATAAAGAGAATCATAAAACCCAGTATTGTCAACCTTTAATAATACTACCATTGAAACCTTTCATTATCTTAATATCAGTGTATTCAAGGAGAGGTTCTTTGTCTCTGTCCTTTTTCTTAAGATGCCTGTTTCTCAGTGTTAAGTAGCAATTGTTGGTTAAGACCAGCAGAGGTGAAAGCATTATTTCTTGGATAGCAGAAGAGTTGATCTAAGCACATCATAATAAACTTTATATCGTGGCAAACATTGCAGCTCACATATTTGTTCATTATCTTTTCTCAGTCTTTCCCTGTAAGGCTTACTTGCTGTGCAGCTTCTTATACTGCTTCTGTGGTTCTAGATGATGAGCTCTGATGAGAACAACTTTTGTCTCACGTTTCATTCTCTATTCTGTCACCTTCCAGGGCAGGAATTGCGAGTGTGGTAGATTTGGCATTGCAAGCAGACTAAGAAGGGACTACAGAAAGGCATGCAGTGTAGATTCAGCCTAGGAGACTTCCCCAGGCCACTTACTCAACATCACATAAGGCACTGCCTCATCACAAAAAGCCCAAGCTCCTTCCAGCTGGATTCTTGCTGCTAGTGCTTAAGCATCAAGGCTGTTTCTCTTCAGGAAAGCCAGGGGCAAGATCCCCCAGAGAGCAGGCAGTGTGAATCTTTCACCTCTCTCTTGAAATCCAATGGCACAAGAGTCATGATGGCAAAGCACATCAGGAGAGCTGAGTACTGGTAGCACAGAAATAGAAACTGTGGCGTAAATGATCAGCAGCCACAAAAGCCATGCCTTGCCACTAGAAAAGAAAGGTACTGATCTCAGGGCAGTCAATATCCTATGCTACATATTGTCAGTTATCCAGACATCCCAGGAAGTGGACCACACCTCAGGAGAAAATAAAAAGTATTGATAAACATTATCAGTCCTGTTAGGAGAAAATGTTCCTTCTGGACTATAAAAGTGGTGCCATTAATGTCAACTTTTGAGGAAAACATGACAGATGACCAGGGAGAGCTTTTCATGGAGTATCATGATGGCCTAATATATGCCAGGTCACCCAGTGAGCATCTTCCAGTTCTTACACACCTCATCCCAGAGAAAGACTTGGAAGGATACTGTTCCCCTGTTACTTGTATCATGATTTCTACACAGATGTGGATAGAAAAAAACATCCCACAAAGTTGTTAGTCTGGATAAGCAGGATGTCTAGGACCTGTAAACATGTCATGGCATAAATTCATGGCATCACAAATAGTCCAAGCACAGTCCAGAACCAAATTCCACCTCCGGCACCACCATTCACCCAGTTCATGCTTAGGTGACACCTATCTCCAGAACTTCAAAGAAGGACAATTCTTCTGCTTCCCCACCACCATCACTGAAAAGCAAGAAGGATTCATCTGTGGTTTTTGTTCATGGAAAGCCAGAAGTGTAAAGATAGATATTCACTTATCAGCTAATGAATGGCAACTAAATCTCTTTTCAGCTTCCTCCAAAAAATCAAACACCTCAGGTATCTCCACACTTGAAACCTCTCTATTTTTTATGTGTTTTATAGTCGTTGATACGTCCTGGTTCTCATCAGAAAAAATGACAAGCTGATATAACAGCAGTACTCCTTTAATCTAAATCAGATTAAATAAGCAATGTTTTTAATGAGTTTTGCATATAAACAAATGATTTGGTTTCTTCGGCTTTGTAAATTGCATTTATTCATTCATTTTCAGAAGTTTTTACTAACTCTGTCTTCATTATTTGAATTTCATATTAAAGGTATGGGAATGAGCCAGACCTTTTATCTTACCATAATAAACATCTTGTAATGTAAAAATGAACACGGATCAACCAAAGCTGGTATTCCCTTCATGTGCTCTAACACCTGGCAAAATTATTCATTAATTCAACAGCCACATTTAAAAGCAACAGTTCAAAGGCCTGTGAATGGTAAAATAACGTGTTCAGAACTGAAGTGCTCTTCAGCAGCAGCAGTGTCAGAGTTTAGAGAAAGAATCATTTCCTGTGAGATGGAGGGCTAGGGAGAGCGAAATAGCAGTTAGGAGGATCTCCACTTTGTAAACTTGTTTCTTCAGCATCTGGCAAGGGCAGCAGATACTAGATGACATGCATTTAAGAAGAGAATTTTCCACACTAAAGTTTCTTTTAAAGAAAACTTCCTTGGGTTATGTGATTTGTTTTTTCTCCCATCAGGAGTTAGTCACCAGGAGAAAAGTGACTCATGAAGTAAACAGAAAACACACAAAGAAAAAGAAGGGTTAGGTCATTGGTGCAATACTTATAGATGTGTTAGAAGACAATTAGTATGTCATTTAGCTTCTATCAGTTGAAAAGTGTAACACATGCTAGTCACATAGAGCTATTTACAAAGTTCTTGTGTATGTTTGTAGCAGATGAAATTCACCCTGTGCAAGAAGCTGTCCCAAACTGGATTTGCTGCACCTAAAATGTCTTCATCCTTGAGAAATATTTTTGCCAAAGACTAATCCTGTCTTCCTTTTGCAAGATTTATATATTAGATTTTAAGAGTATGTTCATGGAAGCCAGTAATGCCCAAGCTTTGATCTTTTGGATGCTTTTACATAGGGAATTTGTATGAAATCCAGGGCTTTAAGAGTTGGACTAGTGCCACCCTTAGCACAATCCCAAACACCCAGAATATCAGCAGCTTGGAAGAACCACACTTAAACACGACTACCCACACTTACTCAGATCACTACATGCCCAAGACTGCCTTCTAGGAACAAAAATGTCAAATCCATGACAGACCAGCCAGTGCAGGGCCCTATTTATACATTCATGCTACTGAATAAAAAAAGGTCTGTAATTTACTGACCCACAGATGTTCTAAGTCTTACAATGTAGATGCACACTGTAGGATGTGGAGCATGTGATGGATGAAGCAGGCCGTGTACCCATGTCCACCCAAGAGTTTAAAGAGCACTTCTAAAGCTGTTCAGTTCCAAGATTTTTGCTTTTGATGTGACCAAATGTGTTCATTTCAGGGAGCCTGCTTCTGTGCAGGAGTGCTACAGACTTGAGCTTCAGGAGCTGATACATCTTTTATAACAATTTATTTCTCCCCTATAAAATTACACCATCATAGCAGACCTCGTGCAAGCTTACTGAAGTCCACTGGCATCTTTCAACGGGAATAAGATCTCCCACAGACTGCAGTGGACACTGAATCAAACCTCAGGTGAGATGATCTTTACAGGGTTCAGAAATGATTTTTTCTTTATCTCACAATTTCCTTTCCTTTAGTGATGGTATATTTCTCATAAAATAAATTACTGAAACATGGACTCTCATTTACATCTTAAGACACTATCTCCAAAGGATGGAAGTAATCATTCCATACCACCTTTCACCTTCTTCAGTGTATGTAATTTTAAATGCCTCCATCCATTAAGTGATTTTAAGTTGATCTTCTCTCTTAAATCCCCAATCTTTACTCTCAAGGTTATTCAATTACATGTGTTGTACTGGGTAGTGTTCCATTAAGGTTTTCATGTTTTTGATCCAGTAATAAGTGCAAGCCTTGTGTGAAGGAAAGGCAATTTATGGTCTTCTGTTTTTATTTTGGGACTTGTTTTTTCTGCACTAAATTGTACAGACAGAAAATCCATGTCTTTTTAAAAATCTGTGGGTTTTTACTTATTATTTAACTGTTTGCTTTATCCACCCTGTAAGATGCAGGGGTGATAAGATAAAGGGTGGGATTTATTTTACATAGATATCTTCTTCATAATTAAAAAGGATAAATTAATTCAAGTCTAAATTTCAAAAAAAGTAGTTTTTTAATGAAAACTGTATTTCTAAGTAGCAAAAGACAAGAGAGCTGCATCAAATGTGCTGAAGTCTTGAAAATCTCCACTGATCTCAGGAGGAACAACAACTACTTAAGAACCACAAAACTTTGAAGTCACATTTCTACACTCACTACTTTGAAAACACAATCCCTCATTTCGGTTTCTTACTGTACATCAAGGAAAGACTTGTTGATATGGAAACATGTATTCTTTCCAAAAGATTCACCCTGTTTTTTAACTGAGTCAGAGCAAGATCGGCTCAATATGCTAAGATAATGCTAAGATAGTGTAAAGATTAATATAATATGCTGGAATCAAAATAGACACCTTATGAACCACATTTGCAGACAGGTTAAAGGGAAATCATATTCAGATATACAGGAAGGAAAATTTCTATCATCACTGTTTTCCCATGAATTTCAGAAGTGATAGCAGTGGCTAACAGTAAATAGAAGCAGTTAACACAGTCCTCTCATTGCCTTGAAATGGAACTGCAGATGATGTGGCATTTGGCACTGGGACCTGTTCCAGATGTCTGCCACGCTGTTACGTGTTGAGTCTCTGTATGAAAAACACAGCAAGAAATGCAGCGTAGGAGCAGAGGTGACAGATTGCAAGAGCTCACCTTACAACAGGTGCTGATCCAGGAGTGCAAGCACCGTGTCAGGCTGAGAAGCACGGCCCCATTAATGCTGACAAATGCTTCTGTAGCAGATTACAAGTGGATAGAGTGTCCATGCTTGCACTGCTTTCGATTTGGATCACAGGTACTTTGCAAGGCTGCACTGTGTTACAGGTGGTTACACGGAGGGAACAGCTCTTCTCTCACCCATGATTATTGCCTAATAGAGTATAACTGAAGACATCCATCCTTAACTTCAGTGGATTTTTTTACTGGGTCACGTCACTGACTTCCAGTTAATTAATTCTGATTAAATGAGCGCTGCATGTGGACTGTGGTGTATCTAGGTTGCATGTATTCAGCCATTCACCCCTCATTAGCTTTGAAGTTTATGACTACAAGTATCAAAAGTGACTATAGCCTTGGTCAGTGGTGAACTAGATGTTTCATAGGATCATGGGATCATAGAATGGCCTGGGTTGGAAGGGACCTTGAAGAGCATCTTGTTTCAAACTCCCTGCCATGGGCAGGGACACCTTTCACTAGACCAGGTTGCTCAAAGCCTCATCCAGCCTGGCCTTTAACAGGTCCAGGGATGGGGCATGCACAGCTTCTCTGGGCAACCTGTTCCAGAGCCTCACCACCCTTCCAGTGGATGCTTTAATTGTTGCAGGAAGCAGGCTCCTAGTTCTGCTAGTTTACATTATCTGACATTCTATTCCTTAGGATGCCTTTGAGTATAAAGCTCTGGCAAACTTCATTGACCTCAGCTGACATGTAAGTAGTGCAAATTACTGAAAGCATATCAAAGATCCATTGAATCAGCAAAATATCTCTTGCACAAATCAAGCTTAGGTTTCCCAGTAGCCAGTCATCAACCACAGCAGCTCTACCTAACATAATCACAGGGTCACTATCCGTGTGCCTGTTTCTCAAGTCATAATGGTAGCATATTCGTGTAGTGTTTCCACTTTTTTTTTCTTTTGGCCCTTTCTTGCAGCTGCTGGTTTGTAGCATTTCCCTCTCATTTTGTTCCATGCAACCTCTTTGCACTGAATCCCAGATGCATGTGAAATGGCCACAAAAGAACTATCTGGGTTAAATGAGTACTAAACAGGTTTAAAATTAGTGCTTATTGTTTGGAAGCAGATGCAAGCTTCAAACAAATGCAAAACATCGATGCAAATGCAAAAAGGAGAGCAATTTGAAAATCAGATTCTAAGTACTTGATTCTATAGGTTGTTTTTTCTAGTAGTAATACCCAGAACAGTTCTGTTAATGTAATGGAAGCTCATTGAATAACTACTCTACCAGCATTTGTGTCTGCAGAGTTCATGAATCAGCAAAATAACTCAGGTTCCCTGCTATTCTCATTTTAATGAACTGTTAACTCTACAAAGCTACTCTTTTAGAAGCTAGTAAACACTGCTACATGTCTCTATGTGTTACATTCTACAGAAATTATTATTAGCTTACAGTTATTTTCACTGTTTGTTTTTCTTTATTTTTTGCACTATTTTTTGCACTTTTTTTTTTTTTTTTTGAGGGCTACTTGTATTTAGAATCAGTCCTGAAGATCTACAGTGCTGAAGTCTAATGAGTTTTATCTGTCCAAAGTACATGCAAATTGATGGCAGCATATGAGGGGAATGTCTGTGACAAATATCTTCAACCACACCACTGATAAAATTCCTCTTTTCTTCTGAATTTTCATCTTTTATCCTGCTGTGCAACTTGAAGCAAAACAAAGCAGTGTTTTTGTGACAGCACTTGAGGTAATGCCATAGAGGAGGGTTGCTTTAGGCATAAGCAAAGCAACAGATTCCTAGCATGCCACATGAATAACAGTGACAAAATCATGGTCTGAAGTGACCAGGGCTGGTAGGGAGGCTGCTTACATCTGGGCACAGAATGAGACTCACTCCCTAAGCAGTGGGGAAATGGCTTCTTGCCTCAGGAGCAGAGATACTCACTTCCCCAAATTTGGAAATATAGTGCCCTGAAATTAATTTATTAATTTATTTGCCATACTTAATTTTCATAGTTTTTTAGCACTTAGTTTGGTTTTGACCTTGTGAAGCCTTGAACTGGCTCTAAGAATTGCACTTTAATGAACTCTGAGAGTTCATTACTGAACACAGGTACACAGGACACAGGGACCATCCAGAGTATCACCTCTAGGAATTCAAGCTCCCTCTGCAAAGAACAGATTAAATATAAGCTTCTCCAAGCAACCTTCACTGCCAGTATGGTCCAACTGTGGCTCCATGGATTTTCCTCTGGACCCTCTGTGTTGTATGCTTTCTCTAGAAGAAGTAGTTACAAAACTACTGTGCTTAGACAAATAAACAGCTTTCAGGTCACAACACACTGCCAGTTGCACTGCCCACTGGGGCACCTCAACAAACAAGTTAGGTTCTGCAAGACTTGGTCATCTATCCTGAAAGACTTTCTAAAACCTGCTCTTAAAAATGACTTAAAATTGATGCTTGGACGACCTGTAGTGCTGAGAGGGAAATTAACTTTCCATAATTTTCTATAAAGTGCACCAAAACTCTGTCATTGTATGCCAATTAAAATAGCAATGATTTAGGTGTAGATACCCAACCACTGAAATCAGAACAGTTTCAGAAATAGTTCTGAACATATGTTAGGTGTAATGGCTATAAGGAAGGGTTTTTATTTAATGACAGCATTTGGGGAGAAAAAGTAGAAAAACCCATTATTCTCTAAAGTATTGTTGCCAGCAGCCTTTTGTGGCTTACACTTAACAGTAGGTGCTCACTGGTATTCTTTTTCATTGCAAGCCACATTCACTTCTCCACATTATCCATGTCACTGCTCTCTCTAGTGCCTCTAATTTTACCTCTGTTGCCTGCTTATTTGAGCTCTTTCAAATTGGTTGGAAACTATTATATTTTGTACCATTTTAACTGTTTATCATTTTCTAAATATTACTTTTTTATATGCATCATCTTTTTCTGTATTGATAAATATCAGAGATGTGAATAGATATGGAAGGCAGAGGATGAAGACCATATTTTTCTTTAAAATATGTGCTTGGGACATGAGTAAAATAAATGCATTTGACAGGATGGCTTATGCTCATTTTAAAAGCACAGAGGCTGCTCTTACATTCCATAATAGCACTGCTGAGTGGGGAGCTGTATCTTGGTCACTGGAGCCACAAAGAGAACAAATATTGAAAGTGAGTGCTGACATTTCTGGTTTCAGGAAAGAGGAAATGTCCCTTCCCAACCAGCTGGAATTATTTTTGGGTACTTGACCTTAGTGGAGCCCTCTCAACATGTTCCTAGAAACCACCTGAACACAGTTTTCTGTTAAATCCATGATATTTTTTGAAAGAGACACCAAAAACAGTTTGGCACATCTCTCTCATCACCTAGCCCTTGAACTGTGCAGGAAGATTTGCCACAGGTCTGCATGCCAGCAGGTTACAGCTATGACCCCTCCTCACTTATTGCTGCCTCCATCCCCAGTCCATGCTTCAGGCAAAGGGCAGGCCAAAGGCAATCACCCAAATACATATTTCTCCAGACATGGAGTCAATACAATTGTTAAAGTGAGGTAAAGGCAGGTGATGATCTTAAACCTCTATCAAGAACTGCAGGACAGTCCAGGAGGCACCCAGATTGTGGCAGTGACAATTAGTGCCACTGTGACATTTCTGAGAAGAGGTACAGACCAAGAGACAATTTGGATTTTCTTGCAATCCACGTAGTTGCACTGGAAGTATTTTTAGTACCCAACTGCTGTCTATTGGTTATAAATATCTGTTTTGTCATATAAATAAGTCCTAGTAGTTTTATATAAAATAAATTTTTCCCACATTTTATTATTTCTACAAAGACATAAGATTCTAAGAATGTATCCATGGGCAGTTTATATCTGGTTGTGAAGCTCAGCACTGTCCAACTAGAAGCCAGCAGAATGATTCACAAAGTATTCTCCGTCACAATACACTACTACAAAACAAATTTCTATAATATAATTCAGCCTCGTGGTTGCTGGAAAACAGAGCCCTTCTGTTGTGTCTGAAATCTTAACATTTTGGATTTGTGCTTACCACTTATTTCAAGGGGAAAAAACGAAGGCACACTTTTTTCTAGATTCAAATAATTTCTGCTGAAAAGAAGGTAGACTGTAAGGCTTTACCATTTCTTTCAAAGGATACTAGTAGGAGCCATCTACAAATCAGTGATTCCTGAGAACAGAGCAGAACATGCTGTTCACACATGTGAATAAACTGAAATGTTTCTGCTAAAGAAGAATAGCTTTGAGCCACGACTTCCAAAGCACACTGAGAGCAGCTTTCTAGACTGTGTAACCTCTACCAAATCAAGGTTCACAGAGATGTTCCTCTGCATTCTGAATACCCACAGCATGGATAAATGAATATATAGCAATATTTCAGTGCTTATCTTTTTATGAAGAGCAGTGCAAACCCTCCTCTATCAAGAACCTTTACTGCATCATGTAGAGGTGTCCCACAAAATACCTCTTCATCCTGTTAGATAAAGAGAGGAAGGGAGAGGGTCTTACTACACCTTATTGCTGTCCAGATGAAAAAAAAAAAAAAAACAAATATAAACAAAGGGGACTGAGGGAAAAAAAGGTAAAGAAATAGTTACTGCCTGGAAATATAGTGAGATTGTTTTAAAATGAAACTTGCGTCATAGTGAGACAAAAAAGTTCTCATAGGGACAAAACCTACACCCATTCCTAGAGATAACAGAAAGGGAAGGAAAAGAATGGTTAATGAGCAAGATCTTAATTCAGTGTTTTGCAGGTGTACAAATACATTTCCCATTATCACCTAAAGATTATGATTGTCAGATTTCTGTATATTCAGAATAGTGTGCTAATTAAGTAGCATTAACTAACAAAACTATAAAAGAAAGAATTGTAAGAGAAGCAAATTAAAGTAGTACCCATTCAGACACTATCATGAATAAATATGTAAAAAAATGGAAAATTGGAACTGACTTTACTTGAATAACTGGAGAAGGTCACAACTGTCTGTTTTTCTGCTTACATTTTTACCATTATGGAATACAAACACTGAAGTAAGAAATTAAACAGAAAAAGAATAAGCAGCTTCAAGACACCACCATTAGTCAAGACCTCTGGCATGTGCTGCGGACCTTTCCAGCCATGGTAAGAGCTGTGTGTCCTTAGCATTACACAGCAGCATTCATGTCCTGAACAAACTGCAGGTTTAGAGGAAATCTGGCTTGGACCTTAAGTCTTCAGAGCATTACAAGACATCTGAGCAAGGAACATGGGCTTCTGAGAAATACTTGCTTACATACAGACCTCTTAGAAGTCTCCAGTTCCTAGTGCTAGAGAAGGGAACAGCAAGAACAGAGCTTGCAATTGACATTATCTTACCAAAAATAACATGAGCTAGGTGTCTGTGCTGTGGAGAAGTCCTCCTGTAAGAAACTAAAATATCAGACAACAGGATTTGGAGGGTGGCACAAAGGGAATAGAGAGTTTCTTGTAGAAAATACAAGAGGCAACAAGAGATATTTTAACAGAAGGCAAGGAAAATATTTGTCATGAAGGAAGTGGGTGGGCACTGGCAGAGGTGCCACAGAGCCTGTGGAATCTCCACCCTTAGAGATACTCACTACACTGCTGGACAAGCCCCTGAGCAACCAGTTCTGGCCATGAAGATGTACCTGCTTCAAACAGGGGGGCTAAGCAGATGGCCTCCAGCAGTCACTGTCAACCTTATTACTGAATTACTGTTAGGATTATCTGAAATTCCAGGAGGAGGAGATTTTCACATACATGACATAAATCTCTCCCTCATGATGTAAAAATAAAACAGCAGTACTATATTTTTTTATATTTCTGAGGTATTCAAAACATACAAGAAGCCCATGTATCCATCAATCCATCATTTATCCACCAAAAGCAGTATTTACCTCAGAAATATTGCACTCTGAAGCAGAGACAAAGACAGGTGAGAAGTGTTGGAAAAGAACTAGGTTATGGCATAATATCCAAACAGGGAAGATCACTCCAGATAATGAGACCATAGTATGACAGCATGGTTATTATTTGCACTGCTCATCCATGTGGAAACAATGGGACACAAAACTCAAAGACAGTATATTTATTATCTCTCACGGGTCTTAAAAGGTAAACACAGCTATCTGCTGTGCTTACTGCCTGGAATTATCTTTGTTAGGACCCAGATATACCACAAGTGTTTGGGAAAACTGAAGAACATTACAAAAGCAAAAACATACAGTGAGAGTGTTGCGTGGCTTAGTATGAGCAACATTTAACATTGGGCTCAGTGGTACAGGATTCACAACTCTAAGAATGAAACTGGGATTTGCCGTATTTCTACAGTATAATCATATAACCTTTCAAGTGAATAATCATACATTAAATGTCTTCATTTAGTTTCCTCCAGTTTCAATCACTCATCACTTCATGTGTGAACTCTCTTTCTGAAGGCACTAATTTAATTGAAAGCATTGAAAGACTGCTTTGCTTGTTCATTTTGTGAACACAAGTATATAGGGTGCAGGCTGGATTGAAAATACTGGTGCTCAAAACTGTTGCAAATCTCAAAAGCATTACATTTGTGTACATACACCACAGAAGTCCCAAAGGTACCTTCATCCCTGTTTCTATACCTATACCTGTCCAGGTAAGTCAAAAGCAGCACAGAGCACTCAGGCATCATGAATCTGTTTAAGCCCTCATGGGCTTTGCAAAAGAGAGGACTATCTCACCCACAAGGTCCAAACCCAAATGAATTAAAAAAAAAAAAAGAAAAAACCAAACCAAAAAAACACCAACCAACCAAACAACCCAGAACACTAATCTGGCAGTGCCAGAAAACAGATGAATACCACTCTTTCCCCTTTTGTCTAAAGACTTGTCTGAACAGAAAGCTACCCTCAGCTTTTTCCCCTATATGAAAAGATAAGATTATGTATCGTTCACTGACCCAGGAAAGTGACTGCCCTCTAAAAGACAGAGTATTCTTGGAACTGGAATACCTCTCCATGTCTTTTTTATTGAACAGTTCAGTCATTTTGAATTTAATAAGATTTTTTAAGGAGAAACCAGATAATAACCCGCTACCTTAGTAATTTAGGCATTGATCCAGAAAGGAATGTGGAATCCATCTAACTCCCTAGTGAGATGAAGTTTTATATGTAAAGTGGAAATATCTCATCAGAAGGTGATGGGACACAACCCTGAACTCAGGGCCTGGATCATGCCATAGTTGGAGTGGGTTCAAGGTCCTTATCACTGAGTTGATTCTGACTTGTAGGGGAGGCAAGGGATGAGGTTGTTGCAGACACTTGATTTCAGAAGATTCACAACAGAGACTTAGGGAGCCCTTCTTTGCAACATTGAGCCTTCACGAGAATGGCAAGCTTTTCATTTTCTAGCTCAGGCAGCTTCTTGGTCAATTGATCTGCTTCTGCAGTAGGGTACAACCATGCCAGCCTCTGGCTAAAGACAGCACACAGCTCCCCATACAGTGAAGAAAGACACCCAATGAAAGCAAATATGCTGAGGGAACAAAAATCATACATTGCCAAGAGCAGAGCCAGGGAGGATTCTCCATTGAACAGTTTTTCTGTGAGAATTTCGGATCAGATGAGGCCCTGCTGCAGGCCTGTGAAAGACCCTTGCACATCTGCTGTGGTACCCTGGCTGCCTTGAGGGACAGTGCTGGGCTGGAGGGCACCTGCTGGCCTCAGCCATCAACACTGACACACACTTGTCTTCTCACAGATTTTAGCATGCACCTGTAGGGGACAACGCAAATGCTCTGTGAACAGAAATATTTCCTTGGAGCGGTGCTTCTCCTCATTTATGACAGTGAAAAGTTACACCACAAAACGATAATCCCAAGAATGTTACCTACATGCAGGTAAATCAGGAAGCCCAGCCTATGTCTATATCTGAACACTGGGAGACAGTAAAAGTGAATTTTGTAAATGTTACAACATCACAGAATCATTGAAAAAAACCCCAAAACATGAAAAGAAATAGGGTTTGCCATGAAGGGCATTTTCATAACTAATGACGCCTAATGCATCTATCCAAATATCTTTGCCTTAAACATCTTCATAGAAGTGATGCTATTCTCAGCCTGGTGATTTTATGGTCATGTATTCAAGACAGTCTTGAAATCAAGATGTGTTTCAGGTCATCCAAGCAATGTTAATCACTCTAAGATCTTTGAATCACTAGATATGCTATTTTTGACTTCCATATTCGTAGCAAATACAAGAACACTGGAATGTATTAAAAGACCTAAATAGCCCATTTTCTCTACTTCAGTCAGTACTCACAGGCTCTTCACTTAAATATAGGAAACTAACGAAAACTGCAAAGCAGGGGGGATTGCTATTTAAATAATCATACACTAGTGCTTGTACATACCATACCCTGACTCTGCAGGATTGGACCATCTGCTTTGGACAGAACATTAACTCCTGCTGACCGAGAGCTAAACTTTACTTATATTGAAAACTGAGATTACCTTTAAAAAAAAAAAAAAAAACAAGCCAAAAACAAATCTATATTCAAATTTAATTCTACCTTATTTCATGCTGTATGTTAAGAGTGAGCAGACATAAAATCAGCAATGGTAACCTCTTAAGTGTGTTATAACTGATTAACAGATTAACAGAAAGAACAGATAACTAAGCAAAAAAGGAATTAAAAAGGAAACTTTGAAAAAACACCAAGTTTAGATGGCAGGCATCAAGATTATTATTCTGTCAGGGACACGTCCTTTGGAGAAAGGAATTCAAATCCACTTGAAGACAATAGCACAATTTATAAGAGGTAAAAGACAGGACAGGAATTAGGAAAGCTGAGAGGGAATTTCAGGAGTAGGTATAGTAAGACACAAATACAAAATAACGCATTATCTAAATACCTGTGGAGCAAGATGGTTTTGAAAGAAACAGTGGTTCTACTGGGCCTTCTGAAAGCGAAAGGATCAATAAATAGGGATGAAGTCACATCTGTCAAAAGTTCTTTTTGCTTCAAGATTGTCAGGGAAAATGACTGTTCTCCTTATCATACAAGGAAGAGGCACTGTTAGAAATTAAAGTTTTGGAGTTTTTATTTAAGAGGTTTTATAATAAAATACTTTAATTAGTCTTGAACCACCAAAGAGCTAAAACTTGATTCATGAGGACATTAGTGGGTTTAATTGCTGTCTCATCACCACTCCCAGGAAAAAGTAACCCAGACCTTAGTTACCCAGACCTTGCAGTGTTGGTCCACAAGCTGACTCAGGACCCTGGGTATTGTGCAAGGAATTCACAGTTCTGAGCATGCTGAGGTGCTCAGTGGTATGCTGTGCTTTTTGTGAGAAGGTTGTTCTCTGATCATCTTTCACAGACCCCTTGCTGCTTCTTCTAAACATAACACCTTGCATGGGCCAGACCAGGACCGTGGTTAGACTACTAAGGAACTGTCTCTGTTCCTCTGTTACATCAAGGGGAGGCTCTATTTTTGTGCCAACTGTTTGAATGACACTGGGATGGGCTTTCAGCCCATGAGAGAGACATTGTGAGATTTTTTTGAGACAATAGCAGTACAGAAAAGTATGTAGACTGAGGGACGCCTACTCAATATCAGACTCATCTGCTGAACCATCTCATGGCTGATTATGGATTTTAGCCATGGATTCTGGCACATCCATTTCAGATTGGATTATACAACTCCCTGCTGTGCTCTGTATTTCCAGTTTAATTCATTCTAATATGAATTCAAATAGCGAGGGGAAAGATATTCTTACAGAATAAACAAACCCTGTTTCTTGGTCTGTATCAGTTTAGCTCAAGGAAGAGCTGGGCACAAGATCTCTGGTGCCATCAGTGGGAGAGGAAGGTGCAGAGTTACCCCCAGGGGGTCTGAGCCCGCTGAAGAGTCAGCTCCTCCCACAGCATAATGAATGTTGGATAAAGGCTTTTTATAACATGCACGCTGGTGGAGTTACCTTCCTCTTGGTTTGTAAGAGGTGGTGGTGGCAGGTTTATTACTCTTCTGTCAGACAGAGGGAGGAAGCTTTCTGTTCTTGGTATTGCTGTCACTGGGTCATGTCATTTATGCCTGCTTGTTCTTCTGAGGCTGGTTATTTGGGCAAACTTTCTAAGGACACCTTTCTAACTCTGGCAGCAGAGTCTCTCTGTCAGTTCAAGTATTTCACCTCTCCATCTTCTTCGATAAATGAAGACCCTATGGTTGCTTCATCAGTGAACTGGACATAGCAGTTGTCTGCCCACAGTGTGAACTGTTTCCTTTGGCTGGAAGTGTATGTAAAACTAATATCCTATTTTTTTTCCAGCAGAAAGTATGTTTTACCAGTTTAAGATGCTAGAATACTTTCAGGAGCTGTGACATTACTTTATATTTCTCATTTTAATGAAGTTTACAGTATTGAAATTAAATTAATTACAAAGCAAGACCATGAAACAAATTGACACAGATACATACAGATATATGAGACTGTATTACAGGAATAAACATTAGTGAAGATTTGTATTATATAAAAAAAAAAGAAATTCACTCTCCAGTCTGAAAAACTCAGGTATCCTACAGGGACTTTCAACAGTGAAAGATGACAATGCTTTGGTTTGTTTACCCACCTTCCCTCCACCAAAATTTGCATTTATGTGCAGGAATAAGCTTCTTATGTTTTCATCACTGATGCTGCTTCTGTCTACTCTCTGCTGATGGTTTAAATCTTCTGTTAGTTAGGGAATCCTTAGTTCCTCACATCAACAGAGAGCATCATGAAGCAGTCTATGAATTGCCATTGGGAGCAAAACAAACACCACCAGGTCTTTTTCTAATTCTGGTGGAAACCAGCTGCTAGCTTTTGATTTCTCAGTTGTCAGCTTTAGCAATTGTATTTGCCAAGACAGCTGGCTATTCCCTCCTTTCCCTGAACTTCTCATGGGCATTGGCTTCTAGGGATGACAGGTCTCCTACCTAATGATTAGGGAAGATCTTTACTTTTAGAAGTGTGGTTTTCAGTGGAAAATCAGCCCATTTTTCTGGGGTGTACTGGTGAAATTGCCACGGTGGGGACCAGACAGAGGAGGGAGCACAGCCTAAGAGCTACACTCAAAAAACTCAATTTGTTACAGAAAGAAGGTTGAAGTTCCATTCTAGTAAGCAAGTAAATCAATAAATAATAAAAATGTTTACAAGGTTATAAATGGTCTTCGAAGTAAACAGTCCATTAAGATGAATGGTAAAGTTTGCATTCCTCTTAGAACTATTGATTCGGTCTGGATGCCTGTAGATTCATGAAAATAGCACTGCAGCATCCATGTTGTAAAAGGTTTTCTTTCTACCAAGAAGTGCTATCTTTCAAAACAAAATAAATGCTTAAAATTATAGAAGGCAATTGTCAGAAGCTGCTCCACATATTTTCAGTTTTATATTATTAAATTATGAGATTTTTTTTCCCAGTAGTAAGATTCTGCACTTAAGTAACAGCAACAGTACTGAAAAACACCACATAAAATTAAATCACCTTGGAATAAACATTGTCAGCACCCACAAAACATCATGGTCATATTTAAAAGTAATGTCATGCTCTCTGTCAGGCCACCTTGTGAGCAGTTTTGAGAACATTCTGTTGGCAGCAGACATTTATACACTAATTTTTATTCAATTTTTATTCACCCTTTCCTTATTATTGTTACTTGTGGAATAGCAGAATCCACTGATCATAAGACATGTCCTTTAATACAAGTTTGTTTGTTTTTTTCAAAAAGACAGGTCTTTTGTCCCAAAAGCTCATTAAAAAATTGAGGTATTTGTGTCTGGAAAGAAAGTTCTGGAGGTGCCACTTTTCCTCCATCAATTCACACACAGCCCTTTTTCACTGTGGACCTAAAGCCAAGTAGGATGAATACAACCACTGCATTCTGCCTGTATGAACGTCGTCCAGTTGTAAGTTCTTCTTTGCTAATCCATACTACCAGCATTCAAGTATATCACGAATAGGTTATAGATTGTAATTTCCAAAACCACAATTTCTCTCACAGACTGTGAACTTCAGGAGTTGATGGAATTTCCTTTTCTTCTCCTAACAAGCAGACATTCTTTTCAACCATTGCAGTCCTTCATAGGGACAAATTCTGAAGCGGCAACCCTGTACCAGCTACTAAAAAGAAAATTAACTCTATGTCAGCTGAAACCAGGACACTGGGTCTAACTGTCCTCCTATGAATTGCATCAGTCTTAATTTACTCTTGGTACTGTTCTGTGTTTTTGCACGTAGTGTTTTCTCCTGCTAGAAGGAGCATAAACCTGGCTGAGCATTACAGTGCTCTTACACATTCCACATGGCTGGCATAAAAAGAAGGCTGTTTCCTGATGATCTGTGCTTTTGTTTGTAATTGTCAGCATTATTGTTCCACATGTGATTGAAAGAAAGCAAGCTGATTCAATAATGTAGAGAATTGAATACAATATGGTCTTAAGCAGGAGTGAGAGTGTCCTGACAGTGGACTGGAGGGAACACAAGATCACTTCTTTCTGCTGCAAGATAAACAGATTTGAGCATGGACCATCTCCCTGGCAATACACTGGAGGATATTCCAGTAGTATTTACTGAACTCAACCACACTGCTTTTTAACACTTGTTTAAAATCTTATATTCTGTCTAACACATGTTGTTAATGAGCCCTGAGTGTGTGAACCCAGTAGTTTTCCTTATCTGTGGATATTATTAATCCACAAAATAATTCCACTTTTTCCATTGTTTCTGGTGACTCAGATGCAGCATATCAACATTGCCATAAGGCAAATGCCTTCCTATGTGAAAGTAGCATCTTGAACATAATGAAAGGAGACATGCTCCCTCAGAGAATTTGCCTTTTGTAATTTAAAATCCAAATATTCATTCCGGTCCTAAAAAGTTCCCTTTAAAATCTTACACTGACTGGCTTTGCAAAACAGAGCAGTTCATGCCTGACTGCATGGGAAAGGTAGTTAAAAGCACTGCTGAAGAGCAGGGCAAGTAGACTTTAGGCATGGAGGTCTCCAGGATTAAGAAATTTCCACTGTCTAATGGCAAGTGTGGCAGATCCTATTGGAAGAATATAGTAGATATCCTTCCCTTAGGAATGCTGCTTGCAGTCTTCTCAACTTTTGGTTATTTTTTAAAGTAAGCTGGTAAGGAAGTCCTTATGGGGATCATGTACATGTAAACACTGTATTCCACTAATGGAACTTCAAGGATGTTGTTTTGCATCTTGCCTAAGAGGCCAAATACATCAATTTTATAATATACTCAACTGCAAAAGCATTTGTCCTTAAAACTCCAGTCTCCTCACAAAGACAGGTCTCCTATTAATGGAATCAATTAGTAGAGTTCAACATACCAGCAAATGAGAGCAAACAAAGCCAAACAAAATCTTTTTTTGCTTTAGATTTTTTATTTTATGGAACCTATTGGCTTTTGCCTTTCAGACCCATCCCCCTTTACTTGCTGATTGTTTCACTGCCATTATGTCTAAATTAACGATGTGTTTGGCAGTCAGACAACTGATCCAATTGGCTGCAATGTCACATTTGAAAATGCTCATCAGTCCTGCAGCCTGCTCATTTTTTATGACTGACATGAGCCCAGCCATTGAACACTGCTTGCTCCTGCTCTCCCCACACACTCAGCACACAAACAGCAACATTTACATTAATTTAGTGAATATGCAGACATGCTTATTGAGTGTGGGGAGTTTCATTCAGTGTACAGGAGTGTGGAGGCAACCACTGCTGGATGAAATGTGACTCTGTGCCTTAATCTGGGACCTCAGCCTGGGGTTGCCCAAGCCCTTCTAGAATAAGGCAGCGTGTATTTTTCAGAGGAGGAACTCTCTTAAGTGGGCAAGCTATCATAATTGTGTTTCTAACTACTTGGCTGCAGCAAGAAGGCAGAATAAACAAAGTTATTCATATCTGTCTCTCTGGAACAGGCTCAACAGAAGGATTTCCATGCCTCGCAGTGCTAAAATGGACATTCCTCTCTTCACCATCCAGGTTATTAACAACAGTATCAGATAGTACAACAGGACAGACTCCTGTGAAAGTCCATAGAATTTAGTCTTCCCTTCTGACAATGAAGCATCACTAACTATTGTCTCAGTACAGTTTTCAAACTCATTTTGTACGTGTCCATTAATTGCTTTGTCATTAGGTTTTTTTTCTTTTGCTTGCTTATGTAAATATCATGTGAGACAGTGTGAATTTTACTAAGATCTGAAAAGATAACATCTGTTGTTTCTTCTCAGTGAGCAAGGTCTGTTACCCACTTTGAGAAATAAATTGTATTTCTTTCATGTTGTTTGTTCTTGGCAAATCAGTGGGGACCATTCCTCATCTCCTTATTTCTCGGGTGCTTAAAAATAATTCATTTGATTGCTCATTTCTTTTAGAAATTGAAGTTACTCAGGTGGTCTGTAATTTCTCAATACCATTTCTTTTCAAGATAGAAACCATAGCTGTCCAGAGACAATTTCCTAGCAATTCATTCACCCTTCTAAAGTTCTCAAAAATAACTGAACTGCCATATGATTCATCAGTTCTTTAAGTATCCTCAGAAGAAATTCATCAGCTTTAGCTGATTGAAAATCTCTCATTTATGTTCCTTCTCTTTAAAAGGCTGAGATCCTGCTTACTCCTTTGCAACTGGAATTAATTGACTACTTGCTGCCTCAAAACTGACCTCTAATAAATGGCAATGTAGAAAAACTTAGCTCAATGTATTTTCCTAGAAGAAATTTCTAGTACTGATGTCATAGGCATCACAGCTAAAACCATTTTCCACTAGATGAAGTGAAAAAAATCTTGGAAAAGAACAAATAAACATTTTTCCCTTTTTAATTCTTTATCCTTCATTCTGAGCTTATTTTATCCTTAAACTTTCTGTGTGGCTAGGCATTTGCAGCAGTATTTTCAAGTATATTGAATTCTAATTAGTCTCACTATGTCACTCTGGCTTGTAGGTAAAAGAATTTCCTTTCCCCAGCCAAGAAAAAGTTAACAATTAAAGCACTCACAGTAGAATTCCCATCTATATATCAATAGGATGATGGCTGATAATTTTAAGCACAGAACAGTGCTATCCTCTGAACCAGCAAGTCCAAAGGTATTCAATAGCACTACAAGGATGTAGCAGATTAAAGACAATGAGCATCTTTCTCTGAAGCATATTCATTTCTTTTAGATGTATAATTGATTGGTTCCTCCAATATACCAATTCCTTCTACATTGTTAGCAACAGCATCTGATCAAATACTCTTTGCTTTGGGACTGTAGCTGTACTAACCATGTCATGGCAAGTCTGAAAAGTTCTCTGACAACTGCACCACAAGACAAGGAAAAGGCTGAGAATAGTGAATGAGACCACCCATGCTTCACACTCAAGTTTGAGAGCTCTGCAATAACAAAGCTCACTTTCTTACTTTAAACCTTTCATTGCCACTCAGTTTTGCTATGCAAATCAGGGCTTATAGAGGACAAGCAGAGACTAATATGAGAATGAAGTGCATTAGTTCTAAGACAATTTTTACTACTTTGTATATCTGCTCATTTGGAACACATGTCAAATTACAATTATGCAAGTGAACCAAAGGTAGTCTGAGTTAAGTGTCTGAAAAGTTTTCTAATTTCAAAAAAAATTCATCAAACTTCTGGTTCACATAAAAGGTGTATGCTTTACAGGCCTCTGGGAGAAATATTTTAGCCTTCTTTTAAAAATAAAAATTTATTTTGTTTACTCCAGGGTTTGTAAATATCTATATTTAATTTTGTTTTAACTAATCATACTTTTCAAAATAAATGTATTTTGCAAACTTAGGGAACTTTCTTGAAGTAAGTATTCCTGGATAAGCAATTCTGAGAACAGAACCATCAAAGATCTGGAAGCTACTGAAAAACATTACATGAAAAGCACAAGAGCAGAGCTGCCTATGTGGAAGAAGGTAGGAAGAAGAGCAAGATGAAAATACAGAGTCCTTTGAAAACCAAAAGTCAAATAGGAAAAGCAAGATATGACTGTGGGTATTGCAGAGCAGCTTTTGTATTTCACTGTAGCAATGATTTACACTAACCCACCCAGTGTACCATCATGAAAAATTAGGAACATGTCAGCTATGGAGGCAGTAACCTCTATCAGTGGGATGGTAATGAAGAGTAAGGGGCTGTCTTGGGGTGACTTCTTTCAAACACTCTGGTAAAATAAACACCTTCATCTATATCCATAGGATGCATATTATGAGGCAGCATAAGCATGGAGGATAAAATTAGATGTGTTAAAGTGCAAAATTAATTACTACCAGTAAGGACACACGTTTGAAATCAGAAGGAGATAAAAGAAAGTATAGATATGTATAAGATAATATATTTAATGGGGGAGGGCAGCAAATAACAGGCATAAAGAAAGCCGAATCTTCCCATTTTCCTTCAGTCCTCATGAAAAAGATTCACTGAGAGCAAATGTTAACTGCAGTTCTTTTAAAAAAGAACAGTATGAAGGCCAGAACAGAGAGGTTCAGTACCATTTAGTTATATCAAATGTATTTAAGTTAGTTCCTGATGAAATTCATCACTGAGAACTTAAAGAATCACCCAAAGCAATCCCTGAGGCATTAGAACTATCTTTGACAGCTTCAGGAGGGTAAGGAAAGAATTCAAAATACTGCAGAGAAGTCAACATAGTACTATCATTAAAAAGGGGGAATAGGAGACCATAGCCATTGAGTGTCAGAAGCAACATTAGGCAAAGAATTAAATACTCAGTGTATAAACATCTTTAAGATATTAAAGTGATTAAAACTGCTGATGAAGATTTGTCAGGAGTAAATCACATCAAATCAATCTACTCACCCCTTTCAGAGGACAGGTGCTCTGGCAATTGAAAAAGACACAGTAATATCTACATTATATATAGGTGATATACCTATACTTTGATACAGTTTTTTTTTTGAGTTTGTTTTGCATTATCTTGCCATAAACAAATTGCAGAAATACAGCCTAAATAAAATCCCCACAAAATAGCTGAAAGTGCATTTAAACCACAAATGCCCCAGATACATTATCAGTGCAGGTATAATTCAAGAAAGATTCTGCACTGAATTGCCCTAGATCCAATTTGAGCCAATGTGCTCATTAATTACTTGGGGGACAGAGGAGAGAATACACTTAAGGTGTTTGTGGGAAGACAGTGTCAGAAAATTAACTGATCTTGACACATTGGATGTGAAACTTGAAATTCAATAAAGACAAATGCAGAGCACCAAAAAGAAAAAGACAACAGTTACACAATTAAAAAATGAAAACCTGAAGAGGCAGTAGTCCATCAGAAAGGGACCTGCTGTTGCTGAGTAAATATGAGTAGAAGTTGAGACACTCATGGAGAAAAAAAAATAAGGCAAATCTAATTTTGGGTGAAACTCAGAGAAATGACACAGATAACAAAACAACACACTGATTCTGATCCACTTCCAGTTAGGCTTCCAGTGCCCCTTAATGCCCCATTTGCTCAACACACTTCACACCAAAAACAATTTAAGGGGAAGCCAGCAGACAAAGACACAGGAATGAAAGACCAAGTTCAGGAGGAAACACAGCAATTCTTCAACAAGTGAAAGCAGAGAGAGTTCTGTGATGGGTAAACAGGGGAGGCTGGAGGCAGCTAAATGGCTGTTGGCTTCTCCCAGTGCTGTGACAGTGTCCTGGAAAGCCAGGCTGCCAGCTGCTGCTGCTGCTGCCAAGAAAAGGGTTTGGATGAGTAGACTTATGGCTGTTTTGGGGAGGAAGAGGAGATCCCAGAAGCAAGAGTCAAAATCTAGGATTGGGACAGGAGCAGCAATGCCCATTTTCTATATCTTGCAAGCACAGTCTGAATTTAGCCTTTCTCCTTGAAAGCTGTCAGCTTTCAGGATTGCCAACACTGTTGAGAGGCCTTGAGCTGTGCTGTAGAAGGCAAATATAGAGAGCATGGGAATCAGTTCTTGATGTCCACCAAGGGAAGAACAACAAGGATTTGATAACTTCACAGCAGAATGGCTTTAGCAGAGATATTAGCAGGAAAGTCTTGCAGAGATGCTCTAGAAATCGTTGCTCAGAACATTGCAGAACTTTATGAGGTACAAGGATGAAGAGCTCTCAGGGGAAAAAAAGATTATCATGTGCAAGCAGGTGTGTTTGTTGTCTCCCTGTGAGGAAAGACAAAAAAAGTGAGGGGCATTTCCATCACTACCCTTCTGATTGATAATATTTCACTAAGTCTTCATGTTTTACCAGGAAAAAAATGTGGAAGCAGCACATTGAACTCTGTGCTGATGGTAACTTTCAAGAGCCCCTCTTGCAGCCCTGGGACAAATGACTGGTAAGATTATCTCCAGCATAATTTTTAGCCACAATTATATGGTGTGTGACATCAGACCATAGAAATTGTTTCTGGCTTCGCTCTCTGGCATCAGTGAGCAAGTGCTAAGTCATACATCTGTTTGGGAATGCAATCACATTATTATCTCCTGACAGAGAACATAATCAACTAATTTCAGCCCTGGTATAAATGGATAACCATTTATTATAAATGGATAACCATTCTCAGTTACCCTCTGAAGAAGCCTCCTTGTCTCCATTACTGCTGTATAGGTAAATTAAACTCCTTAATTTATGTGCTCCAAATTAGTTAAAATAATTCAAAGTAGATGGAGTTAACTGCTTGGAAGTTATTTCTCAATAACTAAGCTAATCATTCCTAGGGCTCTTTATAATCAATGCTGGATTGTTTCGCAGTGAATATGCACATCACCTTGCTATTACTTCAGCAGAGTAATGCTGAGTTAACCAGCTGAGGATTTGGCCCACAATATCTCAAGGGTACTTACTTTTAATTTAGTAATAATTACACCCTATGCTAATATACTAGAAGGTCTTTGGCCTTCGAGTTAATGAAATAATACCAAAATGACCTCCAGAATCCATTTCTTCAGCAAAGAGGAAAATTATTATTCCACAAACAGGAATTAACCTCAATTTCTTATAATAAACTTTATTTTGCATATAAAAAGAGAAAGAAAGAAAAGACAGAGAGGAAGAATAAATAAGAAGATAACTTCTAATATGATTTTCTGTGGCTCTTTTCTGTCTAGCATTTTATAACCCAAATCAGAAGTGTAAACCATGGATGCACACACATGTGTGCATACAAACATAGTAAATTAATCTCCATTTCACCTCCTATCAAAGGTCTCACAGAATTATGACAAATGCTGCAGAGGGATGAGAAGCCATACATTCTGCCACACATAGGAAGAATTATATCTCAGTCTACATTAATAACAACCTGGGAATGTTTGTCTTCCATCCTCACAGTGAACTGGTAAGGAGGTTGAACATGTGGTCTCAGAATAACAACCTAAAGAGGCGATGGCAGCTCTTCTAAATTTCTCAAAGAAAAATTGTTACATCTCCATCTCCCATGCACCTTTTTTTTTTCTCATCTATTTTTAACCCTCTCACACTGAGCTAATTTCACTATCACATTATTATATCCACATAATCTTACAGTTTCACAGAGAGAGAATCAGGTCTGCCAAAACCAGAAGACACTACTGGAGTCTTTTTCCTCACACAATATATGTAAAAGGAGAGTTACAGGGGAGAGATTTTTAACTTTTTAGTCAAATAAATGAATTGTTTCTTACAGTAAATTATATCTCCCACAGCAGGGGGCTGGAACTAGATGAGCTTCAAGGTCCCCTAACAACCCAAGCCATTCTTTGATTCTATGATGCCTGTGATGGTTATTTCTGTTACATATCTGTTCAGTCTGAGCAGTTTACTATAGGATTTTGTGGTCAGATGTAGAATTTTGGTCAAAGCTTTACGTGAATAGTCCTTCCCTGTCCTATGGGAAAATGTTTACCACTCTTCCAAAGCATAATTGTGTAGAGAATCTAATAAAAATTTTGAATTTTGAAAATGCAACAAACAGTATTGATTTCTGTAGTTAGACCACCAAACTCAAGTAACACTGTATTGCAAATTACAGTTGCACTCTGAGAAGGCATGTAATGATTGAACAGGTCCCATTTTTAATATCGCTTCCAACCAAGCCTTTCTATAATTTTAAGTTTGAAATAGTCTGGAGGCATTTTTTAAGTGACAGAGAATTCCTAGAATGAAGTCAAAACAATTTTACAGATTGTAAAATGGTTTGAGAATGATTAGCATGTGAGCTCTGAGGAAAGTTTTTGGCTTAAAAGGGACAAAAATGAAGCCCTGTTAAAGCTGCAAGCATAGTATTTTGAAAACCAGGGGATATGCAAGTATTTCACCTTATTTTAAAAGCTCTCTGTAGAATTTTAGAGTATGTGACATTTACAATTCTCCTATTTCAAACAAGGGGAGCTCCACTCTGAGTTAGTCTCATTGAGCAACAGTGAAGTGGAAACTGTATTTAGCTACAATTAATTTCTAATAGCCTTGTGTTGTCTTCAAGGCATATTTGAAATAATATATATGAGGTTGGAGCAGCTGCTAAACTTGCATTTATGTATTACCAATTTTGAAGAAATAGTTAATTAATTTTAACATCATTACAGTCTCTGTAACAGTGTCTCAAAATAACTGACTGTGATTAATAGACCATGATAAGAATTTTGATCAATGATATAATGTTTCTTCATTTTAAAAGGAAGGATTTATTGCATATTACAACTTTTTGAATTAGGTGCAGATTTCAATCTTGTCTGAAAATGCAATCTTCATCCATTCAGTGTCACAAGAAGTTAGTTTCATCTACCCAAACATTTAGAAACCGTGCCTCCATTCCCTTTCCTCCTGTCATCATTTTTTTTAATTTCACATGGTTTTAATGAGTGGTTTTTTTCAACAGTTTTTGAGTGTTTCAGACAGCAATATTTCATTCTGGAATAAAAGCTAATGATCCATAAATACTTAATGCCATATTTTTATGGCCAGTAAATTAGTCTTAAATGTGTTCAGTAAGTTCTCTGACATATGCCATTAATTGCTAATGGTGTTTTAACTAGATAATTGTTGTAAAAGGTTGTTTATCATCACCATTGGTGGGTGACTGTTCCTTGCAATCTGCCCCACCTGGTACTGCTGAACTTCCTCTGTCTACCATTGTGTGCAGCAAAGAGATCAGGGGACCATGGTAGCATACTTCAGATATCAAATTCAAACACTTCTAGTGGACCATGAACCTACAGACCACCAGACGTAGCATGATCAGATTACTTTTTGTTTTTCAGACAAAAACTTGCATGTACAATATGGCAGTGCTACTTCCACATGGCACAAATGAGTTATAGACCAATCCTGACTAAGTAGCAAAAATGCCTAAGCTTAGATCCAAGCCAATTCAGGCATTAAATTACCATAAGATTATGCCATGCAATGACTTGGTGACATGAGTAGCAAGCAAAGCTTGGATAGTCATTAGTGGTTTCTCCTTAGGATAAAGAGGTAATTTTACCTTAATGACATGCAGTAATTAGAGGGAAAGTTCACCAAGTGCTAAGCAAAGTGAACTTTTCAACTCACAAAGCAAGTTGTCAGTAAACATAAATTGAATCAAAATGTAAAATAATTGAGTCTCTACTTTGCACTTAAATCCTTGACTAACACTATGCCTTCACGGGCTGTTGCCACCGTGTTAATTATCAAGTAAACAGATATCTTTGGTAAGGTCAGATGTAATCACAAAGAAGAAGCCTTTAAAGTAAAGTTTAAGTAAATATAAGAGGCCCTAAGTATCCAGAGGCAAGGCCTTTACTTGCTCTTTACTTGCCCAGAGACCCAAGTCTCTGTGTTTCTCTCATTCCTAAAAACACACATGAACTTTTGTCCTTGCTCTCACAAGAGAGATTTTTTTAGGGTATTGATGCAAATAATGCATTTTGGTGTCTTTGGGCCCTCTTTTTACATTTTGTCTGTAATTCTTTGGCCTCCCCACTATTTTTTGCTAACACACAGCTCCCTCAGAGGACGCCTGGCCCATTACAGTTTCTTTCCAGTGGTGGCCAGCTGCATATTTTGACTCCAGACTGGTTAGTGCATATTTGCTGGACCCAAGTTTGTTTGTTCTCCAGTTCATGCAACTTTTATATAGGCTTAACCTAAATGAGAGGCAGTTAATCTCAGTTTTAGCATAGAATCTTTAGGTTAGTGTTTGCTCAATCCTTAGGAGAGCAATGCAGGCAGAATCATCTGAGACCAGCCCCTGGGTCATATCTGCTGTCCTTTCCCCTCATCTTGTCTTTTGCCCGACATTTCATGGAGCCCCGTGGACAGAATGGACAGAGACTGGGATTTGATTGTGTAGCTAGGGGCTAGTGGGAGGGTATAGTATGCCAGCTCTAAATCCTCCCAGGAATGACTAGATGTTTCTTAAGGGAGGGTGCCTAACACTGCCAACTGTTCTGCCTAATCCCTACTACAGCAGGGAAGCCATAAGGGTTTGGAGAGCTTTGTTTGCCTTGACCCTTGTGTGCAACCAGCATGTGTGAGCTGTGTATGCACCACACAGAATGAACAAATGCAAATTATAGTGACTTGTTTACATGCAACAGGATGATGAGGCTGGAGGGCTGTATTCTGCCAAGAAAATCAGGTAAAAAGGCACATGTTGTGCTCATGCTATATATCACAATATTTTACCCATCTCACTGTCTGCTATATCCTCCAATTTCTTTATGCTCTTTAACTAGTAACATGTTGTAACCATTTACCAGCCTTACATGACTGAAAAATCCTGCCAGGCACAGCCTCCTGTAGGCAGTTAGTGAAGCTTGTCAGGCAGCTCATGAAGAGAAGTGAAGACAAGCTTGTTTTCCCCAGAATATCAGCCTCCTCAAGGCAGGCAGGATGCACCATCCCCAGCAAAACACAGCTGATGCCAGTCTGGCTCTCTGTGCTGGGATCACCTTCTACAAACAGCTTGCCCTCTCACCACTATGACCACATGTCCCAGAAATGCTCTTTCAGCAGCATCCCTTGCTTGTCACCACATTTGGAAAGCTTCTGCTCTTCCTGTGTTCTTCACCCCCACTGTAAGAACAAGTAGGCACAAGTTTCAAGGCACTGCAATCAGAAACTGCTGCCTTTACCAGCTCACTCAGTGCTTGTCCTATTTTCCCCTCGAAAATGGGTCTGAAACACAGAGGAAGAGTCACTCTTGCTCTTCAAAATGTGGAGCCAAAAGATGCTTCCATTGCCATTACGAGGTAAAAAACAGTGGTGGTTAGAGCATGCACCTCAAAATGTGGCAAAAGCCAATCTCCTGGAAAAAGGACATACCATGGGAATACACATATCTCTGGAGAGAATGTAGGGAGTGGGAGGAATTCTCTCTAGTTTCCCAGTCAAAGCGACTCCTTTGTACATGTCATATTAAGAGATTAACTGAGAAGGAGTGTAGGAGGGAACAAGGAATATTCCAGGAGACAGAAAACTTGATTGCCAGTCCCTGATCTTGCACATTCTTACACAGTCTTATATTTTACCTGCACCCAGCACTGGCTAAGAAGCACAAGCAAACCTTGAGAGCTGGGGATTTAGTCTGTTCAAGAGCAAGCTGCACCCATGAGATTGGAAAGCCATCAGTCCTGTTCCTTACGTTCTGCCAGGAAGGCATTCCACACAGAAAAGCAACCTCAGCAAACTGGGTGGGGGAGGCAGGGAAGCAAAGCAGCCATACCTCACCAGGGTAAAATGGATTTGGGTAGAAAAGGGAACTGGCTGGTGTCCCACGCCATAAATCAATCTTCAAACCACCCAGTTGTTGTACAAAACCTGAGAAGCACCATCTCCTTCTTTAGGGATTATAAGGTTTTAGGGGCTGACATCAGCCCTGAGATTGCCTGCCAGACCAAAATGTCTGCTGCAGATGAGAGAAAATACACATATTCAAGGAGTCAGTAGGACTTATGCATAAGAGAGGTGATAAATTGCTTTTGAAGATGCATAAATAAACTGAAACTTCTGAAAATGAAAATGTTCTGAAATTCTTAGCCTGAAAAAGCATGTGAAGCTCCATTTTTAAGGGGCTGAATTAGCAACAATTTCATTTAATTTTAAAGTAAATGTTACAGCACTGTCAACTAATGTTTCTGCCTGTGAGTGGGAGTGCTACTGTACATAAAAATCATTTACCTGAGTTGCATTATGAAATGTTTTGAAGAACTTCAAGGGTTCTTCAGCTTACTGAAATGAACTCATTGCAAAAATTGAGTTAAACTCCATTGGGGTGAGCTCCTTTGGCTATCTGGGATGTTATTTGTAAAATCTATTATTTCACTGTGCATAAATCTCCAGAAGTAAGTCAGCCATTATTTCAGCCCAGGACTCCAGTTTCCACTCCTGCTTTTGCTCTTCTCACAAGAGCTTACCATAATCCTCTTAATAACTATGTGTTCTGTTTACAATACATTGGGCAATATCAACCCTATGCCACTTTTTTCTTTTTTCAGTTGTTTAATGAAGATTAGATTAATTTCATTAGCATTCAAAGAGTGCTCTTTTCTGGTGTTCAGTCATAGTTCTGCTGGGATTTTTAAAAAAGCCTAAGGGAGGTGGTTATCCAAACACCAGTAAATTTCCATGAGAACACGTGACATAGCAGAGGCCATTGGAGAATTGAAGCTTTAATCACTTGCTTGGTGCTGAGTCATATCAAAAAAAAAAAAAATAGAAAAAGAAAAAGATACATGAAACTGATTTTAAAAAAGAGGAAAAAAATGTCAAGCCTCATACAGTGCCATATATGGGCTGAGTGTGACAGGTTATGTTAGCAAAAAGGGATTTGGGCAGGGCAGTACCTGCCTTGTTAGTGCTGCTTTAAGATCTCAAAAGCAGAGTTTTTCACCTTTCATCTCATCCCTTTTCTTCTCTTTATCCCACTCTAAACCTTCATACTGAACCAGATCCTTAGGATCCAGCCAGTGGGAAAGTTCACCTCTTCAAGGATTTCTCAGCTATGAATATGCTTTGTTTGCATCCACTAACTGTTGAAAAATGGCAGAAATCTCTTTATGTGGAGACATATAATAATTTCTGCCCCCCACAGAGCTTGCAGAGACCTCAGCATCAAAGAAGTCAGACTTACAGAACACATTAAATATCATGTTTAGTAAAAAGTGCACCTGACACAGATATTTGGTTAAATACCTGGCAAGATGTTTCCCAGCCCTGTTATTCCACAGTTATTTGGGAAGGACTGGTTCTCACGTAAAGGATGTGACTGAATACAAACTTCTCAGAAACACTGACTTTAAACGATGCTTGGCCCGACTGGCTATTGCTCCTCTTTTCACAGGTGATTATTAACACTGCTCTTGACCTCCTCTCTTCCCCGTGGAGACTCTGCTCAGGAAATCACTGATGTTTACCCATGCTGAGAAGGTGGGAGGAGCTGCACTTTGCAAGAGCACTGTTGGCAGGGAGGACAGAGAAAGACCTAGAGTGTTCTGACTTACTTTAATCATGGAATACAAATGACCTAAAAACGACCCTAAAGGTCACCCCCAAAATAAAAAGAATAAAAAAATAAGGCAAGCAGGGAGAAGGGAGAATTATGAAGACATCCCTTTGATAAACTCTGCCCCCTTACAAAGGCTGGAGGGCAGAATTTGAAGATACAAGTGGTGATGGTAGAAGTGGCAGCTTTCCAATATCAATGTTGTCAGTTTATCCTGAAAAGTTAACCTTTTTAAACCAGCACCAAATCTTTTCTTTTTCTGTACAACAGCATTTTGCCTTTTTGTGGAAACAGTTCTCTAATAGGCTTTCTTGTGGCCATTTATTACACATCGGGCACTAGGTTTGGTTTCTAACAGTTCCTTTTCATCTAGCTGCCTACTGCTGACTGTGGAAAGTGTAGGTTTGGCTCCACTGATGGCTCTCTGTAATGGCTGTGATTACACCCTCTGCATCTTCTTCACAGTGCCAGCCTTTCAATTGAAAGCACATTATGCCTGGATAAAACTCAAAGAGCAGCTTAATATCAGGGTTCTCTGGAGCTATAATAACTGGTTCAAGATTGAACAGATAAAACCACATCAATATTTCTGTATGGTCCATGACGTAAAACACAACAATCCTGCATATGTCTATCCATGAGTTAAAGCTGTATTTTACCTACACTCTGGGGGAAGAGAGGTGAAAATAAGCCAATGTCATCAGAAGGTCCAGAGAACGGTATATAAACAGCATCCTTTTGCCTGCTGCATGCATCAGCAGCACAGTCTCTTCATGTCAGACCCAGGAGATCACTTTGTAAGTCACCATTCTTAAGCAGGTATCCCTTTAAACCTAAGAAAATGTGTTTCTGCAAGATATTTCACAGTCACTGAACCCAGTTATTTCCAGGAAATCTACTGAAATGTTGCTCTAAGTACAAGCAGAATGATTCTTTTAAAGAGGTGGGGGGAAATACTCTGGGAAGAGACTGGGCATGAAACAGAACTGTTTGCTCATTTTCAAACAATACAAAATTTACTATTCTGTTTTGTGATCCTGAAAATTTAAGGAAGCAGGTCCAAGCCCAAAATATAAAAGAAAAGAAAAATTAAGTCCTTCATTAACTATTGGTTATTTGGAGCTTACACTTTGAATTTTCTCTGTGCACAGGTAAAGATTGAAAAACAAAATTTTTAACTGAACTTCAGTTCTGCTGCACTTTACTGCTTCTCAAAACTAGGAAGCAGCTTTAAAAAAACCACCAAATTTCTCAAGGATTTTACATAAAGGGAGAAAGAATGGGAGCAGGACTGTTATCAATGCTTGTATTCAAACCTTGCTTCAGCACCAGAATAGGTCAGTAAATACTCTTATCCCAAAACTCATTTATGGCTGTAACGATGTTTGTTTAAAAGGCTAAGGAAATGCTGCATCCAGTTCTCACAAAGTGTTGGACTATGGGCCATTTTTGTCACATCAGTCTTTTGGACCATGCTGTCCACAGGACCAGACTTAACACAGGTTGTGCCCTTTCAGCATGCAGTGTGAATGAGCAGGAGTGGGCCTCTGTGGAGTAATTAGTCTTGGGGACCTGATGTTCTCTAGGGGCACATTTCAGAGTGGGATTTTTGGGGGAGGTCACTTCAGGCTATTTTTCCTCTGCCTATTTGTGATTAGAGACCTCTAGGTGCACATCTGGAGCAGATCTTTCAGTTTAGTTTCATTTGAAAGGAAACCAGTTCAATCACTCTGAGACTGCTTCATGATGCAAAACAAAGTGCAAGTGGAGTCAACTGGGAGATTTACTTCAGTAACACACTACTGCTCTGAACTCAAATGGGAATGTAGTGCACCCTCAACCTCCAAGATGAATCTACTGCCTGAATGGCTCTGTGTTGTGAAGGGCTGAAGTAGTATGTAAGACATTGGATTTCATTTAAATACCCAGCTTATAGCTTCATCAAAATGTCTTGATTCTTACCTTTCCCCTATAGAACAACTCATTTAAACATGTTCTTCAAAACACTAAGCGTGTTTTACTGCGTGGAAACCAAATCCTGACATTTACACGCTAAAGCTGCATGTGCCATATAGGTACCTTTCAAGACACTGTCTATTTTATATGACAAAGTTTCCACTTGTCTCCAAACAATCTTCCCATTTCAATATGAAGTTTAACTCCACTTACATCTTTACAAGGCTCTACTTGCACTGACATAACTACTGGTGTGTGGAACCACAGAGGGGCACTGTGATTGTTCAGCAGAGACAAAGTCATCCACTTGTTTTTCCATCTCCCACCAGCAAAGATCTGGATCTGACAACAGCCAGAGAAACCACACAAGTTCTGTTCCTCCCAGGCTGCTCTGTTCCCTGGAGTTTGCTATCTCACTGAGGCAGGCACTTAGTGAAACTGCCATCAGAGAGATCAGAAGTGACAGGCACAAATTTCCAAGGATCCCTTAAAGTCTCATGTCGCTTTTAAGTAAAACTTGCTTAGAATTTTTTAAATTTTTTTTGAGGGGCTCTGGCAGTCTTACTGGAGCTGACATGAATTACCCAGCTGAAGCCTGAGATTTAGAGTGTAAGTGAAAGTGCTCCCATGAAAAACACACTGGTGTTATGTGTCTAGTTCCCAGAACTCTGATGCCTCCCTTTGCGTCCACCATCAGCAATGCAATCATTCAAATAAGCTGAAATCAGTCATATAATGAGTCCCACCATATGATACTTATCTTTGAGGGGAATGAATAAATCATTGTGCCTTTGACAGGGTATTTATGCCATAAATTGACCTAGGAAGTGGAATGGCAACACTTTGATAGTTATGGCTGTGATAGCGACAATTTAGGAAAGAATGCATCTTTTGTACTTTGACCGATTCGAATCCTGGCACCTGTTGAAACTCAAACTGTGGAAGGAAAAAAACCTTGCTGCTAATAGAAATGTTGGAAACAAAATGGTGAGCTGTCAGAGGAAAATGTAGAGGAAGCCTGATGCATAAACCCCCTGCCAGGAGAAAACCTATCTGGGAGCAACAGGAAAGCGATAAGCTCCTTTCTCTTCCGTGACAGAGCAAAGCTTGCAGGAACCAAGAGCAATGGCTGAGATTCACCCTTCAGCACCAAGCCACGCTTTCCAGCAAGGAGTGCTCTCAAACTGATCACATTCCTCCTTTGGACATCTCTCCATTTCTCACAGCTCTCTGTCCATACTTGGCAGGCTTCTCATTTATAATTAATATTTTCATAAATAATGCAGTCAGAAAAGCACAGATTTGCAGTAAATGGCCAACTCTGTCCTTTCTGGCCAGAACCAAGTAGTCTCTACTTACCCATGACTGTTATGAAGGCTTAGAATCAAGCTTTATTTGCTGAGAATAAACTAAAACTGAATGTGAAGGTAGCTCCCTTTAGCTTGGATTTGGTATTTTTGTATCTACCACCTGCAAGCTTTGTGTCCTGAATAACATGATACTGAAGACATCAAATGCTGAGTGATATCAGCCGGTCAATCTTTATTCTTCCTGTAGTGATTTTTAGTGCTAAACCCATTGCTTTTAAGAGAGTACTGTAGGTGTGAACAAATTATTATATTAGATTTTCAGGGGTTTTGGAAACTGTAGTCAGTATTTTTGGGGTACAGACATTGGTTTTGAGAAAAGCTGTTATAAACAAGTTTATATCATAACTACTACAGTATATGCACAAAATCTTATGTACTCTTTATGTAAATAGAGCTAAATTATCATGTATTATCAAATTCTAAAGCTGAAGCATAGAATTAGATATTAACACAGGGCATCTATGTTCTAGCACTGGATTCAAAGACGCTCTCAGAAACATCAAATTTAATTCCCTCTTATCACAGTGGATTGCATTGTAGATCTTATTGCATGAACAGATCACTGTCTCTATCTGCAAGGTGGCTGAGATTTTTTGCCCAGACAGCCTTTTGGAAGATTGTTCACAAGTCCTATGGGTCTGAAGTTTCCAAGTGTTTTCTAATTTCTAGCCTAAGCATATTCCTAGCTAGTTTACTGCCTTTTATTCTTATGTCAATATTGTTCTTTAGTTAAATACTTCCCCTCTTCTCTGATGCTTATTCTCTTGACATATCTGTAGAGCACAGTAATTCCCACTCTCAACCTTTGTTTTCTTTGGCTAAACAAGCAAAGCTCTTTGTTTCCTCTTGCAAAGTTCTTTCCCAATTACTGTAGAAAACCTCTCTATCTGCTAAGACTTGAACTCAGGTAATTTAACACAGGTTCTTTATCACAAAAGTATCTTGTTCAATTTATCATTTCCATCTCTACTCGAAACATATAATCTTACACGTAGAATAAAATCTGGGTTTTTTTTCTTGGTTCCATCATGAATGTGACTCAAAGGCTTTCCATATACCCTCCCTTCTATATAAGGCTCCCTTGTAACTTAATAGACATCACCTCTGCTTTGAGGTCTTTCTTAGCCATATAACAAGGTCTGGCTCCTTGTTATATGGCTAAGAAAATCTGGTTATTTGTATGCACTGTACACATGGTTTTGCAGTGTTCCAATTACACTTCATCCTGTCCCTAGGAATTAATCTAATTTATGCTTTAAACTACTAAGTAAGCTTTCTCCCTGACATTGGTTTTCTGTCAATAAATATGGTAACTTACTCCCACTTTTTGTGATTGTTCATCAAAGAAAATACTGAACACATTATTGTTAGTTCTATCCTGAAGAATTCTGCTTATAATTTCTCTTCAGCCTCATACTTCTGAGTGGGTGAGGGCCAGCATATTCTCTCAGGTAGAAAATCCATTATGCAGTGGCTCCCTCTGAATTTTGTCTCTTTTTCCGTTATTTCCAAGTTCTTCTTGAAAGACTTTCCTGAAAGGCATAATGGCAGTTCAAGACTGTCTCAACTCCGTGATTTGACACCAGTGCCAGTGTTTAGCTTTCTAACTTCTTGAACTGATATTTTTGATATTCAGAACCCTACCTAAGCAGCTGATAAATGCATAGAGAGGCACTATGGCTAATCTGCTGGTAGCAGTCCACACCTTTAGCCATGTGACTTTCCTCCTGGCCAAACTGGGTGTTCTTCTTGTGTTCACAAATGAACCAGTGGGACCCTTTGAGCTCCTGGACTGAACTGGTTATCCAGGTGAATGTATTCCATTTGTATCCCCTTGCAGACCTGTCACATTCTTACAAGGGCTGTGATTTTGAAATAGTCCTGACTTTAGCTCCTTTGTGACATGATTCACAATCTGGGATAATAGACCTTAAGAAAAGGTATGACATTATTTCAGGTTTGTTTTAATCTTTCCTTTCTTTTTTTTTTTCCTTTCTTCTCTGGTCCAACTGAGCACACTACATCTTGGTGTCTTAAATACTTCAAAGAGGCTCAGGCTTCCACAGATGTGCAGAAAATATGAAATTATCATTCCTGTGAGTTACTTCATTCTTTTTCATCCTTTCTTTTGCGTATTTTTTAGTGACCTCCTCTCATTGCACAAATGGAAACCCTCTATGTCCACTCTAAGATGTGAAGAAGATAGTATAGCCTCCCATTATGGAAATCATTTTGAACATTATAGCAGTGGATCCTTGCACAATGGATAAACCATGTAATATATCCTCAGTCATCAAAGAAGGCACTGTCTTATTTTCAGCGACCACATCTGCACATCCGTAGTCTCAGAGGATACCCCTGGGGAGTCTATATCAAACATGTTCTGTCTTCTTGGCATATTCTTTGTTCAGGCATTTCTTACTTTGGGCTGCTGAACAAGGACAGCACTGCCAGCTCTCCTGCCTTCCGTAGAAGAAGGTACATTGTGATCAAATGTACCATCAATTTGATGGAGCCTGCTGCTTTAATAGCCTGCTGTGAGTGCCAAACTATAGAAACTACAGTTTATAACTGGTGGGTAAATTAGGAATTACAGGAGATCTTGTGTTCCCTGGGTTCCAAACAAGCACTCTTCTGTTGTTCATTAGAATTAATACTGTTTCCTTGTACATCAGCAACATGAGATCACATTTTTCTGGTCCAGTATTTCTGGAACTGTACTGCATCTGACTCCACAATTTACCTGGTGTTTGACATAAGAGAATATCTGAAAATTTGCAGCCTTCTTGAAAAGTGTTCTGTCCTCAGAATCTAATTTAACATATTTTTCTTCCACTACTACTCTCAATTTATTGTTGAAAAACACCAAGCAAACAAGTAGACCTAGTGTTTCAAATGCTACTCCTGCTGAGCATGTATCTCTTACTTTTTACCTTTTGTCCTCTTATGATGAAAAAACATCTCTATACATTTATTTCTCAGTCTCATCCTTAATATCTACTTCTGTATGCAGAAATGATCCCTGATTCTTAGCTCCTACAAGGATTTAAGTCAGTAATTTGCAGTGGTTTAAGTCCTTTCATTCTCATAAGCATGCTTTTTCCTTTGCTGAAAACAGTCCAATGGATGAGGCAACCTCATGATCACTCAGAGCACAACCCCAGAATGGTGATGGCCACATCCAGACCTCCTTCCCCTCCTCGCTTTTAACGCTGCACCCGCTCATGCTTTGCATGGCAATGTCAGCCCTATGCAGGTACTGTTAGACAGCCACACCTACTCAGAGCTATCCCTTTGTCTATCCATGGGTAACCACCTCTGCTTTGGACATCCAGCACCTGTTAAGTTAAGCACCTCTGCTTTCTCCAGCCTCTGTCTCTATGTTGCTCCTTTTTAAACTACCTGAGCCACTTGCATCTCCAGCACAGGCTGTGTTACACGGCAGGCTTCATTATTACACTACAGTGAAGATACAAAATGATGAAAAGCTAGAGTTTCTGCATGACTTATCTGTGTCATTATCAATGGAAAGGCACTGTGGGACAGCCATGCTTCCCACGGGCTTAGAACTCCACTTCTGGATTCAAAGGACAGCTGTTTACTGATGCTGCCTGTTCTGCAGCTGCAGCATGGTCTTTGACTTGGATAGAGCCTTTCTGAGGGAGCCTCAACTATACTCTAACTGCCCCAGGCTTACTCGCCAGAGTAAAGAAAAAGGAGACTTGGCCTGTTGGACGACTCTCCTGTGCTGTCAGCAAGCTTAGCAACCACTTTTTGGCCCTTTTGATCCTAATATAAAAAGGGATCATGAGGCAGTGGTGAGAAGGATTAAAGCACTGGCCTTCTCACTGGGGTCATTTGCTTCCATGCACAGAAGGTGTCAAATGCTCACAGGTCAGAATACAGCATTTTATACCTGGGAGACTTCAGAAAACAATTAAAATTCAAGTCCTACAGTCTCCAATCAGTCCTTGTTTGACTCCAGTTCTATGCCAGAGTAATTTCACTAAAATCAGGTGAATTACTTCAGTATTATGCTGCATGAGCAAGTCCATCACTTTAAATGGAATTATGCTGGCAAAGAAGTGGTGTAATGTGGGTGACATGAATCAGGCCTCGTGTTTGCAGCAGCCTTGAATACACCAGTATTGAGAGGACCTTTGGAGCTGGGCCCAAAGCACTCACAAAGGGAGCTCCTGCTGTTATTCCAACCCATAGGCAGTTCCCTGAACAAAGACCAATTATCTGAGCTTTGTGTGAAGGGGGTAGGGGACATGCACCAATATTCATAAATTAGGCAAGGCTGGTGTTTACTAAAGTGGAGCGCCTTCATTCCAATTAAAATCTGCCTCCATTCCTTCTGTGAATTCCTAATTTCCTTTCCATGTGATATTTGTCAGTTTTCATTTGTATATTATGACGTACTTTATAGATGAAATGCAATATCATCATTCCCCATTTACAGATAGGGAAACCAAGGCATAAAAAAGTAAAATGACTTGCTCAAGAGAATAGCTCCAAGGTCATTTGCTATCTAAGGTAAGGTTTTGCCCACATGCTGCCTCCTATTAACAATTCTGCTCACTTCTTTGAGTGGTATACAATAAAAAGAATGGAAATCAGACTTTTTCAAAGGCTTTCTTGCACCACACCTCAAAAAGAGCTGTTGCATTTTTTTTTTTCATTAAAAAACCTGAAAGAGTAAATAGCCATAATATTACCAAGGCTTTAAAAAGGCTTTAAATCTATATGTTTGATTGTAAAGGATTCACAAAGAATAATATAAAGCATTTAAAATAATTTCTTTTATATGAAAAGGCCAATTAAAGAGGAGAAAACTTCAGAAGGAATTTTGATAATGTCATTATATACAGTATAATAACGAGATCATTATAAGTTGTAAATATCATGTCATTACCCATTGTAAGTATCTGATTACATTCACTTACATTAACTTTGTAATTAGATGTAATTTCACTCTTATCAAGTAAAATCATTTTTAACATGCATGGCAGTACAGCTCCATCTTTCTGAGTGTCTCTGGCCTGATCCCTGACAACAAGAGGATGGAGAAGTTCTGAGTGAAAGGTCCTTCCTCAAGATTGCAACAGGAACACATTGCCACATTGAGGAAAAAGACAAAAAGGTGGGGTTTTTTACCAGAAGGATAAGTATCTTGAGAATTAACTCAGAGAGATCAGAGGTAAATAATCCTGTGAAACAAGAAAAAAAAACATAAATTATAGTAGAGCAAATATGTGTTTTTATCACAAGACTAACCCTACATTACATCATCTAGTGAAATGATAGATTTTATTTATGAGCATATTATTTAGAGAATGTAAAACTTTCTTTAAAGGGATAGTGTCAGGTTTCAGCTATACTCCTAAATTCTCTTGATTCTTTATCTTTTCTGACAAACTTTCATGACTGCTTTTCTGCTTTCCTGAAGGTACCTCATCACCATATCAAAAGCATCACAGCTAGAGCAGTGCCACTGCAGGTGCAGAGATTAAAAATAGCTGTACTGGATCAGCGTGAAGGACCCGGAGGCCCAGGACCCCGCTTCCAACAGTGACTGCATTCCTCTGACCCTTTTCCCTCTCAGAGGCCAAACAAGTCCCCAGGACCATCCCATCACTTCCTCCTGGCCCCAGCCAAGCTGGCCTTTCACACCATCAGCAGGAGGAAGTTTGGGAAGGACCAGTTTCTGCTCCCTTTTCTTACTGGGCCTGCGAAGGGGGTAACACCCATTTCTACTTCAGATACCTTCAGGGAGCAGTGGGAACTGTCAACCCTCCTTCCAGCTCCCCAGGTGCACACTTTTGAGCATGTGATCTGCAACTTCTATTTTCTCATCTCTCAATCCCACTGTTTTCTCCTTGTTTTCCTTTTCCTGCAGCCCTTTCTTTCTAAGGCTAGGGGAACTTACACAGAGTCTACATCCTCATACCTCTCAGAAATCACAGGCTCAGAGATAGCTTAAGGCAGAGGAGGTATTCTCAAATGTAATTTCCCATGACAAATTATCCTTTCATGATCTTATCTAATCCTTGAAGCCAAGGACCTTTTCTATAATCACATTTTCTGTGCATTCCACTCTTTTGCTCTAGTAATTCATTCTACAATGAATTTCTTTCTTGCTTAGTTTGAACTTATTCCCTGGCCTTCTATTTGTTTCCTCCCAGTTCGTGTATAAAGAGAAATGGAGAATAATAATTTTCCGTTCAGCTTCTCTATTTCACTCAGTATCTACAAACCTCTTGAATCACCTCTTTCTCAAACAAAAGAGCTCTAGTCTATTTAACCTCTTCTTGTACAAAGCCATGGTCCTGTCATCCTTGTCCACCTTCACTCTCTTTCCTACTCCTACAAGAACCTTTGGGAAAGCAGTTCTTCACTACTCATACACTGCACCAAGGCAGTTCTGCCTCTTGATTTGGCTTCCCTCTTCACTTTTCTAACCTCTTGAGATCTGCCTTTCAGGGAAAGGTCTGGAGTGTGAATTCCTTAGTCCTGGAATCTCCTGGGAGACAGTTATACAGCTCAGTCTCAGCCACGATAAGCATGGCTGGTCAAGTATAAACACTTTGGAGATATCAGTTTCAGTGAAACTGCAGGAGTCTGAGGCAACCCAGATGTGTGTCTCACCTCTGCACACAGCACTCTCCCCCTTTACCTGAGAAACTCAAGAAAACAGAGACTAAACACAGACACAGACCAAAGCCTTTGTAACAGTGAAGTGATTTCTAGAAAAAATTGCAGGAAAAATCCTGGCATAAGGGTTTACCTTTGAAACTAACCTTGCAACAATAATAAATAGTGGAAAAGTAAGTGGCAAGTTTATTTTAAACTTCAAATAATAAATTCCCTTCAGTTAAAGAAATTTCTTCACGTAAGTGAGACACCTGAGAATTTGACATGTGTTAGCCATCTTTGAAAGTCAGAAAGGGAGGTGATTCAGGCAGTCTTGATGGAGACCTGGAGAGAGCCTAAGACATGGTCAGATCTTCAGTTGTCACCTAATGGTGACTTTCCCTCTACTTTTGTGCCGATCCGTCCATTATTCTGCATGAATTTGTAACCAGTAGTGCTTCCTTGGTACAGCAGCTTTCAAATCTCACTCCAGCTAGAGAGTGCTGGGGAAGATGTAGGCTGAATCTTCTTATATCACAGGAAATAAATTCACTTTATAGGGCTCCAATCCAAAGCGATTACATGGAGCTTTAAACTTATACATCTGAATTGTCTCAACAAAGCAGGTAAAACAATAAAATACATAAAGTAAAGCACCTACTTAAGTGGTTTGGTAGTGCAAGTGTACAGCCTGTGTAGGCTGATGATATCAGCTAATGTGTCTATTTGCAAGAAATTTGCCAACACACTGGTCTAGGAGCCTTTTCATTCTTTTGTCAAATGAAATTGAAATGTGCTGATTGTTCAAATGAATCACTTCCCTCTCCTTGTTTTGGATTACACATTCTTTTTTTTTTTTCTTTTTTTTTTTACCTCACATCTTCCTTGCTCTTGAAGGCAAAGCTAACGTCATAGCAGACAGAACTAGTCCAAGATTTCCCTAAGTGATATTTCTGAAGCAGAGCAGGTGCAGATGAAGAAAAAGGATCAGTCAATTTTTAAGAAGTCAGATGGCATTGTGCAGCAAACAGAAGGCAAAGGACTGATTTCAAAGCACAAAATCAGGTCCTTTTATTTATGTAGAATGCACCAATTCAGGGAATTTGAAATGGCTGGTTACAGAAAAGTATACATTTGTTCATAGTTTAATCCTCCATGTGGACTGCAATACCTAAATCAGGAGAGCTGTGAACATGGCATACAGGTTGATTCATTTCAGAAGAGTCACCTGGAGTTTCTTACATGAGATAGATGGCAGATGTAATTCATATTATCCAGCAAGAAATCTTATAATGAAATTTATTCTGAGCATTGTCTCTAGCAAGGAGGGATTGGGGAGCAGGGGGAGGAGAGGGATACAAGTAATTTTATCATAAGCATTTTTTACATATTTTGCCCTGAGTTGAGCTTTCTGTCTCCTGGAAAATTTAGCAAATTACACAGAAATGAAATACCAAGTCTTCATGCTTCTTTTGTAGCATCTGTCCAAAAAGAAGGGAAGGCTTGTTAAAAGGAAAATATCAGTAACAGTAAAACATGAAGCTTGTAACTTCTTCAAGACCTTATAGAGTGGTTTCACAGAAATCTCATGTTGTAATTACTGTATCAGTGAGATCACACAAAGATCCAAAATGGCTCCAAATTTTCACACAATCCTTTTCAGTACTAATCAGACAACACCAACTAAATAACAATTAAAATGCTTAAAGTTTTTTCTGATAAAATTACCTGTTATTTGAAAGAATGCCTTTCTAGTTCTTCACTGCTCAGCAAAATGTTATGGTTGTACAGAACATCAGCTTAGCTGCATCTATATGTGTGTGTGTGTGTGAATATATGGGGATAAACTTCTAATTAACTCCTCAAGGCATAATTACTCTCAGAAAATACAGTGATAAGCAGAGGATGATAGCTACATGTCCTAAACTGTTTCTGCAATGGGAAAAGTTGTAAATCTAACCTAATAACCATAAGATTAATTTCCACAATTTATATCAAAGTAGAACTATAAAATAATGACCAGATATTAGTGAGGAGATCCTATCTCAGTGATGTCAGTGGCAAAGCCACTGCCATCTTCCATGGAGTCAGGGCTTCACACAGGATTTAATAACTTGCTCTTTCTATTTATGGGGTACTTTTAAGAAAAAAAAATTTAAAAGGTAATTGCAAAGCCTTCTGGTCTTTCTCTCCCAGTGCTAATTGGAAATATTAAGACAATTAGGTTCCAAGAAAGTATGTAGTTTCCACTGACTGATTCCTGTGATTACAACAGAGCTGCAGTTTTTAACAGGGGCGTAAGCAGCATGAGTCAGGACCCTTCACACCAGAACGTACTTCTGGAACTATTTGTGACAGCATAGACTGGAGCCATGCAATCATCCCAGCCTCCCACGGCCCTCAGGCAGCTCCTGAGAGCAGAACTTGCCTTCATCAGCTGCCACAAACTGTTTGCTTCTCAAACACCACTTGCTCCAGTGCTCCCATCTCCAGCACCTCCCCTGACTGGTGTCTTTCATCCATACATTACCTCTGTAAGAAATTTCCCCAAGTGGCATTTCTTCAGTGGAAGCCCATGGGAGGTTGTGCCCGACCCTCTGGGAGGTGAGGTGAAGGACTATTACTGCTGGCATTACTGTGAACCCTCTGCCACACATACCTGCAGATTTATGGTCCAACTTGTACGTAACACTGCAGTCTCTCACAGAGTGGATGCAAAGTGCTATCCCTGAGATATTGTCAGAGAAGTCTGAGGAGCAGAGAAAGAAAACTGTATAGTTGCATCAAATAATCACAATGATAACAATTTCACTGATCAGCAGGCCACATATAACACACACATATTTAAAAGACAATCTTATGACAAGGTCTTGATGACAAAAGGTTACCAAAATATACCACCAATTTTTTCTTTTCATTCAGTGGGTACCACCTCCATTGAAAGAAATTCTTTTCATTTTCCTTCTTTTCCTTTTGGTGAGCTGAGGATAGCTCCTTCTTAGTTTTCACTGTCTGTGAGTTGCTTCTCTTCACCACTTGGTAAGCCCCAAGCACACAGGCACACTTGGCGATTTTGCTGCCACTTTTCTTCTGTATCTCTGCAAGGCCTCTGGTAATGTTCCCAGTTCCAGTCTGAGGATGAGCTCTTCAAAGCTGAACAACATGGGATTTAGGTATGTTCCAACCTCTCAGTCCCATGAGCTCTTTGGCAGCCATAATGTCTGGCAAGATCAGAGATTATTGCATCCACAGGGAAAACCTACAAAAGCAAACATTCAGCAGAGAATTCACTTTCTTAACTTCCAAAAAAGGCTAGCAGGTGGTTCTCTACTTCAGTACACTGTTCCAATGTCTCACTGAAGGTTTGACTACTGGCAAGCTTAAATACATGAAATACAGCATATGCATTCACATACACATGTATGTCTTCACATAGAGACATGAAAACACTTCTACACGGAAATGCTGTTTCTCATTTCATTCTGAATTTTTTAAATAGACCAGTTCAGGCATCAAACTCTTTTGACTGTATATTTCAGAAGCAGAAATTAATGTTAGTAGAGAAGAGCAATGGCATCAACACAAGATTAATTCAGTGTTCCATAAGTCCAAGGATGTTCTCTTGTGCAGAAATAATGACAATGTGGTTGTTCAGCGTTAATCAAAATCTGGACTGGAAAAAGAAGAATCTACTTAGGGGGGTTTTCCTCCGTCAATCCATTTCTATTCCCACTGGCAGTTTTGAAACTGACTCAGCACCAACAGCTTTTACAGTGGTATCCCATGCCTTACTGAGACTGAGGAGTCTCCTTGTATTCTAGCTCTTGGAGTCTCTGAGAATCACGTTTAACCATATAATATAAGTAGAAATATAAGAGAAAAAAATAACATTCTGAAAGGACTATTTTAGTTTGGTAAAGCCACTCTCCTTTAGATTGCGTTAGAGAATTCCAGAGATAAAAGCCTAATTTTAGCTGAAATAAATTTGGATCAGCAGCACATTTTGGAAACTGTCTGTCAGCAAGATATTGCCATAAGTTTGGCACTGCTAGGAGGAATAATACCAGACTTTGCCTTACTGGGATATGATAAAGATGTGCAGGTATGGGAAACAGCTGTTCTGTTTCCAATAGGAAAACTTTATCATTTCCCCTAGGTTTGGGGGTGGTTTTTATATGCCTGATATACACAACAGGGAAAATGGGGGTAACAGAAAGAAAAGAAAAAACATTTTCTATACAATTATCTTTCACAATTATTTATTTCTATAGCATTTCAATCAGCTGTTGATCACCAAGTACTTAAAATTAGTATCTTATTTTAAAACTCATTAGAGTGGCAATGTGTAATTCTTGCTACTTATCATTCTATTTAAAAATAAATATCATAATGGCATTTTCTGCTTCAACAGTACAATCTTTTTCATATTATAGAGACATGTCAACAAGCAAAAGCTGCACTTAAATATTTTAGCATTCAGCTCAATGCCATAACTGGTGCTAGATACATTTGTCAAAGCTTCAGAAAAATGCATGTGTATAGAGAGTTCATAAATATATGGGGCAGTACTTGCTGTGTGTTACCTAAAAGACCCATAATACAGTATTTGCTATGAAAGGGGTAAAAAACCCAAAGCTGACCACTTTAAATTTTACATTTTAACTGAGGGGACCGAGTAAAAATGAGAACCCAAGCACAAGCAACAAGCTTTGCAGGAGAAAGGGGAAAATTAACAGCAGGGCATAACCTTCAAGTGGAAATTCAGATCTGCAAGATTTTATGCAATGCCCGTTCTCCTTACCTAGATCTCTTGGGGTCTGTTTTCCACAGTTAATCCCAGAGACTGCCTAGATACCATGCTCGTAGATGCTTTGTAGAGAACCACAGCTCCATAGGCAGACACACCTTATTGCCCACTATGCCAGAATCTCAGCTCTGCTGAAAGGTGCCTAAATCTACAACTGATTACAGAGCAGACACATCTCCACCTTAGGATGTACAGCAAAACCTTTTTACTTTGCTTTGTCAGCATAACATACTCGTGAAAGGGATGTAATTTCCTCTCATTTGACAACTGCGTTACTCTGCAAGTGACAGGCAAATATCACAGGTAAATGAGCATTTGTCTATTAAAGGAGGAAAGGATCTGGATTTGTCCATAAAATAAGGTCATTTGGATATGAATTAAAGGTGGGGAGCTGATCAAACTCCATCAAATGACATTCCAGGGACAGTTCTTGGACAGAAGGCAATCTGCTGCCTAAACAATATTTACAAGGTCAAACTGCAGATGGTGTTGGAGATGACAACCTGGCATGAGTCAACAAAGAAAAGAAAAAGTGTGGGGGTAAAAAAAGTGGAAAATAGCTGTTGGGTAGGATGGATAACGAAAGCAAAATGAGCTTCCAGCAGATCACCAAAACTATCCAGTGTCATCTTTGGAAAACTGGGTAGGAATGCGTAGAGCAGGCTATTACTGAAGCTGGCATTAGTTTGTCTCTCTTGAAATGACCCAAGTGTGTATTCACTGTTCAAGGAGTGGTTCCCAGAGAAAGGACAGGAATTTAGAAGGTGAAAAACACATCCTAAGAGTGAGAATCTCCATCTAAAGGGGGCTTTAATGTGCCTTCCTGAACAAGGTGCAACTCCTATGGACTTCAAAAGCAGCAGTGGCCAACCTGCAGGCACAGGTGTTGTGCATGAGGATCAAGAGAAAAAGTCTCTTGAAAGGCAAGAAAAGGCAAATTGTCCTTCAGTTAACAGCAGCATCCAGGGGAAAAAAGTACAAACCTGATGAATACCAGCACAGGTTAATGGGAGAGAAAAGGAAAATGCATTTGTTCTTATTCTCCCTATGTACCTTTTTTTAGTTAATGGCACAATTGGATGGTTCCTGTGGGAGCTGCTGCACCGTCCCCAGAGCTGGGCCATGGGATTTCTGTGGCCAGGACATGTCCATGTGCACATATGAGAGGAGAGTGAGCTTTCCAGCTGAAGACACCCCTGGGTGAGACAACAGTGGGAGGGGGGGCATATTACAGTCACTTTAGTCTCTTGGCTGGTTGCCAGCAGTACAGAAGTTGAGAAATCATTTGTCACAAGGATAAAAGCCAAATACATTGCTCTGGGTGAGATGTAACCTGACAAACAGTCTCCTGTGACTGATGCATTTGAACTACTAATACACTCTATATAATGACTTTTTTCTGACAGCTAGCAGTCATATTTTTTTGCTTAGTTTTTCTGCTTGTTCATGCTGAGCTTTCTGAGTTCCTATATATCATATTTCCTCTTAAGGAACATGTGGCAGGACAGTTCTCTGTCATGCTAGTTTCATACAACATATTCAGGAGGAAACAAGCCACAAAATAATTGGAAAACATTTTTTAATTACTATTTTCTAGTATCTCTCTCTTTTTTTCTTTTTTTTTTTTTTTTTTTTAAAAAATCCCCAAAGTCAGCTGGCCAGCAGGAACTTCATTTATAACTGTCAATTTAACAGTTCATTTATTTCACTGAAGCAGTGAGACACAACAGGGGTGTGGTAACCATGAGATAATCACACCTCTGGGGTCTTATGAGGCAAGGAGAAACAGCCAATTCCCTCTAATCCCATGGTGGTGCAATTAGTGCTCCTGATAGCTACAGCCAAGGAGGTTATGAGATAAATTGAGCATTTCATGTTCTAGAAAAAGAATTAAATTAAAGTTAAATGTTTAACCTCCCTCATTCAAGTTCTGCAATTCATCTTGATTATAGGTATTTACGTTCATGAACACTGACCCACATACATTTGTCTACTTTAAAATAAGGAGTAGCCATTTGGTTTGAGAATTTTACTATACATAGAAGCTGTAGCATATAGACCTATCTGTCTACAAGCCCTATAGGCAGGGATCTGTCATCATGCTATCCAAAAGCTCCTCAGGGTACGCAATCCTTACATGTAACTACAAAAAGTAAAAGGAACTCAGTTGCAAAGAAACTGCCTTTTTCCTAATTATTATGGGTAGCCCTGCTAATCAGTTTCATTAAATACTCCTCTAATATCTGTGTATGCTATGGAAGGTCCATTCATCTCTTACTTAATGATGGTTCCACTAGAAAATACATAAATGGGTCTTTGGCAGACAGACAATGGCATCATGGAGGACTGGGGAACAAGAAGCTGCAAAGCAGTGCCATGGAAAGGGACCTGAGGGTCCTGGTCAATGGCAAGCTGACCATGAGCCAGCAGTGCCCTGGCAGCCAGGAGGGCCAACCCTGTCCTGGGGGGCATCAGGCACAGCATCACCGGCTGGGGGGATGAGGGGATTGTCCTGCTCTGCTCTGCCCTGGAGCAGCCTCACCTCCAGTGCTGGGGGCAGTTTGGTTGACACAATATAACAAAAGAGATTGAACAATTAGAGAGTGTCCAAAGGAGGGAATAAAGATGGTGAAGGGCCTTGAGGGGAAGCCGTGTGAGGAGCAGCTGAGGTCACTTGGTCTGTTCAGCCTGGAGAAGAGGAGGCTGAGGGGAGACCTCATTGCAGTTACAGCTTCATTATGAGGCAGAGGGTCAGACACTGATCTCTTCTCTGCAGTGACCAATGACAGGACCCAAGGGAATGGACTGGAGCTGTGTTTAGGCATCCAAAGGGCAGCTCTGTCAAAGTGCAGATTCTGCAAAACTTAGAGGATCTTCAGGGTTTGCTCTCTGTGCACTGGCATAGGTGCTTCCAGGCAGACAATATACATTTCTGATTTGGGCTGTGGCGCTGCAGGCATCCTAAGGATAGGGAAATACATATTGGGGTAGGATAGGGAAATACGTATTGGGTTTGCATGGCAAGGTTTTGGTAGTGGTTGGGCTATGGGGATGGCTTCTCTAAAAAGCTGCTAGAAGCTTCCTCATGTCCAAAGGAGCCAATTTCAGCCATCTCCACATCAGGCCTGCCACTGGCCAAGGCCAAGCCCATAAGTAATAATAGAAGCACATCTGGAATAACAAATTTAAGACAAAAAAGTTGTTCTGCAGCTGCAACTGGAGAGAGAAGAGAGGATATGTGAGAGCAACAATTCTGCACACCAGGTCAGTGGAGAAGGAAGGGGAGGAGGCGTTCCAGGCACTCGAGCAGAGATTCCCCTTCAGCCTGTGGTAAAGACCTTGGTGAGGCAGGCTGTGTGCCTGCAAGCTCACAGAGGTCCATGCAGCCTGTGGAGGACCCCACACTAGAGCAGGTGGATGCACAAAGAAGTCTGTGACCCCACGGGAAGCCCATGCTGGAGCGGGCTCCTGGCACAACCTGTGGACCCATGGAGAGATGAGCCCATGCTGAGCAGGTTTGCTGGCAGGACCTCTGGCCCTGTGGAGGACCTACACTAGAACAGTCTGTTCCTGAAGGATTGTGCCCCATGGGAAGGACTCATGCTTGTTAAGAACTTGTTAGGAACTGCAGTCCATGGAAAGGACTCATGTTGGAGAAGTTTGTGGAGGGACCCCACAATGGAGCAGGTGAAGGTTGAGGAGGAAGGAGCAGCAGAGACAAGGTGTGAGGAACTGACCATAGCCCCCATTTCCTATCCCCCTGCACTGCTGGAGGTAGAAGGTAGAGAATTGTGAGCAAAGTTAAGCCCAGGAAGAACGCAGAGCTAGAAGGAAAGTGTTTTTAAGATTTTGTTTTATTTCTCATTATCCTACTCTGATTTGATGCATTATAAATTCAATTAACTTCCCCAAGTCGAGTCTGTTTTGCCCATGACAAAAACTGGTGGGTGATCTCTCCCTCTTGACCCATGAGCCTTTTGTTATATTTTCTTTCCCTATCCAGCTTAGGAGGGGAGTGACAGAGAGGCTTGCGTGGGTACCTAGCATCCAGCCATGGTCAACCCACTACAAGATATTAAAATTCCTTCACCAATTTCAGTTGTCAAAGTCTTCTATAAAACCCTTAAAATCTTTTTAGCTAGTGTTCTTGAAAAGCCCAGGGAAGTGTGATCTGTGCACCCTTAGTAATTCTTGACTATTTCAACCAGTTTTTTCTGTTCCTCCTTTTTTTGTTAATAGACCTACTTGTATGAGAGATGAATAATGGCTTACTCCACAGAGTTTGCTTTAACACAAAGGGCCACATGTTTCTCCCAAGATCCTGAACCTAACTCCAGGTTCACTCTTGTTTTACAGAGCAGCATAAAATCAGAGTTCTACATCAAAAGAAGGCTATAGTCAGCTGAGGCATTTCCTAGCTAATCCGATTTTAGATGCAAGAGGTCTCTTTTCTCTGCTGATGATAGAAGTACAAACCTCGCAATCTGAAAAACAAAAAAAAAAACACAACAAAAAACCGACCAACCAAAAAACCCACAACCAAACAAAAACCTCACAAATTCAAAATTTATTTTAATGCCATTATTCACCAAACAGGAAGTTAGGTATTATTAAAGTTATCCAAAATTATAGTTGTTAGTTTAAATGACTGCTAAAAGCACCTTGGTGGCTGCTTTCAATAGTCTCAGACTGCTTTTCATGGCTGTGAACAAATGGGATGCAGGTATATGATTTTAACCATCTCATTATAACTACAGTCCAGTCGTTGGTCTTCATGTAAAGGAAATGTTCAGCTTATAGGATGAGATTTCTGAAATCTCAGCAAGAAATATCAAGCCCACCATCCTCCCTGGCTCTTCAGAGGATACCTGTGGAGCAGTACTGCAGCCGTAACTCCGGTTTCCTCCTGCTCAGCTCAATGGCGCTGCCGCCTCTACACAGAGCAGAGCCATTGCAGAAATGTGAAAACTCTCTGTGAGTCACCTGAAATGCTATAATGAAAATGCACATGAAACACGTGGGTCACCCTTCAAATAATATTTTGGTGATTATTTGGATATTTCTGGGCCAATATAAAGAGTCAGGCTGAGCCTGACTGGGAGAACATTCGCCCACTCTAACAATGATGGAAACACCAGCAGCAGTATTTCTGCAAGAGGGAATGCTTTGGAGCAATGCTGGCATATTTCTATTAAAGGCAGGTTTGGAAGAACCAGCGCTTTGATACCTAGGGCACTCAGCAAAAAATTAAAAGACTTTTTAAAAAATTATTCTTCCTTCAAAATGCAAGAGAATTATAACCCTTTTGTCCTAATGATAGGGAAAGGGTTTTAAATTCCTGAGTGTTCCCTCCCTCTAGCCCCAAAATTTTTGTAGCTGTGGCACTGAATGCAGTCCCATTATTTTTAATGATATATCAGGACTGGGTAGAAGAATAGCATACCATATATCAAAAGCTACACCCTTGGAAATCACAGAGCTCTTCAAGAAGCCACCAACGGGTTAAATGGTGACCTGACCAATTTGCTATGGTTCATTTGGTCTATGCTAATTGTTTTAAATGCTCACTTTGTGGAATACTCTCTACTGTGCTGATGGGAAATGAAGCATATTTCTTTAAAGCGGGGATTCAAGGATTCATTTATACTGGGGAGACTTTTTCAGAAAAGTACAGGCACACCTCAGTAGTGCTATGGAAATAGGAATTAAGCTTCATCTTTTAACCAGTTGAAGGAAATACACGAAACAAATACTTTTCAAGTCCTTTAGCTTTGCTTGATTTTTCAAAATCATGCTTTTTTCTCTATTCTTCTGCAAAGCTTAAAGTCAGATTGCTTCTTTCCCATTATCAAGCTTTTCTGTCTGCTTGTGTGGTGAGTGGCTTTTCTTTTATCCCTCTGGACCCTGACCTAGTAGTCATTATTTTGTCTTTTCATCTTTTTTTTTTTATTATTATTATTAGACTAGTCAGCCTTGATATTAGTCTTCCCATAGCTACTATCCATTACACTGTCAGGAAAGCAAGCTGCCTTACAGTAGGCCAAGTGTCAACAGAAGGTGAGGCAGAAAATCAGCCACAATCTAAAGCTAATTACCCTGCCTAGAAGTTAATTAAATACTTGTTAGGAGCAGCAGGGTAGATCCTAATTAAACTTGTCTAATAACAGTATGCTGACATACTCTGACACTGGGAATTCCTACAGGGTTTAAATAATTGTACAAAGGGCAATAATACCTGTCACATCACGGTGTGCAGGCAAACCCTGAAGATGCACATTTCTCAGTATTTTCTGTACTAATTTGCCACATATTGTGCACTTCACATGTGTTTAATTTACACATGTTTTAATTTTGGTGCCCTGGATCTTTTTAAATGACTTTGCTGTTGCTGATCTAAGCGTAACCACAGCAAAGGGAGATGGTCATTAGTATTTCATTGTATCACTTAATACACTAAACCTGATAAAATCCGTCTGATTGTGACACCTTCAGGGTTGCTTAAATACAGCTGTGGCCCCTTTTTTCAGATTTTAAGACAGTAGTGATTTTACCTGGAAATTAAGAGGAGTGGAGAACATGGCACACCTTGCCAGCCTTCCCACATTCTCAAAGGGCCAAATTCTGCCCACCTACAGTTTGGTAATTTTACCCACTGCAATTTTCATTCAAAAGAATGCCAGTGACAGAGAGTTTTACCTCCATTGCTAAGTGTGTCTTAAACCGAAATCTCTTTAAACCAGTCAGATCTTCATTTACATTCAAAACAAAAGGTAGGGGAAACTGCTAATAGGGGTAACTGCCAGACAAAATTAAGGGAAGAAGAGTGGAGAGGTGAAAAACAGAAGGGACTGACAACAAACAAGAATCTCTGTCTTCTGATTATTTCCAGCCTTTTGACAGGCTGGAAATATATGTGTTTCCAGACAGGAAAACACAATTTGCCATCATTTCAATGAAATGAGGGTTCCCCACAAACCACAGCAGGGCTTTTGTCTAGTTGTTTTTAAGGGATTCTCTATGCCAGCGGTTTTAATGCTGATTTCAAAGCCGCCGTTTGACCAGGTTCTGTTTTTCAACTGATGAGTTGTCACACTGCCTTGCGTGAGGGTTAATCCCCCATTGTGTTCCCTATGCCACCGCAAAGAAGGACTGCGACAGCAATTGCTGATAAAGCTTGTCTCTTCTGGAAAAGCCCGGAGAGGCTGTGTCGCATGCTGATGGTTGTTTACCGCAGCAAAATGCTGAGTGTCAATTTTAGGAGAGCGATGTTTCAAAACTTTTTGCCTTTTCTCCCAGTAAATCAATTCAATTTTTCACCGTTCCTGTCCACCCATTGACTCAAGCATCCTTTTTAACAGGGGGTTAGGGCTCTTGGGTGGTAACCAGCAATGGATGCTCAACGGCAGATTTGCTGTTCCCATCATTAGAGCCATACTTGAAATGCCATGTCAGTGAAACTAATAAAATGGAGTGCCGTGATGTGAAACTAATCAGACATTAGTCTGATATGACTTTGGGGGGGAAGGGGGGGGAAATAAGAGACCTGCAAAGATTTAAGCCAATCGTAGCACTCTCATTTTGCACTCTCTCCCTGAACAGCAAGGATTAATGGAAAGATATAAGAGCTCTGATCTTTTCTGGCACGACTGTTGTAGAAATAATCAATTAACCTTGGGAGATCAAATTGACAGAGCTTAAGAGTGAAGTTATTTAAAATGCCAGATTATCTAGGCAGATGAATACATTTGTTGCAATACTAAAAGGAAAATGAAAGTCTTTTTCCAAACTTCGTTTTTCTGAACTGATTTAACATTATTTCCCCAGGAGTCAACTCTGCCTTTTTCAGTGTGCACTTTAACACATTAGAACAAAATGAGATTTGATGTACTCTATAAAGAGACTAGTGATTTTTCTCTCTTCTTTCAAGGAGTGGGAGGATTATTATAGAAAATAGCTTATAGTAACCTCATGCTTTTAGCTCTTTACTTTTGTTTATTTGACAATTCGATTATTTGGGTTCCTGTCCTCTGAGGTGATTTTGGTTGGTTTGCATTCTGGCCAAATCATCTGCTGCTTCATCTATGGAGTAAGAATTCCTTCTTGCCTTAAAAATACAAAGAATGTAAAATATTTTATAATATCAGTTATTTTTTAAAAATACAAGAATTCCATCAGATATTCTTTAAACAACTTCATTTGGTTTGAAGAGATAAAAGTTTTATTTTATTACAATGCTTTGGGCTGTGTTATTCAGACTAATAACCTCTCTCCTATTTTATCACACTGTATTAAAATGAAAACATAAAGTTATAACAGCATCAGGTTGTAACTAGACTCAGTGCTGCATGCAGCAGCTGTGTTGCAGCATCTAAGAATATGCCTGATGTAAGCACTGAAGCAGCAACAATGCTGGTATGCTTGAAGGTAAGCATGCATTCACACACAGTCGTAAGTCCTTCCTTCAAAGAGAATTTGTGATCAACCCTATTGATTAAATTGGTACATAATCTATAATTACAAGAATGGCACACATTTTACCTCATGAATTTTAAATCAATTGCTTTGTTAAATTGGAAAAGTTGTCTTCATTTCATCCCCTCATTCATACTTTCATTCATTTAATCTCTGTTACTTTTTCTTTCTTCATTTATTTACAATGCTGTAGGAGTCTATACCAATACAGCAATTCAATTTGAGAATACACTAGAGCTTGACCTGTTTTTTATTAGCTGAATATATAAATAACTCCAAACGAAACCAAAAGTACAAATACTTTCAAGCCAGTAAGAAAACATTTGCACACAAAGACATACAGGCTGAATTGGAAAGGTTTTGTGTGTAAACCAGTTCATATTGACCAAATTCATTCAGTTGCACTTTGCCAGCAGCTACACCAGTTTCAGAAATTGCCATCCCCAAACTTTTGTTCGCACACCAGCACCAGAGATGACATCATGAAATCAAGTAATATTTGTGCACCCCAATTCTAGGCAAACTGAGACAGATTATTTTAGTCAGTGCTATCTGTGACTTGAGCTAACTCCATTCTCTTTGCCTGAGACAGGGCAGGAACATCCACTGAGCTCTTTTCCTGAGCTGCAGCTCAGGTGACAATGACAAGCAGTTGAGAGTGCTGATGGGATCAGTCACTTCAGCTGGCTCCAGAAGAGCATCTCTCCATGCTCTCCTTCTTCCATTCCTTGACTGTATAACCTCTCAACTCAGTCTTCCTCCAGACCATGATGCTATGAGAGTAAGAAGGGAAGTGAGGAGAGGAAGCTCTTTTGGGGATGGGAACAGAAAACAAAAGGAATGGGGAACAGCTAGAAACAAAAACAATGTGTGAAGAAGGAGTTAGTTATGAAAGAGATAATTGGGGAAATTATTCTTTGGACTCGGAAGAACAGAGAGGAAAAGTCCCTTGGAGGGTCTTGAGCTTTTACACATGAGCAGATGGGCTAGAAACCACCAGAAAATGGGCAGCTTTTATGGACAGGGAGTCATTTAAAAGGATGACTACATGTCACAGAAGCCACCAACTATTGGACAATCCCTTATCAAAAGATACTCAACTCTCAGTTAAATGCTTTCTTAATATGTTTCATGGTGAGTGCATGCCCCTTCTCAAAGTTCAAAACAGTGCACCAAACATGAATGACACTTTTTGAAGTCTTTCAAGTAGCAGGATTCTTTTACAATGTAGTCTGGACAGGATAATTCATGGCAGCATAAAATTAGTGGATGTCTTAAATTAGTGGATGTAAAAAATCTGCCCTGAAGATGAAAATGGGTTAGTAGCAAATGACAGTTCTTCCAAAAGACAGAGCTGGAATATCATTTGAAGATTGGAATCCTCCCTACTTGGAAAAGCTATCCTGGAAAAGACTTAAGGATCAGGATGGGTAGAAAATTGAAGAGAAACTTTCAGTCCACTACTAAAGTAAAGTACTAGTACATACCTTCAATTCATAAAGAAATGAGAGTAGAAAGTAGGATGGCTGGGTTGCTTTTCATATCCTCTGCTTGGTTGTCATGTCCTCAATTCAAGAAAAAGGAGAACAAATTAGACAGAATTTAAGGAACTACAAGAATGTTTCAAAATGTGGAAACATGATTAGAGTAAGAGATATGCAACTAGTTTAACTTTAAAAAGAAGGTAAAGAAGTGACTTGATAACAGTTTGAAAGTATAAACACAAGGAGATAAAATATGCTAGTGGAGAACTCTTCCAACTAGAATACCAGAGTACAAAGTTAAAGGGTGAAAAATAGTTTAGGAACAGCACATTTGTCCTCAACAGTAAACACAGCGAGTTCCTCAAACAATCTATAGCTATGGCTGATTCTCTGTTGCTGGATATTTCTACTTGAGACTTGACACTTTATGAAATATTACCTCTCACACCAAATAAAACTTATTCTACAAAGCCTACTTCCTGTGTTACACCAGTAGTCATAACACCTCACTACAATAGCTCTTTCTGGCTTTAAAATGTATGATGCTTCTAATCAATATCTGTAGCAAAGGTAAACTTAATAAAACATACTCTAGAAGAAAAAAGCAATTACATAACCGTTTTTTTTTAAAAAACATCATCACCCTGATTTTTAAAATTCACTTCTCCACCAGCACCAGCCACTTGTATATTGAAGCACTGTTGCTTAGTAATTGGAAGTATTGCAGGTTTTTTCTTTCCAAACTCTTGCTTTAAGATAATACAATAGAAGTAATGGTTCTTGTGCTTCTCCTGGATAACCTGTGCTAAATAACCTTCAGTCACAGCCAACAGGGCTGCAGAAGGGGAGAGAATTGCAGCAAGTCGATGGCTAGAGTAGCACAAAGTGAGTGTTCTGGGTGATTGGTCCACTGGTCCTTACTCAGCAAAACCACTGTTTCATAGCCCACCTTCACAGGGACTCCTGACCTTCGCTATTCTTGACAAGTGGCCACTAGAGGCAGGTGCCAAGGAGTGTGCCAGAAAGGATAGTGATGACTCAGGGAACTCTGCACATTTTAAAAGCAATAAAGTGTATCTCCAGTGATGCCATGATGATTTTTGCCTTTTCCTTTAGACCCCTGTTATACCTTTTTATAACTTCTGTATTCTTGGTGCTTTATGCCTACATTCTTGGACTTATTTGTCAAGCTAGGAGACTGAACATTTTAGAAGCTTCATAGTTAGGGATCAGTGTGCCCCAGACCCTAAGGTCCTCTCCAGAACACATTTTGTAAACTCAGATAGAACCATCCAGGGGAAGATTCCTTGGGGAGGAGGGCTCACTCGAGCTTTTCATTGGGGAATCTTTGATAGATATGCTAATTAGTGAGATATATGATGTTATACCAGATCTTTTAGGAGTGAGCATTGTGGTGTGCATGGAGGTGCATTCAATCTGGAAGTAGTGCACTTAAAATAAATACCAAGGTAAAATCCCTTTTTCCCTTCTAACCATGTTTGACTCTTGATTTTAAGACCAGGAAAAGGCATCACTAGCATGTATCACAGTCTTATAGAGGGAATTCCAAGTAGCATACATAGCAGAGTTTGAAGCCCCACAACTTGAAGAAATTACTTTCTTCTATGCACATGAGGGGAAAACTAATGTATGTCCACAAAACACACCCATGATTTGTAAGGGATGCTTGCTGCTTCCTTTCTTTTCTGTGCAAAGATGAGACGAGGCAGACCATGGAAACCAAACTGTGTCTTCTCTGCAAGACTCCACTCTAAATGCACCACAGCAGACCTTAAACTGTATGCACAGTCTCAGCATAATGAGTGGTGACCTTGCTAAAACCATCAACATTACATTGCTGCTTCAGTGTATACACTGATTAATTGCAGTCAAATCCTTAGATGCGTTAAGATCAACCTGGCTTCTGTATCAAGGAAGAATTCCTCTGCTGCTTTTCTTTCTTCAGCTATTACCATCTATTACAGCCTCAGGAAAGTGCAACCTGCCATCCCATTTGCCCAGTGAAAGACTGATGGGTTTTGCCCCAGTAGATTCCTTTGGGATTGACAATTAAAATTAACAATTTAATATTTCTAATGCTGCAAAGTGATTATTTTTCCCAAAGTAAATATAGTTCAAGGAGACAGGGAATTATACAACTGGTCTGTTTTCCATGAAAACATCTGTTAGCATTTTTACTTTGGATATTCTGTTATTGTAGCACCAGAGAAGGTGGTGTGTAAGAGAGAAAATTCTCATTCTAGAAAAGAAAACTAACATAAAAATCAAAAGAATAGATGGAAAAAACCTGCAACAGCACAGTGAAACACAGATGCAAACATCTACCCTCTGCCCTCAGACAATGAAGGACAATCTGTACAAGTTCAATCTGTCTAGAAATGACTGCAACTCCAAATACCAGGTCTAGGGACATCTCCCATAAGACCACATCTTTAATTTGCCTGTATCTGCATATAAAACCAGTGAAATGATACAGAAGTACATCAGGTTAAAGAGCTGCTACTTGTGGCAGACTTGGCTTCTTTTTAAGACCTGTGTGGGGTCAAACACAGTTAGAATAGGAATTCAGGACAGAAAATTCCCTCCTAGTAGGCTCTTATACAATCTGAGTTTTCATGTCAAGAAAGGTAATACTTGTAGCACTTACTTTTACCCATCTACATAAAATACCTGGGAAAAAAATACCTGGTAAATGAAAAATGTTATAATCCTCAGTTTAATCTACAGTTTTTAATTTGCTTTACTTTTCTATTGTATGAAGTAAGGAATCTATCATTTTGTGGAAGAGAGAACTTTGAAAACTTGCTCATGTTAGTTCAGCAGCTGGTAACATTCAGACATTTTGGAAACAAACATATTCTTTCAAACAAGAATCTATCAAATAGAGCATACAAGGTAGCAATAATATTTTACCTGTCAGATTTTTACTACAGGAAATGGGGCTTGGATGATGAGGAAAGAATACAGAAAACTACAGGATAAGGGAAAGGAATTTAAAAATGGAGAAAAAAAATGGAGCAGAGGGAGAAAATAGATGGTTAAAATAGAAAAGTGCTTTGCAAGGATATAAAATGAAAGTAAGCTAACAGCTACTTATTGAATAAAAATGCAAGTATCCACATTCTGTAATAAAGAAAGGATGAACTGAGGAAGCAATAGAAGGGATTAGAACAGAGATGCTTTAACATAATATAGTTAGGAAAGAAGAAAAGAACACTATTTTAAAAATGTATAAAACAGTGGCAGAAAGAAGGGAATTAGGGGAGAGAGAAGAGATGAAAACAAAATTTTAAAAAATTGAATGGCATATGTCCATTTACCAAGCAGTCCAGTGAAGGATAGAGGACTGGCCAATAAAAACACTACAATTTGCTTTTTCTATTCTTCTGTTTTACTGGAGGTCAAAAAATGGCAAAGACAGAGTTGAAATGAGGTGAGAAACAAATGGATAAAAGTTGATAATAGCCTCAAATGCTGCCTACCTATTAAGCGTATTTTAGCCTGAATTCCTAAAATGAGTAGTTTTATGCATTTTTGCTCTTCAAATATCCATCTCCCTTTCATCTTCACTAGCTTTTGCCAAGTCTAACCAAGAGTGTCTAGGAGATATCTAATTTTTCTTGTTTCAAGGAAAGCAGCCACTATGAAGAGGCAAGAAATCCAAATCAATCCCTACCCACCAATGACAGAAGATTGCAGTATATGCACAGATGTTCTCTCTTCAGAAAGCAGTAAATAAACACGGTGAAGTTAATAAGCACAGATGCAGCACAGTATCACCCACAAGACATGCTGCCTCTTCTTCAGCTGGTAGTTGGAAACAGAAGAGGGAACTGAGGAAATTGGTGAACTGTAGAAGGCTTATCAGGAACTTTAAAAAATCTGGGACATTGTGTGGCTTTGTAAGAAATGCTGGAGGGAGGTCAAAATATAGTAGAAGTGAGTTAGTCGAGAAGAATTGCATGTGGATAGGGGGAAGGACATCCCTTGAGGACCTGGGGAGGGGCTAAGGCTATTGGGGAGGGGAAGTCACAGGAAGGAAAAGCAGAGTGCTTATAGCATGTTGCTGTAGGAATGTAGGATAGGAATCCATGGGAAGCCAGCCAACCACTGCTCCTGAAATTATTTGTTTCCTCAGTATGCATAGTGTCTTCACTTGTGTGCTGATAAAAACGATACAGAATGAAAAGCCATTAGACCATTAAATGCTTACTTAGAACAGTGTTTGAGGGAATTGTTCATAAAGTACAAATTTACAAAGGAAAACAAGTGGAAGCTGTATCGCCTCTGAGGTGAAAAGACTTTTCTAATCTTAGTTACACTGATATAAATCAGAAATAATACCAGTTTGACATGATGCAAGAAGTTTTATAATCACTGGCAAAAGATAAAACATGCTTTTTCTGTACAATGATGTCCACATTTTATTATTGTAGCTATGTCAGAAATTCTGGATATCCATTTATAAAGAATAGCTTCCACTAGCACTGTAAAAAAACCGTAACCAGAAGGTCATCAACAAGGGAGCTGAGAGAATAATATATCATGAATAATGTATTAAATTATTCCAGTCTTTATCTATTAATGAATTATTTTCAACCATCTTATAATTTTCTTGAATGTATTTGTAATTCAAAAGTACTCCCCATGCAATTTCTCAAAAAAATTATTTCTCTAAATTTTTCTTGATCTCTTTGTGGATAGAAAAAAGCTGAAATTTGAATTCAATTATTTTGGTTTTAATAGGACATACAGAGTAGGAGTTTCTGTTTCTGTTCCCTGACAAACACATTTCTAAGAAGCATGTTGTGTATATGGAATGAAAATCTTAACCATGAAATGTCTTCCTCTAATATTTTCCCTAAACATTACATTTCCACCAGTACCCTACTAAGATGTGCAGTGTGCTAGGGCAGTCACTGAAATTCAGCATCTAGAATCTATTGCCTGTTCTTAGCACTTTTTTTTTTTCCTTTTCGCTCACCTCTTGAAGAATTTAAGTGCTAGAATGTTAGAAAAAGAATGTTGTCTTTCATGGTAGTGCTGTAGTAACTGATGAGAGTTTTTTTTTTTTCTCTGTATCAGGTTATAGGTAATTCCTTATTACCTTAACAGGAATCTTTGGGGGTCCAAAATAAACAGCACGAAATTCTGTTCTCTCCAGAACACCAAATAATAATACGTTGTTCCCACTGACAATTTTTAGATGCTGAGAGTTGGCTTCATCTTTACTTATAATACTTTAAGCTATAATAGTGATGAGTATATCTGCACTGGAATCCTGCAGGCATAATATGAGTGACTGAAAAAGAGATTACTTTTCATTTTTGTAGCATAGCCACAGAAACATATATACTGACATGCCAAATTAAAAAAAAAAATATTTGTATAGATACTTAGGCCATAATTATTCCGCCTAGTGTGAAGAAATGTGCAGAGGTGGCTTTTATGTAAAGGCTCAGCAGCCTTTTCTGAAATGTCTAGGGGTGATGGAGTCTTAGTGATTTGGAAAATACTGGCAAAGCTTGTCTTATCTTGAAATTCAACTTTTCATCACTGATTATGAGTGTCTGACAAGTCTGTATTACCTGTTCAAATTCTATGACCTCTAAAGATACACCTGTGTCTTCAGCAGTAACTTTTAGCCCTCATTTTGTAGTGTCCAATTGGCAACTCTTCACCTTCAATAATCTCTCAGTGTCCTAGTTTCAGCTGGGATAGAGTTAAATTTCTTGCTAGTACCTGGTACAGTGCTGTGTTTTGGATTTAGCACAAGAATAATGTTGATAACATGCTGATGTTTCAGTTGTTGCTAAGTAGTTTTCAGTTTCCCATGCTCTGCCACTGAGGAGCTACACAAGAAGCCAGGAGGGAGCATAGCCAGGACAGCTGACGGGAACTGGCCAAAGGGATATTCCATACCAAAGAATGTCATGCTCAGTACATAAACTGGGGCAGGTTGGATGGGAGCCACTGATCACTGCTTGAGAACGGGAAGCCATCAGTCAGTGGGTCATGAACACTTGTATTGTGTGTCACTTGTTTGTCTTAAGTTCCATTCCTCTCTCTTTTTATCTTCCTTTTCATTACAATTAGCAGTAATACTAACAGTAGTGCATTTTAATTCATTTCAGATTTTAAGCTGTTCTTATCCCAACCTATTGGTTTTATTTTTGTTCCAATTCTCCTTCCCATCTCACTGCAGGGTGGGGGGCAGTAAACGAGAGGCTGCACGGTACTTAGTTGCCAACTGGAGTTAAACTACAACACTAAGGAAGGAAAGCATATCTGCCTACCTGAGACAATGAGTAAAGAACATGCACAAAATTGTGAATTTCCACATGTATGTCATTGCTCTGTGTTTTCAAATGTCATTTTAAATAGATTTCTAATAGGCAAAATGTGTCCATCTGCATCTCTAACTTACAGCACAAAATGATGTAATTTCTATCAGGCTGATAAGAGGACATACCTTCTGACTAGTAGTGACTCTGTTCAGATCTTCTTCAAGTTCCAAGCTCTTTTCTTTTGATCACTCACCCATTCCTTTTTTGGGGGGAGGGGCATAGCCTTTGTTTTTTCCCACTCCTTCATCCATATGCAATGCCACTCCCTACTCTGCCTAGGGCTCTCCCCAGGACCTGGTGCAGTGCAAGGGAGTTCATGAAGTGCATTGACAGACTTTAGATCAAGCTCTGACCATGGTACTACATCAGCTGCAAGCTCTTCCTAACAGCTTCAACTGTTGCTAACCTGATCCTCATGGAGAAAAATCCTAGTGGGAGGACACAAACATCTGTAATCAAAGCTGACATCTAAGCACAGTCACTAAAATATTTTGGGTTTTTTGGCATCAGTTCTGGCAGGCAGCAGAGCTCTCAGTGAAAACATAGTATTTGTTGGGGTTTTTTCCTGGAAACATCAAACATACTTTAATCCAAGTACTATTTTCTTGTGAATAGAATCAAAGAATTTAGGAAAGTGCTCAGGGACACAGACTTTCCAGATTCTATTTTAATTAAAGACTATAAATACTCATAAAGAGAGGCTTGCTCTCAGCTTTAGGGATCAAGCTGAGTAATCCTCATCTGAAGCCTTCTTGTATTTATATGATCATGTTAGATCTTGACAAGACAGTGACTCATCTAAGACAGAAACTTGCAAAATCTCCATCATATTGTAAGAAAGAATATTCTGCCAGGCTTTTACATACCAGAACAGGTCAGGCAGGCTCATCTCCAGATGGCTCCCATACCAATTGGAACCCTCCCTCAGCTCCCAAAGTATACTATTCTCCAGTGACTTCAAACAGGTGTGAAATCCTGCCTGGCCCCAGTTGTACTGAGCACAAAACAGCCATCAGACAAAACCAAACATGAAATTCCTAATCTGGTTGCTGGAACTCAGTCAGTGATCACCCACAGTGAGCAATGAGCAAATGCAATAGGACCAACAGGAAAAAAAAAAAAAACAAAACAAAAAAACCCAAAACAAAAGACAGGAAAAGGCAGACCAGTCCCTTTGCCCTCCTCACAAATCCCTCCAAATTCGAGGAAGGAGTGTGATGTGCAGCAGATATGCTGTATCACACAGACACAGGCATGCCTGCATGAATTGGAAAGACTGAATCCTGTGAGGAGAGTTTCAGCACGTGAGCCTTTATGTGACAGCAGAAAATATAAAGGGAGGGAGAGGAGCTAGAGATCATAAAACTTCCCAGCATCAACTGACACAGCAAGGGCAGATATTTCCTCCACAATAGTGTTTTTTTCTTCCCCTCAAACACAGTGAAAAGGCTTTCTCTGACCATAAACTGTTCAGCAGGGACAACACCTGACTTAGTAAAAGCGATTTACGCTCATCTGGCAAAGTTTCCAGTTTCCAATCTCCTTTTGCAGGATCAGACAGTCTTTGCTGGCTAGCAAACAGGGGACAATGGTGGGAAAAGATGGGTAGACTCTAGTCAATACAAAGAATGCCCCTTCCAATAGCATATCTTTTCCAGGTTGGTCAGATCCTGAGCTTCTCAGCCTCCTTGTCAGCTTTTGCTACTGCTGTTTTAGGCCATTTTGGCTCTGTGCATCAAATGCCCACCTTCACAGCCACCACATAGACCCTCTTTCAGACAGTCTTCTCCAGAGGCTACATAATCCCATTGGGAATGACCTCCAAAACTTGACAGCAATCTCTATTTTAGATTGCTTTAAAGATTACATTTCTGCAGAAGTATACAAAATCACAACCTGATCTGTGTTTTATATATATAAATTGTTAGCCTAACCCAAAATGTGTTCACTGGATTTGAAGAGAGAACTCCCATTCCATTTTACCTTCACAATGGTGCTGGAATGGTTGAATAAAGTGTGGCCCTGCTGCCCATATGCCATTCAGCTTCTGTCTGTCTTTTTGTTTACACTGGGAATACAATAGGAACTATAGTCCTTCCAATGCATCATTTATAAGTGTATTCTACCTCTGAATGTACAGACAGAACTGGCTCTGTGAATGAGCTCTGTGAATATTGCCAAGACACTGTGCTTTGTTCAGCATTATTCTTCACAATAGATACCACACTTTGGAAGTAATTTTAAAAAGGGAATCAAAATAGTGGTACTTTTAGCCTTTGTTTCTTTTATACCACACTGCATTCTCTGTCTCTCACTCAGCTGCTTCTATTATACTGACAAATTAAATAAACCACTCCATTGCTAAAGAGGCTTGGGCAGGCTGGGCTTCAGTACACTGCCGCACTAGGAAGTCGAAATAAACATTTATGCCGGTTTTATTCTTAACAAATTTAAGCTAACTTTAGTGAAGCATCCTTTTTTTGTTGGTTTTTATCTTTTTTTAAGAATGAACGAAAGAAAGAAAAAGGGAAAGGGGGAAAAAAGAGGAAGGAGTACTTCAAATTTTGGAGCCGATCTGCAGCATCAAGGGATCTAGCACCTGAAGCAATGAAGTCATGAGAAGCCATGTGTCCAGGTAATGAGCCTGATTTTTTTAGTGCTCCAGTATTTAGAAGCTCTGCAAGTTCATTCCTGCTGCGAGGCCTCTGGGAGAGTGACTCGGTGAGTTATGGATGGGCAAAATGGTGTGGTGCAGATAGGGTCCCTTGCAGAGGCTCGCTGTAAGCAGCTTGAAAACTTTCACAGCAAACTTTCCACTCGATCCGGGGATTTACCTCTCCTGCTGCAGGCATAGCTCTCTTTTGGATGGTGTTTGTTCGCATGCTCTTCAGCACACAGAAATAAGGGCAGGTGGGGGAGTGCTGAGAGAAGTGTGTTGCATGGCAAGGGCAAGTCTCGCTGATTACGGGCGTGTATTTGTAGACAGACAGACAGGTAGAAAAATGTGTTGGTTTGTAATTCAGCTATAGAATTGTATTCCCAGTGCACTGGTCATAAAAAGGGAAATAAGAAAATGCAGATGGAGTGGCAATGTGGCCTTTACCTGCATCAAGGTGCTTTCTGGCTTTTGGCTCTTTTCTTCAGCAGGCAGTAAACAGAGAGGAGAACTGGGGAGCAATTTGTGGTGGTCTGCTTGTGTGTAGAATAAGTGTGAAAGGTCATCCTCCACATTTGCAAGCACTGGTGCAGTGGTGGGGATGTATGCTGTTTACAGAGGCTTGTCCGTGTAGTCCAGCGTTCTCGAAAATAATGTCAAGCAAACAGCGTTATTTTCCCAAATGAGATCAGAGTAATGAGCACAATGTTGTCTGGGTTAGGTCTGAAAGCTCCTCCTGGACTCCTGGACTAGCCGCGTGTGAATAATATAGGACGAGTCTCACCCTACCAGTGTGCCTTTCCCCTCCTCTCCTAACAAAGCAGATGACTACAGGCAGGAGTCTGAGCTAGGAAGGGAACTTTTTTTTCTCTTTTTTCGGCAGGTGTTTGTTTTAGAGGACCTTAGAAGTGGTCAGCTTCTTTCTGAATTCGGCGCTAAATGCCAGCCATGGGCTGTGAAAAGCTGAGGTTCCTTTCCGAGGCACGGAGGCTGCAAAACAGGCTGGAGCCGCTCCGGCGGGGATGGCCTTTGGCGGTCACGTCAGGCTGGGAACACTTGGCAAGGAGTGATCAGGGCTCATTTTTTTATTACTAAAGGAAGACTTTTAAAAGGGGGGGGGAAGGAAAGAAAACCCCTCAGGTGAAATTTTCTTCTATTGTCTAGCAAAATTCCCTTTAATTTGTCCCCAGGGCCATCCAGCCACCCTGCAATTCCCCACTCCCGCCCGGGTCAACGGCAGCGGCGGGGGGGAGCTCCCTAGAGAAGGGAGCGGGAAAGCTGAAGGTCAGG
>VXAC01005718.1:569235-621145 GCA_013399225.1 Rhipidura dahli | reverse complement strand
TTCCCCGCCAGCCATTTATGAGCAAGAGATTGTGCTGCGCTGGCACGGGCCGGGGCCGGGGCCGGGGCCGGGAGAGCGGCGAGCGGCGGGGCCCCGCGGCTCTCGGCCGGGGAAGCCCGCCCTGGCTCCTCTGGGTTCTTGCTCCTTCCCCAGCGCGCCCAGCAGCAGCTTGGCCGCAGTGACGGGGTGGTCTGCGTTTGGTTTTTCGTCTCTCTTGCAGGAGGTCCCCCGCACTCAGGCTTTCTGGCATTGAAAATAAGGGAAGAGAGGCAAAATTATGATTAACCATATATATGTATATATATAGCGTTGTAAACTGTATTTCAATGTGTTTTTCTCTAATTTGCAGGGATGGTAAGTCTAAAACAGCAGACGGGAGAAGATAGGGAGGAAAGAAGCCACCGTGCAAACCAGTAGGATTGCAATAAATAATAAACTGTGGGCCACAACAGTATTTTTTTGAGCTTGCAGATAATATTAAAATATAGTTCCTAAGGGAGTAACAAAAAAGATGGGGGGAGAAGGGAGAGGAGGGGAAAAAAAGAAGGAGGGGGGAGAGAAAGTTCCTGTGCACTTTGTTCAAGGTTCTGCACCTCTCTAAGCAGCTGTCACATCCGTACATTATGGTACATTGAATCTGAATGAGGCTCTCCACATCAAAACCTTGCATCCATTATGATATCATCTCCTGCTCTAAGCTGTAATGCTTATTAATTCTGCACCCATACTCTCCAAGCTTCAGCAAATGTATTCCATCAGCCTAGCATTTAATTTAATTAGTACAGCTGGGCTCTCATTCTCCTTTCTGTGTCAGAGGTATTGTCAGCACGTTCTGCTATAACACAATTACTGATTGCTTTTAGATAGGCAGAAATATGATTAGGGTATTGGGTGACTGTATCATAAGCCTTATTAGATTCATTTGAAATCTGGAGATAAATAGGAAACTTTTATTTGCAGTGTAATGAGATTATGCTTATTAGGCCAAGGCCTCACAACCTTTTGCAAAGAACATAGTGTATCACTAGGATTATACTCTGGAACCACACTTTTTGCTCATAGCATCCAAGCAATTTCTCAGCAGCTTTGAGATTTAACTGTTGTAGCCCTGTACACATTTTAGAATTGTTTTCTGGCTCAGTGGCTTTCTCCTTTCATAGAGTACGTGCACCTTCCACCATGTGATTTCTTCTGCTTAAACCAAAAAACTGGGAGGTTGTTTTGTTCAGAAGAGGAGGGGTGTTTTGGTGAGCTTTGAATACGTGTGGAGAAATAAACATGCCAATGCTTTGGACAGAAAAGTTTTTGCCTACATCAGTCTTTATTCTTTTTTTTTTTTTTAACTTTTTTCCTTCAATAGAAAACTATAAAAAACATTTCATTAGCAGCAGTTTTCAGAAGGTAAAAAACATTGCTGTTGAGATACTTAGGAGGTTGAATCTTGAGATAGAAATAATGAGTTAATTTTCTTGGGTAAAAACAATGGAAAGGCTGCACATTTCATGTCATTTTCAAAGAGTGCATTTAAATCTTAATGTATACATCACAACCTTTTGTGTTACACTAGCCTGACAAAACATATGACACAGTGTTTGAGAAGCAAGTGTTACACTTTTAAAAGTTCATTTATTACAAGGATTCGGAATTCTTATCTGGTAATTTCCCTGTAACAATCAAAGGTACAAACAACCTATCACTGACTTGACAGGTTATAGAAAGGAGTCCATCAGTTTTAACACTGGTGTCAAATTTAGGTTTCATTCTCTTTCTGCATAAGTTCTGCTGCAAACTCCAGTGGGAGCAAGATTAGGCTTTTACTGGATCCCTTTCCTTTCTGAGCAGTATTACCCAGCGCAGAAACATTTTGTAACTTGAGTGTCACAAAACTCTGAACCTGGTTTTGTATTCGTTGTTACATCACTTGCTCCGCAATTAAGATGAAAGAATTTGTCAGGCTGTCGGTCTCTCAGGTTAAGATCAGACTTGGAGAGTAAACTGTGCACTTGTGATATCATGGTATTTTTACTTGCATTTGCCTAGCATTGAAAGCATGCTGCAAAGGCTGGCTTGTTTCTTATCAAGTTCCATGGTGCATTGTTTATCCCAAACATTTGTGGTACTTTGAAACTGGCATGGGAATAAGCTTTAAAGAATCCAGGAGAAAGTTCCTAAAGATGGCATTTCTGTATCTCTCATCTAGTAACTAAGGGAGAGTCCAGAGAGTAAAACTACTGCCACAGCCCATTAGACACCTCAGTGTGACATTCCCAGCGCTGCCTCCACTAGCACTTCTGCAGGCACGTGGTTGTGCAGTTCTTCGTGATTCTCCAACTGGAGAATCTCATGCTGTAGCTACACTTTTAATTTTCATGGGGAGGAGTATAGATCAGTTTGCAGTGTTTTCTGATGTACCTCAGGAGCCACGGTGTGTATGCCTAAGCAACAAAAGCAAAAAGTTATTCTGGAGGAACGCGTCTTTAATTGGGAGACCTCAGTGCTTTGCAAAAAGAGAGGGATCATGCTCTGCATGTTAGGTACAGGCAAGCTGAGGCACAAAACAGTGAATCACTTTTAATTACATACCTAGGAGCAACAGTCTTGCTAGTGCCAAGTCTACTAATAACTCAAATACTGCAAATCTTGCATTTGCACTACACATAAGAAACAATTTTATTATTGTACAGCTCAATAAAGAGAGATGCCCTTTTAAATCAGGTGTAGTTTGGAAAGAGGTGATTCTTCATGTAGTTTTAGAGGACTGAATACCTAGTTTCTTTCTGCCAAATAAAAAAAAAGAAAATATGAACGGCAACCCTGGTTTAATAGTGGCTTCAGAAGGAGCAGTGATGACAAATGCCACAATTTTCCAGTATGTTGCTTCATCAAGGAAATATTTTAAAGTGTGTTATAATTGCTGTATGTGAGAATGAACTGGTGGTCCTGTTCATTTGTCCCCCATCACTATCATCCTGATTTGCAGTGAGCAACAAGATTATTCACATGCTCAGATTACACACATGCTTCGGTGCTCTGCTGGATCAAGGCCTAATTGACACCCTAATTGACAGGCTCAGTTGAGAGACTGAAGACTAAATTGGGCTTGGAAGCTGAAACATGATGTGTGTTTTTACCCTCAGAGGTGGTTTGTCCAGGCTGTGTTTGAGATGTGTTACCAAATAATGTGTTCCACCTTCTGCTGTAGCTTTTGTTGCGTTTCTTTTGTCGCCAGATAGAGGACTTCTGCTGCTCGGCAATAAACCCAAATAAATATGTTAGACCAAACTAAATGACATGTTGGATGCTAAACTGAAAAAAATAATTTTGTCTTTGGTCTTTCTAGAAGATGTTTGTTAAAAGAAATACTAACACCTATTTATTCAAAACCAGATGATTAAATTAAAGTGTAACTAATTGTTAGATGTTTGTTTCATATAGACTCAAAGGTAGAATCACAACAGAAGTAATTAGGGTAATTATTAAGGTCTGTATTTAATTCAAAGCCTCAGGGAATATTGCATATTCATTCAAGTGATCTATATTTCCTATTAAAAAGGAAAGTATTTTCTTAAAGCTTTCATTTGCAGGTATGTTTTTGGTAGTGTCATTTTATATGGTGTCATGTCATCTTGCTCTCTTTCTACTTTGACAGTGTTTATAATTCACAATGATGGCAATCAAAAGGGAAATGTTACTGGCAATTTCTGTGTGCACTTCTAATCCTCAAATATTTGTAGCAGTCATTTTGCTATGGCATTAGAGAATTTGAAGATGGGGCATGAACTAGCCTTGATCTCTTAGCAGAATGTGTTGTGTACATTAAGATACAAAAGCTAGGCATATTTATATACTCCTAAAAAATGCAATGAGACATTAATTATAGAGTAACTGAAAAATGGAGGCACTGCTTGTACCTTTTTACTGACAATGAAGGAAAAAAATCTATCTCTGTTGCATACTTTCTTCTTTTTAAGACTAGTCTTTATAAAATGCAAAGAAAATCTACAAAAGAAGTGTTTGTGAGCTTTACTGTGGAGAGGTTCTCAAAGGCTGTTTCAGATTGTAAACTGAAGATGAATTTGTATCAGGCAATTCTGAGGAAAAAAGAAAAACCAGCTTCATGGACCCAGTTCTGACATGTTACTAATCAAGCAGGACACAGAGTGGCAGGATGTCTTCCAATATTTGTTACTGGCACATTACACACACCATCTTTACAGGGCAATTGGACTGGTGTGGTCTCCTCCTGGATGGATTTAATGCTTGGATTTAAGTCCAGATTCTTGTCTTGGTAAAGCCAGGTGCTTCTCTTGAATTCCTAAAATGAGAAATTGTGTTCTTCAGACATAAAATAATCTTGCTTGCTAAATTAGCAAGTACCATTTTTCCTTCTTGTATTTTGATACTGCTGTAGCACTCAGAGTATGCACTGGATGTGTATTTGATAGAAACAAACACAAATAGGACTAAAATTCTCTCAGCCAGGTCCTTTACCACTCTGATGATAACTACTGCAATATTGTTGGTGCCATCATTTAAATAGATACATTCCACACTAGAATTAAAAATAGCAATTGTAACATTTTAAATTCACTTTTCTATTACTGCAAAAGTGCACTAGTAATATCTAATTAACCTAATTTACTTGTACAATGGTAGATGCATAATGCCTTAGTACGGAGCCAACTGTTATGGTCTGACGATGACCTGCCTTTCTAGGTTACAAAAAACTGGTGCACTATGGAGCTGGCCAAACAACTGAGTATAGAGAGAAAAAATGTTGACACAATCACGAAAAAGGGAGTGAACATGGGTTATAGGTGGTAGCATTACAATTAGAATAATTACAGCTCTGCATTTAAAAGTCACATCTGCATATATATTGAAGTTAACATTTTACCCCCTTGGACATAATTTTTTTCCCCCCACAAAACGTAGTAGCCTTTCTTACTTGTGACCATTAAGTGCACATTGATAAAGGAGAAATAATGCAGGCTCATTACTGAGCCACTGGGAGTATTGAGATGGTGTAGGTGTCTGCTAGAAGACAGTAAACAAAGGGTTACTCTGCTGAAACCTTTTGGCCAAGTGACTGCACAAGCACTGCGCTCATGTGTTAGGACTCACCATTTTGTTGTTTGTCCACAATTCCAGAAGCTAATTAGAGAAAGGATAAACCCTCCTTTTTTGTTCCTCCTCCAAGTGAGTTTGATAAGCCTTGCTCTCCCTGCAGTACTCCTCCACCCTTCTAGCAATGTCGTAGGACAGCCAGGTAGGACTATCTCTGCTAATGTGGATAGAAATTTTCCATCTAGACCCTGTTTCTCCCACCCTCCATTACAAAAACGGTGTGCCTTTTCCATATTTGAAATTACCAGTGGCTTTATGATAAGGTGCTGTGAGAAGTTGCAATGCAGCAGAACTGAATCCCCTTGTCACCATCTTGCAATACAGTCAGGATCTCATTCAGCATTAGGATGTGTGTTTCCTAACCCAGTAGTCCATTACTTTACAAATTTACATGGAATTGATTTCAGAAGAAAGGCCTCACCTCTTATAAGAAAGGTAGACTTGGTCTCTTCTATCATGTCATGCCTTGAATTGATATCCTATGTCATAGAGGTCTTACAGAGTTATGTATTAGATTCATTTTTAAAGGTAAAGGAGTTACTTGGTCAGATCCATAATATAAAATGCCTTTGTCTTCAGGCATTTTTGGCATGTATGCACTTTGTTGTGGGCAAAAAAAAAATCTGAAAACTTGCATTAAAAATTATGACATTTTGTAAAATTACTGTTAACACTTACTTGCCTTAGGTTTCTATTGTTCTATATATACAGTGCCAGCTGACACTCAAATAAAGTACGGCAACTTTTCTTTTTGGGTTTTTCCCTTTCAAGATCCTTTTCTAATTATTAGCTCCTCTGCAGTGGTTTTCTTTTTTGGGATGGACTATGCCATTAATATTCCTACAAAACCTCTGCATGTTAAAGCCTTGAGCCTCTACAGATAGACTTTTTTCTTGCCCAATGCAGCAGCAGCAACCTGAAAATCTGTGTTTATGGAGGTCATCTGTTGTGTTATGTGCATTTTCTCTGCTCCTTCTCTCCACTTCAGTATTTATTTGTTTCTTTCCCATTGTCTGCCACAATTTTTTATACTTGCAGAACATTATGGGGGCTGACGATGAACACTTCCCCACTGCTTTCCTGTATGCTATAAGGAAAACCAACAGGAGGGTTAAGACTGTATTTCTCACTTCCAGTAACTGAGTCCTGGATTCTGTTGCTGCAACTGAGTATAGCAGGGTGCATGGTGAGTTTATTTCTGAGCACAGAGCTGCAGTAACTACATCTTGATTAAGAAATCCCACTAAAAGCCAGAAGAGTTAGATTTTATGCCAGTCTCTGATTTTTATTTTCCATTTAACCTGGACGGGAGTTCTGAAATGTGACTGCTTGTTTGTTAGAAATCTTACAAATGCTTGAATGGGTTTTCTGGGATGGATGTCCTGTTGAGTTGTGTTGCAAAGCTATCTGAGTATAGCTGCTGCTTATGTTAGCCAGTGTTCATAAACCAAATCCCAAATCAAGACATTCTTTATTAAAGGTGGGTATGTTGGTATAAATGTGCATATGCATAGAAACAAAATCCTTTTCTAGAGCAAAATTTAGTGTTTACTCTGTACTCTACAATGTATGGTGGCATCCATCTTTTGGGTACTCGCTGTCCAATGACCCAGTGCAAGCACGTGGAGACCTGTGGGTTTCACTTTGGAAAGTGTCAAATGTCTCAAATTCCCACCACTATCTGTTTCATCAGCCTGTTCTAAGACTAAATTTATTGTTTTTAAAGTAACATGCAAGTGTTTAATGTCTCTGTATTACTATTGGTCAAAATTTCCTCAAATTTACAATTTTCAGAAGTTTGCAATTAAAATCCTATTTTTATTACAAACCTTCTAAAATTTGCAATGACAAATGGAATGATTTTGTCACACCTGTGATTGGAGCATTTTTATAATGAATAAATAGGACACACTGGCATTTTTCAAAATAACAAGGTAATATATAATTTTCTGTGGCATATTGTTAACATCTTTTAATAATAGTTGTTGTTTCAGGTACCTCATGTTGTTTAGTAATATTGTGGCCATTTTTAAAAATAAAACTGGATTGATGAAAATCAGATTACAGATAAAATATTGGAAGCTACAGAAAGTCAAATGTTGAGAATAGTGATCAACATGGTATATAGAGATGTAGGTATGTAGGGCAATATAGAGGGAACAGATATGGTGAACAGATACAGTAAAAAACCTCAGAAAAGATGTGGTAAAAATGTAGAGTTTGGTTGGACTAAAGTCAGTGAGAAGAAGAAAATGACACAGGGAAAGCAAAAAGGGACAAAAAGGATGCTTTGGAAAATGGGTGGGCAGTGGAAAATTGTATCATTGGGAGCTGATGGGATAGAAAAAGGATAAAGATCAGAAAACTCTATGCCTTGTGCAAGAGGAAAGAAATGGAAATCTGAATTTCATGAGTTGATTCTCAACCACGTTGCATTCTGCTGTACCGCCAGAACTCAATCATCTTCATGTGAGTCAACAACATCAGCAAACATAATTACTGGAGCATCCCATCTGCTGCTTGTCTAGGGAGAAAAAGTGTTGAACTTGGTGTTCCTTGGAGTCTTTTGACACATGTTGGAGTGAGTCCAGAGGAGGGCCATGAAGATGATTAGAAGGATAGAGCAATTCTCCTAGAGGAAAGGCTGAGTGAATTACAATTGTTCAGCCTGGAAAAGAAAAGGCTTAGGGGTGACCTAATTGCAGTCTTCCAGTATCTGAAGGAAGCCTACAAGAAGGATGAAGAGGGACTTTTTACAGGGCATGTAGTAACAGGATGGGGGGAAATAAAGTAAAATTGGAAGAGAGCAGGTTTAGATTAGATATTATGAAATAATTCTGTACTGTGAGGGTGGTGAGTCAATGGAACAGGTTGCCTAAAGAAGCTGTGGATGCTCCATCCCTGGAAGTGTTCAAGGTCAGACTAGATGGAGCACTGAGGAACCTGAAATGTGTCCCTGCCTATGGCAGGGGTGTTGGAACTAGATGATCCTTAAGGACCCTTCCAACCCAAACTATTCTATGATTCTACAATATGTAACATAAGGAACTAAAATACAAATGTCACTGATATTTGCTTCCCTTGGTCATTGTGAAGAAACCCCAAAAATCTGAGGAGTTCTTCTGTGACTTCCTGTTGAGCCCAAATCAAAATGCTGCTAAGGGGAAGGTAGAACAAGAAAGGCCATTAAACCTTACAATGAATTGAGCCATGTCTTTATTATCAGATTCTGAAGCGTTCTCAAGTTCTTGGATTTCACCTTCATGCTGGCCATGTCTAGACCTGATCCTGGAGAAAAGCCAGGCATGTATCAAACTTTACATCTCTGCATCCAGACCTCCATTCATGTATGGAAGACCATAGTCTTTTCTAGATGGTAAGGCACTGTGACTCCAGGGTTTATTTCAATAGGTCTGTCTAATGCAGACTTAAGCAAAGAAAAAAGTCAGATCCCTACAGCCTTAAGAGTTGCTTGGGTTTTTGGTTTTGGGTTTTTTTCTGGCAGGAATGCTGACTATTAGTGATTTCTAAGATTTCTTTCTGGTGTCTCTTAGGATATACTGATGGTTTCACTGCCATCAGACAATAAATTCAGCTCACTTACATGTGTCTAAATTTCAGCTAGTAATGTAGTACCAAGAGTTTGTGCACTTTTCAAGTTGATATGGACAAGGTCCTGATTAAATTAATCTGAGTATCATGTGGCAAAAATTATATGATGATACTTGTTTTTCCCTGCTTTGCATATGATTTATACCTAAGACCACAGCAGGGTCTAGTGGTAAATGAATGTAGTCTGGACATTTTTTTAAGTATTATTAGAATTAGAGTACTGTGACCTTTTGAATGACACCAACCACAAAACTTCTCTAGCAATTGCTGGTTTCATTCTAGTGACATGTTGAACCCACTGCACACACATAAATATTATATATATTTATTTTTCTTTTTTAATGAAGTTACTCAATATTGAATTTGAAACTTTGGGCTGTTTCTTAAAGTGAGGTAGCATGTGTAGCATGATCACTGGGTCATATAGTGAATCTTTAACTCAATTATTGATGATAATAAGGAGAGTAAATATTATGTTTTATTAAGTGTGTAGGCCTAACAGAAACACCACCACTCAGCCTCTACTCATGTTTGCCATTTTCAGCCCCCAGAAAGAGAAAACGTGAATTAAAACTGATGAGAAATGCATTCATTGGGGTATATGTCACACAGCTGCAATAGGGATAATTGGAAGCTTAAACCCTAATCCTGCAAACACTTAAGCAGTGCTTAACTTCAGTGCATGCAGGTTGACTCAAATGCAATTACTCATTTTTTCAAAAGTGCACCTGCTAAATCATATGATAGGGGCAGAAACGGGGCTTTATTTAGCATGAACTGCTGAAATTCTGTGCAAGGAAACAGACCTGTGGAATTGCAGTTGACTCATACAACATTTTCCCATAGCACACAAGCCTGTGTATACATTATTCACTTCTCCAGTATTCTTCAAGATGTTGATTTTTTTGATAGAGTAATATGCTTATGTTCAAAAAGAAAAAAATAAGTAGAAAAATAGAAATCCATAGCAAATAGAAGTATGTTCAAATCTACGTGCGTGTGTCTGTAGTATAATGATTTGTCAGTGAAGAATGTTGGATAGATGTAGTTATTAGTGTTTGTGCCTGTCATGAGCTCACTCACCCTCAGCAAACTCTGCGGTTTTTCATGTTATGATATTATTTAATTTTACTCTTTTCATCTGAAAAAGCAGCCTGAGATCAGTAAGGGGATGGTTTTATCTTAATCTTCACTCCTTTCTTCATAAACATGCAGATGTTCAGCCTTCTAGTAACGCCAGTGATGATTTTTTGATGCATGAGGACAATGGAATAAAGTAGTTTCAGTTTAAGCACTATTAAAACTGTTAGTCTGGATATATTAATATCAGAAGGACATATTGTTTGTGCCTTTTTGGAAGTTGGAAATATATCACAGTAGAGTTTAGAGTAAGGTTGCTTTTTTCTCCTTGTACTCTCTAGTGACAGTATGACATTGACAGGAACGTTACTGGGCTGTTTTAGAAAGACGTGTTTGAATATACCTTCCTTAGCTAAACTATGATCAGTAGAATTGGCAGTTTCAGATATCCTCATTTTACCTAGTAGGAACATCTTAACCAATTCTTCTTCCAGGAAAACATTGATGGAATTTTTTAAGTGTTTATCCTCCGTATATGTAAAAGGTTTTCTGTTATGGGTTGCAAATGTAATGTGTGTAAAACATTTTAGTACTTGAAAAATATTCTATTTAGTGAATTTTTGATTCCATTTGATAGAAAACATGAACTTTATATCCTCTTGAAATATGGGGCAAACTGTCTTATGTTTGTTTTCTTAATTTCCTTATCTGGGATGCCAGAGGGGATTAGTATGTCAGGGTTAAGAATAAGCTGCAGAGGAACCTTGTTGATTGGGGGATGAATAGGTGGGAAAAGCAGTTTTGTCCAGCCTGTATTTGACACTTGGAAGTATTCCTCTGTTTCTGCATCTGGATGCACCTTCTGGCTATATCTCACTCCTCAGGGTAGGTGAGAAGGTGTCACATTTCATGTGAAGTCACATGAAATTCTGTTGATCTCAGAGAGCAAAGTGTGATGTTGACACTGATGTTACAGTTGGTTTGTTTGTTTTTTAAGCTGATATTGACAAAGATTTGTTTTAGCTCATACCAGTAGCTCATCCCCACCATTTTCTGGTTTTCACTAGAAGGAAGGACAGGCATGCAGCTGATTGGGTATCACTGAATAATCTGGCCGGGCCTCGATCTGGATGATTTGAGGGCACCAGAACTGTACCATACAGTGTGAGCACACATTCCCACAGCTAGACAAAGCCTGTGCATGCACAGGTGAGACACTGCCCTTTGTGTTGAGTATCCACAGGGTGAGACAGTTTCACACACTTTGGAAAGAAAAATGCTTAGCGCATGCCCATAGGATATGCTAGACAAAGGCATCTCATTCATTATATACTGCCACCTGGTTGGGATACAGGCTACCAAAACACTTTGTTGGGATACAGCCTACCAAACACTTGCTGAGGTACACACAAGCTAGGGCAAAGTGGAGTAAGGGCCTTCGTGAAGTAAGCAGCATGAAAAAAGTCATCATTCTTGTCCTTTTGTAATTAAAATGATGCAGACTCTTGTGTTTTGCACTGGCTTCAGCAGTTCTACTGTGCATTGTCTACTCTGAAAACACCTTCTTTAGATTTTGACAAGTTTTTGACATATCCTTTCTTGCTCCAGAACCATTCAAGGGGACAATTAAGAGCTATGTGAACCATTTCCAAACCATGAAAGCTTCTCTGTATGTCTAGGAACTTTGTGGTCCTGAGACACAGGCAGTGTTTGACTTTGCAGTGTCACCTAGCAGGAGGTGTTTGAGGCCCAGCAGAGGAGCAGCATCAGGAGCTCTCCTTATCAGTGAGAAATCTACAGGGCAGAGCTGGTAAGCACAGGTTCTTTGTGCTGCCAGTGGAGGGAGATAGGCACATTTGTAGCATGTGAGCTATCCAAATGGTTTGAAACATCCAGTCAAGTTTTGAATATCTCCAAGCATGTAACAAGCTCCATAACCTCTCTGGGCTATACACCAAGGGTGAGATAAATTGTGTCCTTAGAAGCACCTGTTGCACTGTAATGACTATAAAGAAAACCTAGATGATGATTCAGATGGAGGTGATCCTGATTGAGGTGCAATAAGGCCTGCCCCTATGATCACTTAAACTAAGACTTAGGCAGCATAGATGGCATGGATTTGGCTCCCTTTCATCATATTCTTTTTCCTTGCCTTGTCCTTTATTTGGAGGTAATTTTAAGAATGTGTATAATATACCTCAATTACTTTCTATCCATATGATGCAAAATCAAAAATTGAATTAATGGGTCCAGGTCAACCATGAGCCTTTACCCAAAATACAAAATAATTTTTTTTTAAATTTGAGAGTCAGTCGAGCTTCTATTCCTTTTGAGGGAAACATTTTTCAGTTCTTCTATGACAGTATTTGTACAAGTACACTTTGTTCGCCTAAGATTGACATCTTTGTAAACAGTGCATAGAGTAGTTGGATTACTTGTTGTTTGTGTTGCATTACAAGTAGCTTTGGGCTCCTGAAATGATCTTGGCATAGTTTCATGTGATCTAAGATCTAATACCTTTTGTCTTGTAGTTAAGAGTATGGCAATAGAATTTTGGTCATGACTGCTTTGAAATTTGATGGAATGGATTTGTAGCCCAATGGCTAGTAAAGATTTCTGAAAACTTTTAGGAATGTGTGAGCAACATGTTTGGCACTAATGTTACTATAATTTGTGTGATTTGTATGCATGTACATAAGGATGTATGCACATACACTGAGTATTAACACATAGATATGTGTAGGACTTGATGATCTAAAAACCTTTGAGATTACTTTAATATAGGGATCTTTTTAATCCTGTAATTGTATCTTGTAGTCAACAGGAAATATGATCACTCTGAACTGGAATTCTTTCCTTGATGAGATTGTATTTGTATCTGAACAAGTGTAGCTAATACTATTTCAGGTCAAAGCAGACAAAGGTGCTACTCTTATAATTTCTTTGTTTTCACTGAAAAGGGACACAAAGAAGCAAAGATACTTGCCAAACTAATATCAGAAGTCTGTAGAAATTAAATCTGATTCAACCATGAGCACAGTATATATTTACCTGATGAGGGAGGAAAATTTTCACACCTGTTGCTCAAGTAGATACATGAGTTTGGGATTTGTTTTCTTTTTTTTTTTTTCTATTTTTTACCTAGATTTTAATTTAGATGAAGAGGAATGAGAGTGTCTTTATGGTGTCTGTGTAGTGTATTGATTTCAGTGTTGTACCCTAAAGGGCTAATTTACCATGTGTATCTTATCTATATGAGTATGTCCTTCATGTCCAGTCTAATAAATGTTAAGTTCCTGGGTGTTTTTAGTGGGACTGGGATAAATCAATTTTTTATTTTATCCCCAGGGCATTCTTCTCTGCATCACAGAGTTGCCCTTTTACCTGTTCAGTGTAATTTAACATGAGTCAGGAAATCAGTTGAATCTCTGTCTGGAAAACAAACAAATCTAAGAAGTAAATGCTCCTCCAATCCCTGGGGATTTAATATTTTCCATCACAGTCATATCATGCAGTATAATAAAGCTGCAAAAACCAAAGTAAATAAGAGAAGTTATTCTGTCCCCAGTCCCCAGGGACAACCTAGATTATTGAAACCAGTTTGGTGAATGTCTGTCCAGTGAAGTTGCCTTTTTGTCCTATCTACCTGTGTTTAATAGTTCTCCAAACCTTTTTTTTGGCCTCCAGTTACATAAATCATAGTGAATTTGAGGTATCAAAATGCCTCAAAATGCATCATGTCCAACAAACATGCTTTTATCTCTGAACTGGTTTCAGACAAATACAGAGAAACCTTTGACTCTTACTCTTTATAGAAGACTTGGTTTCAGTCTATGCCACAAGTCTTTAGAAAAAAACATACTTGAAAAGGTGATTCTAGCCTTATATCTTGGGAAAATAGCTGCAAATCCCAGTTGCTTTCCTTTAGACTTTAACCTAGTTGTAGTGACTCTTCTGAATTACTCATGCACAATGAAGCAAATGTGTCACCTTAAACTTTGCAAATCATAACCATTGCTAATTTGTAGGGTTGGGAATGGGAAAGAATTGCTTATGGATTTCTTTGAATTTCAGTCAGGTTTGACATTCAAGTTTATGCTGTTATTTGTAGCAATAATAACAATAGCAATTAGAGTTCAACAGATTTCATCCATAGGTGCCACATTTGCATTTCAAGGGCAGTGCATGGTGAGTGCATTTAATACAGTCACTCCTCAGTGAAAACAGCAGTGGTGGTGGCAGTACTAAAGTGGTTAGTACAGATGCCTCTGCCCAGGCCACCACATAGCAACCACTATGTTTCTAAGGACAAATAGCTCTTGCCTGCCCTGAGCAACTCGGTGAGAACATCAAAACATGCCTTGTGAGAGACCTCTAATACCCATTAGTAGTGGCAACTGTTACCTCAATCTTGAATGACACAGCCCTAATTATTAAGGTAATTAGAAGTTACAACACTGGCAATATTAAAGGGAGAACTTCTAAAGCCCATTAACAATGTTACTTTAAGTGATCTGGCTGTGAACTGTTCAAATCTCTAATTACATTGTATGTCTGTCTTAAAGGGTGATTTAATTAAGTGATGGGAGAGGGAATAAATGTATAGTGACTACTATACTATACTTTGTAAGTACTATTTTCACAGAAACCAGCCTCAGTAACGTCAGTATGTCATTTAGGGGTAGGGTTTTTTGTTCAACTCTCTACCACATATAGCTAAAAAATACTTAGAATATATAAAAATTATATATCATGGTTTAGTATAGTGATATTATCAAAATGAAGTTGGATTGGATACATTATTCATGCTTGACAAAGCCATCAATGTAATGGCTTTGTTCACACCACCTCAAACAGCACTACATTTCAACATCACCCATGTAAGTGGGTAAATACCCATGTCCTGTATATCCCACATGGAGGAAACCATTTAAAATATTTTAGAAGAAAATACATAAAATACTACAAAAATTAGTCAGGTTTATCAAAAGTTAACAACAGTTATGCCTGCATAAGAACTGAGGACAGACTTCTGCATTTTGACCTTTAGATGTTCATATCACAAAAGTAAGTTGAGGACTGGAGAACGGAGGAGGCTGAGCACCAGTCCATTCTTTTCAGATTGGAAAGAAAGGTGGAAAAATATGGGAATATAGTGAAAAACAGAGTTCAATGGATTGATTGTAATTCTCCAGTCTTTGGTGAGTTTTCACATTGCTTTCCATTAATTACAAAAAGTAGAAGATTAGTACTTTCCCATGTTCGGTAAAATATTCATTATCTCAGCAAAGAGAAACAAAATCAAGTAATTTCCCCTTTCCAGTTCCTTTTATTCAGAAATTGGCTATTTTTTCTAAGCATGAAACCACCAAGTTCTAAAAAACAGTGGGATTCAGGTGCTGGAGTTTGGTTTGGCTTCTGCCTTTGCCAAAACCTCACCATCTGTATGCATAGGCAACTACAGTAGTAAAGTTTGTTGTTCAGTTAGGTGGTTACATTTCTGAAATGTTTCTTCTAAATTCAGTGAAAGTAGAAGAGGTCCACATACAACAAAGCAAATTAAAATCTATGCCTTTTTATTCTGCTTATCTTTTCACATTTCATATCACATCATGAGGTGAGAAGTCTATTATTGATCATTTTATAGATAATTAGTGGATGACCCTTATACCCTTCCTCCAAATTCAGTGGGGTGTCTGAAGCAAGGAAAATTTCTCAGCATACTCAAGCATCACAAGGTCACTCACATGACTGTCACGTGACGTGACTGTCACTCACATGTGGGGACACTGACCCGCATTCAACCCAGTGTGAATGCTTCCCTGCTCGTACCACCAGAATCACAGAATACTGGAAGGACTTGGGTTGGAAGTCCAACCCCTTTGCCATGGGCAGGGACATCTTTCACCAGACCAGGTTGCTCAAAGCCTCATCCAACCTGGCCTTGAGCACTCCCAGGGATGGGACATCCACAACTCTTCTGGACAATCTGTGAAGCTGTGCCAGTGCTTCACCATACTCATTGTAAACAATGTAAACAATTTTTTTCATTATATTCAACCTAAATCTACCCTCTTTCAGTTTAAAACGTTTTCATTTTGTCCTTTCACTTTAGACTTTGGTAAAAAGTCTCTCTCCATCTTTCTTATAAGCCTCTTTTATATCTTGAAAGGCCACAATGATGTGTCCCAGAGCCTTTTCTTCTCCAGGTTGATAAATCCCAAGTTTCTTAGCTTGTCTTGGAGAGATGCTCCAGCCCTGTGACCATTTTCACAGCCCTCCTTTGGACCCATTCTAACAGCTCCATGTCTTTCTTATGTTGGGAGTCCCACAGAAGGTTTGCACAACTGGGAAGAATTTGTTGATTACAGCTGAGACGGGCCATCATTGAGGCAGAGAAGTTCTTTCACCTAATTTCCTGTTCCAGGTTGTGTTTTCCACCTGGTCAACTAAGTTGTGACTGATGACTGACCAGTTTTGGAGTGAGCAGTGGGATGACAGGCTTCATCTCTGAGCAGTTTGTAAGCAATGTGCAGAGAGGAAGGGTGGTGTGCTAGCTGAAGTAGTTCTCACCTGTAAATCCAGGTTCCAAGGTCATCTGCTCTCCTGGATAATAACAATATTACAGGGAGGGAAGGAGGACATGAGGAAGGAAGGAAGGAAGGAAGGAAGGAAGGAAGGAAGGAAGGAAGGAAGGAAGGAATTTAACCCACATGGACAACACTTTCTTTGACCTATGTCCATGGACAGGTTTGCCAACACTCTGGGAGACAGCAGAGTCTACTCTGGTTTAAGTTAGGTGATAGAAAGTTATGTAGATTGTCACAAGGTGAAAATTTAGAGGTTTTAGGATTGTTATTGTAGTAAGTAGATAAGAGGCAAAAAAGTTAAGATGGTGGGCTGTTAAATCTTCTCCCTTCTTCTTGTAACCCTCCATTTTCCACTGTAAAATCATTGGATACCTTTTTCCACAGTTCCAGTAATGTGGACAGAGCTATTTTATGGATATTGGTTCAGATGTGTTTATTGGGTGGTAAAAAAGGTATAAGAACTCTCTGTAAATGTGGTAAGTAGCCATTTTGCCTTCATATTCCTCTCTCTGCTAAGCTCTGTGTTGCTGCGCCATGGCACATTAGAGATAAGATAGAATAAATAATTAAGAAGCAGCAACCAGTGCCTCCTCTTCTTTTCTACCTACTTCATGGAGCAGGGAAGAGACGTTTGCATTGTTAGAACAGTTTACGAGGCCCTGTTCTAACAGGGGACTTTAACAAGTAATCAATACCTTAGCCAGGATCTGCCGGAGTTGGATGTAGAACATAATCAGAGCAAGGTGAGTCAATAGAAGGGTAAAGATATACAAGGCAAGCATCTAGGCAAGACCTGGGATCAGAAGCCAAGCCAAAGGACAGGAAACTCGATACAGTTGTACCAAGTTGAAGGGCAAAACAAGAGGGAGATCAGAGGCAACAGTCAGAAAGCCAAGGAATTGCAATGCAAAGCAGAGCATGGGAAGGGGAGCAAGACACAAGAGGAGCCAAAGGCAGATTAAGCAGTCAGGGTGTGATTATTCCTTTGACAATGAGGGCAAAGAAGCAGCCAAGTTCAGCTGGTTGTGGTTATCCAGGCTTCAGGGGTCAGCAAAGGCTGGAAAAGCAGGGCCTGGCACATCCCTGGAACTGGAACTGGAGCTGCAAGGTTCTTTCTGCTTTCTAGTGCTCAGTCAAACATAGGGCTTAAACATTTCAGCCTGCAAGTAGACATTATTAAACAACTCTTTTGAGATAAGCAAGGAAAGGACTGAAATAAGTGCTATGCATGTGTGCCTGATTTACTCAGGGGCATATGTGGAGGCATGGATATTGAAATAGGCAGTGACCTGACCTTGGTCCCCGGACTTCACAGGACATGGCACTCAAGTTGTTTGTGGCACTGATAACCATAGGTTAAGTATCTCTATGAAAATATACTACAACAGCCGATATAAAAGAGAGAAAATGAGGTGAGATACCTTTCTGTGTTTGATTTGAGGATTATGAAAGTAGGTTTTTAAGGTTAAAGGAAAGGAGATACCTTCAGCAGATGGTAGGTATAATGATACATAGGAAGGTGTTATGTTCATGAAGTCTATTAGAATTTTTCTGTATTTTAGAATACATTTTGAAAGAAAAGTCACACCAAGAAGTTATATTACAGCAATATTATGATGATGCTTAAATTGTACTTAAATTGACGCTTGAAGTCTGGAAATTTTATAGTGAAGGATTTTTTTCCTTGAGAAAGAGACATCCAGGCTCCCAGATGTCAGAGAGCAATTGGGTCTTCCATTCTCAGTTGTATCTTAATCCCCACAGTGTTTTCTAATCCTGAGGTGCCGATTCTGAGGAGGACTCCACATGACCTCACAATTTAAGTTTTTTCTTACCCTCCATACACATTGCATACAGTCCTTAATTTCATGATTGCTTACCTAGTCTCAAATCCCACAATATAAGCTATATTATTTCTATGAATACATTTAATAACAGCTAGAATTGTTTTATCATTCTGTTCTCCTTTTTGCTTCCACTTGGAGAGAAATATGAACATTACTATTGATGTGTGGGGTTTTTTTTAGCTAAAGCTTCTCAAAGATTATGAGAACATTGTATTACAAGTTTAAAATGCTCTACTAAAATAAAATACAACACAGGTGGTTTTGATCGTATGACTAATCAAGAGCTGTGTAATAAATTGAAGTCACACTGCTCTTCTGTTTGGAGAAGAAGGTGAGGAAGGCGGCAGATCAGGGAAGTTCTGGCACAAAGATAATGCAGAGTTGTTGCTCACCAAATTCCACATTATATGAAGTAGACGCTACTTAGTGAAAATAGTAGGAAACTGAGTTAAAGCAAAGAAGCAGTCAATCCTTTTACCCACTGTATAGTGAATTTCCAGAGCTTGCTACCACAAGAGATTGCAGATGCAGTCCCTCAGAGGGTCTTCAAAACAGGAGTCAGAAAAATTCGTGGACAACAGGTCTGTCAAGTGATTAGGACTAGACAGGGCAGTGCCCTCTAAAATCCCTGGTGTAGTTATTTGTGTGCTATGGGAATACAAAAGAAATGGACTGCAGATAATGACTAGGCTCACATGCTGTCCATGAATGACATCTCCTTTTGCCACTGAGGCAAAATACTGGACTACAACCCAGTAGTTTCTCATGTTCTCATGCATTTTGCTGCTTGTGGGTTTGGGTCACCTTGCCAATATACTGTCTGCTAATTTATTCCTTTTGAAGCAGCTTCAGCAGCCCTTTGCCACCATACACTAAGGATTTCTCTGCTGACTGGCCATAAGATATCTTTTGTTGTAAAACGCTTGTTTGGATGTAGGTGATGAGGTGGCTATTTGACTAAACCAATCTGGGAAGATGGAGTACACATCAGGATTAAATGGTGCTGTGTACAAATTAAGTGTGAACAGCTTGTCAGAGAAATAAAGACACAGAGAGAAAAAGACCATTTACTCAGCATTGGGATAACTACATTAAACCTGATCTTATTCTGTCTCCAAGGGTCTTCATTATCTTTTGTAAATATATGGTCAAGTTGGAATTTTGTAACAAAATGTAAAAGAAATTGTGGTTGTGTCTACGCTAGCCAAGGGTAATACACAGACTAACTGGTACATAGCAATGCACTACATTGCTAAGGGTGAGGTGGTAGCAAAAGCTAAAATACTGGAGTATGTCTGAAGTTCCCAGCAATGGGGACCATTTTTTACACAGGCTGGCTTAAACACTGATGCTGCCAGCATCTCTGTGACAGAGGCACCTTCCTGAAAACATATTTAGACAAATAAACTCCTTTAGCTAAGGTAAGATATTGGAAATGTGACTTTTTGGGATTTGTAGCAGCAGCATGCAAAATCAACACAAGTATGTGAATTCTTAATGTTGTCCTTAACTGACTGCTTTGTCCCAGTTCAGATTTTCTCATGTTTTCACATTGGTCATACATTCCTAGCTGGGGATTATGTGACATCAGTTAACTAAATGAATTCAGTCGCACGTCTTCTCTAAGCTGAATGAGCAGGAAATGCAACTCACTGCAGATGGTGCTTGAGTGGGGATCCAGGACTCTTAATCCTTGCTTTTCTATCAGTCTGGCAAGTCCCTTCACTACCAGCTTCAGTCCTGCTTGTTTTCCCCAGACTGGAAGAGGGAGGTCATAACACAGAAGGTGTGATGTGTGTGTGTGACCTTTTATTCTTTGGAGTTTGGCTCAGACCCTTTTCTGACTCAGAATTCAGATTCTTGTGTTAAGATACATGGTTCACGTGCTATGTTTCTGTCTCCTGATAGGAAGAGGGAAGGAATTAGGAAAAGGTGAACTCCTTGCTAAGAACTTATTCTAGGGAATATTTTGCAATACATATTTAATTGTATTTTATTTATTTAATTATATTCTTACCAATAAACTTGATTATTTGAACATTTTTTAGAAGAAAAAGTACATAAGCCTAGAAACATAAAAAAGATAAGTCACTTTTAATATGAATAATTTTGGGCATCTTATGTAGCTATAGTGTTTAGTTTTAATTTTTATCCCATTCCTGGAAAGCATACGAGTTTTGGGACTACAAACTTCAAAACTTTCTGTTAAAGCTATGTCTGTAGGATGAAGCCCATGGTCTGGTGTGCACTGATAGACCAGTCTGCACAATGTATTGTGCCCAGTTTCATCTGGTGAGTGAGAATCTTTTGTTTATGTAACAGAGACTCCCATTTTTTTAATTTATGTGACTCCAACTCCCTTTTTTTAAAATTGAGCAGAGTTCTGTGATAGCAAACACAATATAAACTGTTTCTTAGAGCCATGGCAAAAGCAACTGGAACCACTTCATGTAGTTGTTGTCCTTGTATGTTTTATTTTATTAGAATTTTAGATAAGTTTAATATTAAACATTTATCAGAAGACTATACAGTTTACATAAAAAGTATATCCTCTTACGAAAACCTCCATTCATCTGAAGAGTTCTGATAACACGTATAAACCACTCAAGTTCCATTTTTGTTTGGTTATTACAATATCAGATCCCCAGTTGAACCAACCCTGCTTCTGCATTATTCCATATTAAATTTTTAAGCTTCCAGCTTAATATTGTTGCTCCTTACTATTCATCAAGTAGATAACTGAAAAAGTGTTCCCATTTTTATTATGATTTATATGCACTGTAAATACTTCTATCCATTTTTTCTCAAAGTTTCCTGCGATACCAAGTTGAAAGCCAATTGAAATTCACTCACTGAAGCTGCTGTGTTGAACTGCCTGAGCTTTTTCCCTAAACCAAGTGTTGCTTCCCTTTAAATCACTGCAAGAAACTTTTTTAGGGCTCATCTACCAGTACTACACACAATAAGCTGGCAAATCCCAGAAAAGTAAGGGAAGGAATTTCATATCCTCTGATGGAGAATAGCAATTTCTCTTCCTGCTCAGAGATCACCTTAACCATTCCCCTTAGCACTGTACATAAAAAGTGGTAGCCTTGGCTCTGGCCTTCTGTCCCTCTTTTGCACGCATTCCCTTACCCTGTCATGTTCTTTGTTGGGTTTGGTTTTTTCTTTTTTTTTCTTTTTTTTTTTTTTTTGCCTATAGTTAATAGTTGCAGACATTTTCTATAGTCATTGGTTATGCTGTGAAAGTGTAATTTGGTGAAGGGACACTTGCACAAAAGAGAAAATGGAAGGCTGATGTCAGTAGTAGGGGGCCGAGTAATTACGAGGCAGAAGGAGTTTATGTTAGTTCCAAAGCAATGTAAGGTCTACAAAAAAACCCAAAAAACACAAAACCAAACCAAAACAAAAACTCAAACAAATAAACAAACAAAAACCCAATCAAACAAACAAACAAAAAAGACCAGTGTATTATTCCAGAATAGTGTCTGTGTAGGAACACAGGGAGTTACACAAGCAGTAGCTGCTGCAGCATTATAATTTTATGGCCATAGTTGTGCCGTAGTTAATTTCCTCACATGGACAAACCCTCAAATTTTTACTTGCAAAGTCCCACCAAGAGTTCTTATTCGGGATTACCTTCATGAATACCTGGCTTCTTTTTAAAAATGTCTTGCTTTTTAAAACACCAGTGGTTTTAAGAGCTATGAATTCTCCCCTAGGCATCACAATCTCTTTGAAGCACTGTGCAGATTTGAAAATGCCCAAAAAACATTATTCCATTTTGTCATTAAAATGCTATGCAGACATTATAAATCCCTGAAATGAATGAACCTGGCAGCATTAATAATAACAACAAGTCCCCCTTGCAAAAATTAGTATGGCTGCTAATTGCTCTTTAGGCATTAGGCCCATCAAACTAAGGGAGTAAGGGAGTAAGGAGTGTGCCACGTCAAAATGAAGGTGTAAGGTAAGAATAGGGGTCTGAAGGCTGAGACAATGCTTAGATAGCCAGACTGGCAGTTCCTTGGAAAAACATCTTCATCACCTGTATAAGAAATGTTGAAAGAACATCTTTCTCAGCCAAAAGCAATGGAAGGGAAGGAATAGGAGACCACCACATTGCCACTCTTTTAGCTTCAGGGAGATCAACTGCTCTTCTACACTGGGCAGCAATACAGACTCATGCATGGAGGGGTAAGCTGTCTCTCATGCAAACCGCTGGCTAAGAAATTGGCAATATTTATGTAGTTATCCAAATCAGTTAGTTTGATTTAGGTAGTGGTAGGCTCTGACTGGAATTATTCAACGAGGACACCTTTGTAGGAATGTATACAAACTGCAATGAATCTCTGCAGTCATTTATGCTGTACAGCTGGAGCACCCTCATCCCCTTGTTGCTGTTGGATATTATGTTTTCTTCATGTTTAAATATGGTGAGTGTTTTGTTCTGCTAGTGATAGAAAGACAAAGTATGACCTTGAAATACATAATTTACTATTGAAGACAATTGGACTGGACCCAACAGGGAAAGCCATGAAGTTCTATTGTAAATATCCTAAATAAACTAGAGAAAATGCCCACATAACTCTGACAATACAACTGTAAAAAGTGTTTTCACAGTGTTCTCAAGCAACTTCACAGGCAACAAAGTGCCTTCCTTTTTTCTACTGTACTGGATTTTGTTACAGTTCAAGGGAAGATGCGTATTTACTTCACTTAAAGCATGCATTCTCCTGTTACATCAGGACCAAATTTTCAAATGGGAACAGCCTTTGTATCAGAGATAACCAGCTTGAGAGACTTCAGGGGTCTTCACTGTCAGAAGGTGAGTTCTCAGGCTCTTTCAGACACCTCACCTACTAGCACCAGCTACCAGCATCAGGTGTCACTGCAAATGGAAGCTATTCTTGAGCTTTAAGACTTACTTTTCAGAAATACTTAGCTTTATAAAAACTTTCTGCTTCAAGCCAGGTCCTTTGGTAAGAAGATTCATTGTATTAGTAATCACTTACCCTATCCTGAACCACTGGTTATTATTGTGGATCTGAGCACAGCAGAAAAATGAGCTATTTCTGTGAAATTGTGTCTCCTTATGTTTATGAATAGGATCATATGTGTGGAGGCATAAACCTGATGATAAACTAAAAGGTCACTTCAAGTGCTGTTACTAGCAAGAGAATAAAAAGATACATCAAGAACCGCGCTAGTTTCAATCCATGATCCCCAAAGAAGGGTTGAGGACAAACCAGTCTGTAAGAATAGTGATCTGTCTCAATAGCTTTGCTTTTATTAGGTTGAAACAAGCTCTGTAAGTGTACTGACTCTGAAGTCTGTTTTGCCTTAGTTAAAATGTTTTGCACTGTATCTCCTCTCCTGGGTGAACAGAGTGTTGCCCCCACTGTTTTGTCTGGTTATTCTGGATAAAATTGAAAACAATTTAAGTTATTTTGTAACTTGTCTGTCACAAAAAAAAAAAAAAGCTGGGGGTTTGGCAGGGGGAAATATAATTTTCCATAGTAAATTCATACACAACAAAGTCAGAGGTAGTTGCTTAGTGCCTTAGAGAAGCGGACTACAGAGTGTCTTGGAATTGTTCTATGTGCAATTAACATGCACTCTATTTAAAATTGCCAGTCTCACACAACCTGTCACAATCCCTTGGCCGGTAAAATACCCTCATTTACTTTGCCCCATTAAAAGAAGGACATTGAAATGGTGTTAGTTTTGTGGTTTGTTGACCAGCTAAAAATACATGGGTTTTCCATCTTTAGCAGTATTCCTGGGAGGGAGGTTGATTTTTCTTTCTTGTGGTTCTACAGGGGAGGAGGGAGATACGGCTACATAAAATATGCAAATAGGAAACCACTTCTTTTTTAAGTTCTGGTTTTAGACCCACAACTTACTGATGTGGTGGGAGTTGTAGTGCTAGAGCTAAAGTTTGAGTTTGACAGTTCACGTTTATTTCACTTACAGTGTTCCAGATAAAGGCTGTTTTACTTGCAGCCAGTGTTCCAGATAAAGACTTCTGGGAAGACAACAAAAATCCCACAGTGGGGTGTAAAGCTGACAAAACAAGAGAAAATGAGAGGAGAATAATATCAGAGCTCATAGGCCTCTAGTTTTAACAGTTCCACTCCTAATGCTTTCTTCCTTCATTTAAGCTTCCAGTGAAGTCTCCCTCTGTTTACCTCTAATTTAAGAAACTGTCTCTTAATCCCATCCCTTCCTATTCTCTGTCATCCTGTTGTTACTTCCTTCCTCTTATCTTTTAAAAGCTTGCTCACTCGCTCTCCACCCCCACCCTGGCTTATTTCTTCCATATTAATAATAATCTTAGTACTGAGCACTTATATCGCTCTCTACATGTTCAAAGTGCTGTACAAACCTTAGCTAATTAATCCTCACAACACACTCCCCTCCCTCTGTAAGATAGGTAAGTATTATTATCTCAGTTTTACAGATGGGGAAATTGTCGCAATGACTCAGTGGCAGAGACACAAGCACGGTAACCTTGTTCTTGCAACCTCTATTTTGAAAATACCTTCTCCAACCCAGTTTGCCTCTATAAATACATTCCCATCTCCTTTGTCTCCTAAATCTTCAAGACAAATCCTCTGCCTACTCCTGCTGCCAGAGCTCCCTTAATTGTTGCTATCTCTTGCTCCCTCAGACACCTCCAGCAGGAGTTTTGCCAATGCAGTGCTCTGCTGCCTCTTTGAATGTCTTCCTATTACTTGTGCAGTTTCCATCTCACTTCTACCAAGCAAGATGAAAGTAATCCCTTGCTAGCCTCACTGGTGTATGGCATTTCTTTGTTTCTGCTCTGGATTCCATCAAAATCAAGGCATAAGTCGAGTGCCTGACTCAAGGGTGCACATTAGGATCTGCATCAAGATGGCCTGAATTCCTTCCACATCTTTTCCTAGTACCTCGGCACTTCTGAAGGCATCCTGTACAAGTAGGAAAACAGCAGATGTAGGTTTGGCAGTAGAATTTATTCCCTCTGTATACATGCAGCTCCAAAACAGGCCCCAGTGCTCCTGCTCAGGACTATGTATTGGTGGAAGTGCAGTCCTCTGCTTTGTGTTTTCTGTCAGTGAGCTGCAAATTCACCCTGTAGGCAAGGACACTGCTTGACCATTCGAAGATGCTGACCTCCCCCAGCTGACAGCTTTCTGTGGCCTGAACCACCTTCCTAGAATCTGCCATTTTGAAACTTAAATAACCTCCTTGAAGTAGATGTGCTGAATCTGGCTCCTGAGAACAAGTGGACTGACTGAGGATATTAAATTTATGAAAGAAGTGTCCACAGTTATAAGTCAGTCACTGCCTCTGTACCTGTACCTGTTGTGATGCTTCCTTGTTCTGGTATATTGTAAATGGGTGGTCCTTGCTGCTGTGTGTGTGTGGTCAGAGCATATGTGACACAGTGGACCTAACTACTAATTACTTAGCTGTTACCCCTGATTTGCTCTCTCTGGAGTGGTGCTGTTGGTCTTATCTGACCAGCAAGTAACAATAAATTCTGTTAGTGTATTTCACTCGAGATCTTGCTTAGCTGCAGCCAAAAGTTTTGTCAGCTTCTTGTTTCAGACTAATTAATTAGACACGACTACATGAATTTGCTCTTTAAAAGACTCTGCCCTAATGTCGTGCCCTGTCAGGAACAATCTGTTTAATGGATCAGTGTTCATTTTGTTATTTTGTGCTCTGTGTCATATGACAAAGTATCATACTTCTGCAGGTGAGCTATCAGTTTCTGTGGTGCTGTAGTAAGGATTTTTTTTCAGATACCTTTGAAGACTTGTAATGAGACTCCCCAGCAAGTTCTTACTCATGCTTATACTAATGAAAGCCTAATAAAGATGAAATGAATGTGAGGGCACATCTTTTTTTTCATCAGCTATATGCATTAATGTCATGGAGACATGGACAAAGAAATTGCTGGATTTTTGCAACTAAGTTTTGTTGACCCATACCTGCCTCTACTGCTGCCCTTTTTCATTACTTTATGTCAGTTTAGGTTATACACATACTACCAGTCTGTTATTTTGTCATGCCTTGGGTCCTCACCTTCTGCAAAAAGTGAGCAAGGAAATCAGCCAGCCTTGGCAAATGTTCTTTGGGAGCTGAATCTCTGTGTCAAATGTTATTTACTTAGTGTTTGGCTTGGTACCCACAGCTGAGGTGATGGACCAGTGTGTACCTGGATGGGCTGCTTACATGTTAGTTCAGGTTTAACAAGGCCTCTTTTAGGCTAGGTTTTGGGGTCAGAGGATGGGGCATTACAGCACAATTTGCAGAAGTGTTTGTTCTCAAAAACACTTGAAATTTTTGATACCCCCTTGCTGCATTGTGCTTTCCTCATTCTGTTAAATTATGCTAGAGGGTGTAACCCACAAAGCTCTCAGCTCTTCAGAGGTCATTCACTTTGGTTAGGGTTGGCATCACTTTCAGACATGAATGTTCTTCCCAGTTTACCATCTGTGCACTTCTGTGGGTGCTCCGCTTCTTCCTCAACAGCAACACCCTCTGCATAGAGACCTCTGTGTCTTACAGTCCCTAGCAGACCAAGTGACCTTGAGTACTAGCCCTGACTTTATCTCCCCTGCTCTGCCCCCACCCTAGCCTTTCTTCTGACTAACTCTTCAGGGAAAGTAGAAAACAGCTGCCTTAGTTGCCAAATACCTGAGATTTTTGCCTGAGGGGTGGGAGAGACTGTTTTTCCTAAGGACCAGTATTGGATCTACATGGCAAGGCTTTAGTACTGGGAGGGCTACAGGGGTGGCTTTTGTGACAAGCTCCTAAAAGCTTCCCTCATGTCCAGTAGAGCCAATGTCAGAAGTCCAAGTCAGAGCCAATCAGTGACAGCTGTAGCACCTCTGTGATTTAAGAAAGGGCAAAAGTTACTGCAAATGCAGCTGAGTGAGAATATGGGAGACAAACTGTCCTGCAGACCCCAAGGTCAGTGAAGAAGAAGGAGCAGGAGGAGGGAGCCCAGGTGTTGAAGAAATTCCCCTGCAGCCTGTGGTGAAGACCGTGGCAAGGCAGCCTGTCACCCTGCAGCCCATGGAGGTCCAGTGTGGAGAGATATCCACCTGCAGCTCCTGGAGGACCCCACACCAGAGCAACTGGATGACCAAAGGAGGTTGTGACTCCATGGGAAGCCTACACTGAAGCAGGCTCCTCACAAAACATCTGGATTCATGGAGAGAGAAGCTCACATTGGAGCGGGTTTGCTGTCAGAACCTATGACCACATGGGGACCCAAGCTGGAGCAGGCTGTTTTTGAAGAACTGCATCCCCTGGAAGAAGCCACAATGGAGCAGTTTGTGAAGAACTGAAGCCTGTTAGGAAGGATTCTGTGTTGGAAAAGTTCATGGAAGACTTGACTCCCCTGAGAGGAACCCCATGCTTAAGCAGGGAAGCATGTGAGGAGTCCTCCTCTTGAGGACAAAGGAGCAGCAGAGACAGTGTGTGATGAACTGACCACAGCCCCCATTCTCCATCCCCCTGCATCACTGGGAGGATGATGTAGAGAAACTGGGAGTGAAGTTGAGCCTGGGAAGAAGGAAGAAGAGGGGAGGTGGTTTAAGATTTGGTTTTATTTCTCATTATTCTACTCTGATTTGGTTGGTAATATTTTTTTCCCCAAGCCTAGTCTGTTTTGCCCATGACAGTAACTGGTGAATGATCTTTCCCTGCTCTTATCTCTACCCACGAGGCTTTCATTATATTTTCTCTCCCTCCTAACTCCCAGCTTAGGAGGGGAGTGATAGAGCAGCTGTGGTGGGCATCTGGCATCCCACCAGGGTCAACCCACAACAGTTTATTCAGTGGCCTTAGAGCCTTTTAAACTGGAAAACTGCATTATTTTCTGAGTGCTGGGGCAATCATTTGTGGCTCTGAGAAGTTGTTCTGCCCAGTGACAAGAGCAAAGAATCTTGGTCTTTTCTAAGCCTGGCTCTGACCTCAACATTCAGTATATTCATTGTGCTGTCTGACTACTCTGTGGAAAACCTAATTGTGAAAAGAGCAGTCAGGAACAAAATGAGCTCAGCACAAGGCCCAAAGAAAGAGAATACTACAGGCATTTGAATGCTGGTTCTGGCATCAGCCCCCATGCCTTCAGCCATTTCAATGGAATAATTTTTTTCTGCCTTTCTTTCCTACCTATCAGAGAATAATTAACAGAATTATGGTATTAGCCCATGTGTATGTGCCTACTCCTATCTGTTTGCCATGAGTATAGCTACTGCTGCCTGGTAGAGTGGTCCAGGGCCTTCTAGATGTTCATTCAGAAGGTGGCTGTCAAATCCCATTGGAAAACAGTGACTGGGTGAAACCTGTTCATTGCTGGATTTTTTTCAATTTTGTTTTCACAGGGAGTTGTATTTGGTATTTCACTGAAAAGCTCTGTTCTCTAGAGTAGAGTTGATGGGGAATTTAGATTATCTCTAAAATTTTTCCCTTTTCCTATTTGCAGTGAGTATTTTCCTTTTTCATTTAATTTTTCAAAATTCAAAGGTAGTAAGTGCACTGCTGAAACCAAGATAAATGTTTAATGAAGTCAAATGTGAAGTAACAGGGAGAATCACATGCTTTCAGGGCTACTGTAAATACTTGCTTTGAAATAATAATGACAGTAGCTACATCTCCTTATTCCACCTGTATTCTTCACAGGTGTCTAAAAGTGCCCTGTGCATGGCTGGTGCTTTTACTGATTTCTTATCTGCAGTATTTACCTCTCAAAGTACTGAATGTTTCATTCCAAAAAGGTGCAGTGGTAAAGAATTTTGGTCTTTGCCAGCTTTTTTGATAGCAGAAATAATTTCTTACATTGTGAGAAAAGAAGAGAGTCTATGTTTTTTAAAGAGTAAAATTTCTCTAAAAGGTTATATATTATGACTAAAACATTAACATTTCATTCAATAAATTTGTTAGCCTGCATAATCTGCCTTTCAAGCTACAAATTGATGTTTAACCAGCGAACAAAGGGTAAAAAAAACAGTCTAGAGAGGTCAGTGCTTTGTATCTAATATGCTTTTGCAGTTTACTTTTGTTCCGGTAAGCAGATGCTTTGAAAACTGTTCAGCTGCAGTTCAGACAAAGGTCAGTATCAGTCCAGTCAATATACAATGCAAAGATCCAAATCAATATCCTATGAAAGGATGCTCAGCATCTTCTGCCTGAAAAGTATCTGGAAGAGAACTTACTTCTCAGGCTCATGCTATCATGGGGGATTTCCTTCTTGTTCCCAGTGGAGGAGCCCATCATCACGTTGCAGTAATTGGTAATCTTTTAATCACCTATCCATGCAGTCAATTTTGTGATTTAAGGAAGCATATTGATAACCAGCCTTTGCTTTTTAGTACATAAATGCTAGGGTACCAGGCTTGTATTTTCCACATAAAAGTTCAGCAACTACTACCTGCAAAAGGTAGTTATTAGAGACTAAGACTAGAATTCACCATAGTAAGTATGGTTATTTACTTTATACATTTATGCAGTGTATCAGCCACAGCTTTGACAGTGCTCTGCAATTTTTTTTTCACATGAAGGCATTCAAAGCTAAGAAATATATTCATACCTGCTGTCAACAAGTGCAACTCCCTTGGAAAGCTCTGAGCCAATTTCAGAGTGACGTGAACCGCAGCATAAATTTTAGGTCTAAATTAGTCAGAAAATAAGTGAAAGTGGGCATAATTTGCATGCTGAGGATTGAAAAAGGAAGAGTGGCTAGCAAAAAAAAAGTGTTCAATTAAGTGGGGGGAGGTAGACTAGAGGATCTACTAGTATGAGTGTAGTGCATCAAATTTGCTTCTGAATTCAGACAACTACAAAAAAATGTAAATGTTATACTTAATGCAACTAGCCATTTATAGTGGAGGGAACACACTTTCTCTACCTGTATGTATGTGCTGAATATATTTCTTAGTTCCCCAGTGAGCTCAGTAGTATGATTGCAAATATACTTACTCATTATGGAAGGGAAATCTTGCGAAATTAAAAAAAAAATCCCTTGGTCACCTTGAATGTGTTTTGGGGGTCTATTGCTTAAAGTAGCCTTTGCTGTATTCCAGCCTACTCAGGTGGATCATGGAAGGTGAGGGATATTTGTCCCTGAAGCACCACTTCTCTGGTACCTGCTCAAAGGAAATGGCTAAGAACTGTGTCATGAAATGCAGGCAGTGTTTGAACTGTTAACAGGAACTGCTCAGCTTGGGTGCTGCCATGCTTCCAGGCAGCCCTGGCCCAGCAGGATGGTGCAGAGTATCTGAGGCAGGCATCTCCATTCCATGTACAATGGGTGGGGAAAGGTGGCTACCTCTGAACTAATTCAAATCAGCTAGGAACTTCTCTCTCCACTGTCTGAGCAGGTCACTGAAACTCCCACCTTCCAATCACCTGGGAAACCTCTCCGTTATGATCTGAACAAGTGTTGAACCTCAATCACCTTCATCCACTTGAAAACCAGAGCACTGAGGCGTCTCTTGAGAGCAAGCAGCTAATGATGGAGGAGGAAGAGGCAGCAACCACTTCAGAATAACTTCATTGTTTGAACACTCTCACAAGAAGTGGGAAACATGGATTTTAAGCCTTTCTCAGACTGAAGGGGTTTGAACCACAATTCCTTTTTCCTCAGAGTTTATCCTACCTATCAAGCTAGAGAAGTTCTTCATTCTGCTCACTGTGTGAGGCTATGGAGCACAGAAAGAATAGGTAAGAGGGAGCTTGATTTTGCAGCCCATTGGTGAGGGCAGGCATGAGAGAGTCCTAAGGCTTGGTCCCAGCTGTCACTGCTGTTTAAGTATTCTTTACTGTTAATTTGTAATGCAGGCACTCACACAGTCAAGTAGACATGGTTGACAGACTGTGGAGACTGTAGTGTTTAATTCTGCCTGAATTTGTACTAAGCACCAAAATCATATGGACGTACTTCCTGACTTTCTCACACCCAGTGGGAACAACACCTGAGCCTGGCAGCATAGTTGCCTAGTTAGGAGCAGAGTTGTTCAAAGCCTTCTGCAAAGGTAGTTGAGAGAGAAAGGAAATTGATGAAGTAAAAGTGAGACCATTCTTCATTCAAATGACATCCTGGAAGTGCCTGTTCTCTGTTGCTTACAAAGTGAGCCTAGAATGACAGTGTTCCCCAAATAAACCTCTTCATTGAATTTAATATGCCCAAATCAAGGAATATAATTTTTTTTTTCTCTGTCGTTTTTTGGTTTATTGCTGCTGGTTTCTGTTGTTTTCACTTCAGAATGGTGTATACCTTTGGAGAAAGATACAATGGATTTGTCTAAACACAACCTAAGTGCTAAGATTATTACCTAGTGTCAACCTTTCCGGGTGAATGTGGGAGATTTTAAACCTTCCCTTTGCCCCAGGGAATCTGTGTACAGCAAAGCCTTCACTCTCACAAAACCAGCACACAAACAGACCCCATTTGAAAGATATGCTCAATAATCAGTCCTGGAATGTTACATCAGTCAGCAGTTCTACCTTCTTTAACATCATTAAATACATCTTCTCCATCAAACAATGTGCAGTTTCAAAATATAAAATGCATTCAGCATGTTGGGATATTTTTCACTGGAGAATATTTTCCTTATTCTGAACACTGCCTCTCCTAAAACAAGAGAAGTCCTGAAAAGGTGGTGACAAGATATGCTACACTGCTGTACTGCTGGTGTAGTTTGTGGAGGGATCTGTAGTCAAGAATCCCAAAAATCCCCTTTGAGGTTCCATCTTACTTATTTTCAGTATCTCAAGATCTGTCAGGAACACACCTCTTGTTATTAAAATGCTTCTGTAAGAAAGGTTGTTCACACAAGAGAGGAAGAAACTCATTGCTGTGAGAGTGTGAACTGGCTGTGAAAGGTTCCTTCAAGTGCAAGTATTTCAAAGGGATCTCTGTATTGCAGACTTGGGCCCTATGGGTAATTCTGGGACCATAACATCTTTGGTGGCAGGTAGTGCATTTTCTTATATGTTTCCAAAAGGTCTTATTACTGTCTGAGGCCTCATGTCGTTATTGTAATAGTAATGACAGCAAAATCAAAATTAAGGCACTATAGATTATTTTAATTGTTTTCTGAGGTATGCCTCTTAGGAGCTTTGAGTGGAGGAACAATGTTTCATAGCTGTAATCCAGAATATACACAATTAGACCCTGTCCCAAACAAAAGACTTGTCTAAATCAGATGTCTTCAGTCCTCACCAGTGGCCTAAATGGCCTGTCTTTCCATCAATGGAGCTGAAGGGAGCTGTGTAGGGGTATTTTTCATTTTTCTAAATAACAGAGCAGTAACAGTTGCAGGGGAAATGGTGGCTGATGATGATGAAGAGTTTCAGCAAACTAGCAGAGACAGTGCGAACAGTTGCCATTTTTGTTTGTAAAAGGCTTCAGTAATAATGTCACAGAAATGACTCATCAGCCTTTATATCTCTCTGTGCAGTGTTTTTCACCTTTCTCATTCTAAGGGTATGTTAACTTGTTAGTGAAAATCTAATAAAGGTCACATAACATGAGTTCTCTGATGGTCTCCACATATTCATCACCATCCTTCATAAACACAGTGATCCAGACTAAATTATACACCACTTAATAGGCCCAGGGAAGCTTCTGGAGGAGCAGGTTACAACACAGCTACCATCTCCCTGCAGGTAGTCTGCCATGTACCAGCACTTTTACTACAGTCTGAATACAAAAATTGAGGTTGTTTCTTCTCTAGGACCTCTGGGAATTTTCCTAGTGTGATGTATATCTTTGCAATATTTAGACTGACAGTGTATTTTCCCCAAAACCATTCCAGTTCTTGAAGTATCTTTTTTTGCTGATCAGTTCAAGAGCCGTGGCAAGGGTGTTTCCCTGCTCATTTCACTGAATTAGTTGACTTTACTCCAAAAATAAGTAGCACTGAGAGGAAGTACTTGGGAAGAGGCAAGGATGTACTTACTTAATCTGTAACATAGCTCTTGTTACGGATTAAGAAAACACAGACGCTCTCTTTGATTTGCCTTAAACCACCTCCTTCTTCTATGTTAACTTTAAAAACCTTCAAAACCATGATGACAAAAAACTAGGGCTAATGTCTTCCCTCCTGTACTATCTAATTTAAATGCGAGTTCGAACAATTATTTACATTAATAACTCCGAGTTAAATCTACCAGCCTTGCCAGAAATGTCAGAGAAACGGCAAAGGTACCAGCTGAACACAATTCTAAATAGGGAACTCTCCCACAGCTTTCCCCTCATTTGAGATCTCTTTCATACTGGTAGGGATGACTTAGCCTATAGATTCTGGCAGCTTCCCTTCTGATTGTTTTTTTTTTTGGTGCCAGTGTGTTATGGGAATGTTTAATTTCAGTTAGCAGATCTTGTTTCCTGTTTCCTGTATAGTAATTAACATATCACCGTCTGTGCAGAGAACTGAAAACCTTAGATTTTAACTGCTAGGATCAAATCAGAAAGAGACTTTCTTTCTCTGAGAATAGCTATTCCAGAAAGGTATACTGGAGTTATCAATAATTTAGTAGTTTGTGTGCTAATTCAGACCGTGCTTTCATCTTTATTATGATTGCTGTCTCTGTTGCCATTAAACACTACTTTTAGGTTGCTTTCTGCTGTTTTCTTTACAGTAGTTAGGTGTCATTGCCTCTGGCATCTCTGTGAATAAGCTTTGCTCTCCCAATCCCCAAAAATTCAAAAATTTTCTTCCCACTCTGTTCTAAACTGTCCTGGCATTGGACCTCCTGCCAGGGTTCCATCCCTACAGCTGCTCCACCCACATCATGGGGACACCAGCAGGGCTGTGCCTGGCTGTATGTGCTCAGGCAGGGAGAATGCTGTGAAGAGCTGAGAGCCTGCTCCTACTGCAAAAAGAGTGGCTCTTGCAGGTTCAGAAGCCAGAGAGTAGGTAGGGTTATGCCAGCAGCCTCAGGATCCCTGTAAAGGCAGTAAAATCCTAAAGTCACTCATGTGCTCGTTGGTGTCAGGATTTAATCCTAAAACTTTCTCTGCCTGGCTTCCACACAGTGGTTCTGAAGACAGAGGTCTGTACTGAGGCAAGATCTGCCACATGATTTTTCCTATACAGAAAGTTTGGCTTAATGTAGTCTGTGGATTTTTCCCAAGTGCAAGGTCACTCCCACACCTGTTCTGTCACAGTCTGTTCTCTCCATATGGCTACGTGTGTGACAAACAATGTCCCATTGTTTTGTGACTCCATCATGCTTCAGCAATACAGATTATAGGTTCTCCAATGCCTGGCAAATTGGTTTTTGGTTTTAGGCCTCCTATAATGGTGCATGGACATTTACATGAATTTTATCTTTATCTACATACCAGTGTTTATTTAGCACTTTTATTCAATATTATCATTTGTATACAACCTTCCCCCTATCATCTTATCCCCATCACATGCTCTTTAGCTGTCATATGAGCTTTAGTGAATTACTTTTGTATTCCTCAGTCTATCTGTAATTCTTACAGCTTTTATCCTTGGGTGTTACCCATTCTAAAAAATGCTGCTAACTTTGAATGTCAAACAGATGTCTTAATAGAATTTCAGTGCTTCTCAGCACCTGTTTCTTCCCACTCCTGATTTAAGTAAGCACACATAGTAATTAGTCTTCCAAGCCAGTAGTCTGATTTCATTTTTGTTAGGCAAAAGTCTAACCTTGCTGTACAGGTATTCTCTTTTAAAAAGCCCAAATACCTTACAATATAGTTCTGCTCTCTTTCTACCACATTCACTCTTTACGTGAGGATTTTGACATCTGTGCTTGTCATCCTATTATATGGTCCTTTGTGTTTTCTGCTACACCTTTACAGAGAACTGTAAGAAAAAAATTGCCTGAAGGCCTGCAGCATCAGTGCATAATAATATAAGCATAACTCCTAGATCCTCGTATTCTTCTCTGTTATTAGTACCAATCTGTGTCTTAGAGCACAGATAATCTGCTCTGTCTATAAATACAGACATTAACTGAGATCCATAGCCTGCACAGTCACAGAAGTACTGATATTTCTACTAAAATCCCTATTTTAAACACTTGTCTTTAGCAGGACACTTTCTTGGGAAGTCCATTTTAAGCAGAAGCACTTGCTTTCTTCTCTCTGTCCTTTGAAGTGAGCTTGTTTCTTGTGTATGCCTATGGTGCTCTTCTACCATTTAGGATCAGCAAATTGAGAGCCCTGATTTTACAAGGAGTGTATCATGCAGAACCCTTGCTGACCTTTCAGGGACTTTTTACAAAGCCAAGTCTTTTAGACCCTGTGGAAATAAATACCTGGTGTGTGAAGATTCAGTAAACTAAAGAGTAAATTCAGTATGTATGAAGAATATATATATAAATAGAAAAGTATATATAAAGAATAGATATAAACCAGTAGTTTTTACACAGAAGACTTTTTTTAAAGCTGCTTTGCCCCAGAGAGAGTGTCAAATTAGTTCAAATTTCTTAGACTTGATTGGAAGAATTTCAATGCCTGTATCAACAGTATTTTCCCAGTCTGGTTAAATTTGCAACAGCATTGTAACCATTCCATGACATCTGATCATGCCACAGCATTAGTATATGACAAAGGTAATAAACTGAGTTAGACAGTAATCAAGCTGGATGAAACAAATAATCAACAGCTGGGCTGAAATTTTTAGATATCTTCTGTGATGATCTATAATTAAGATACCATAACACAGACAAGATATGTGCCAGATTCTGTGTGCTTAAGTAGAAGCAGAGAAGGGGGAACTTCACCTACACAAACTGACACGACTGCCAGCATACAAAATTATGACATTTGTAAGCATTTGTTCACTAGGGAAAATAAAAGATAAGAAGTATTCTTGCCCTGAGATAGCACCAGAGAATTGATAGAAAAACAGTAAGAGTTGGGTTTTACAGCACACTGGAGAACAAGTCTTTGTGCATGTTGGTGGTTTGATGGGGAACAAGATGCCGAAGGGAGGAGAATATGTTATTCAGCTGAAGAGAGGCCTAACCTTCCATTTTGTACTTGTGAAAGAGCCTTTTAATTTCATGATCACAGTATAAATACGTGAATATATATAAGAACCCTTGCACTTTCAGCTACCTGTTTGGTAATGGCCATAGCCTGGGAAAGCAGGCTGGTGCCCAAGATAGAATTGTGAGTGCAAAGCATTAACCTTTCAAATATCCCAACTGCTGAAAATCACAATGTAAAAATATTTTTGTGATAACGCGGATTACAAAGCACAGTATTAGAGTGCATTCCCCAGTTCAAAGGAAATGCAATAAAATCGGCAGGACGTATAAACTTTTAAATAAACTCCTCCAAAGCCCAACTTGAAAACAACTGAAGGTGTTTGGGAGTCTGTGAAGTAGATTTTTCTTCAAGGAAGCCTATGACCAGCCCTATCTACAGACAATGGCTTCATCTCAGTGTATATTTTTGAGTCAATGGTAAAAGCAAGACTAAGGCTTCTTAGGACTAAAGATTTGTGGTCCTACTCCAGCTGCTTCATGCATCACTAACATTGCTTCCTGAGGATTTCTCCTTTCAAGACTAGTTTCCAATTTAGTGCTTCATACAGAAAGTTTGATCTAGAAACAGAATCATGAAACAAGGATCTTCTTCCTAAGTTCGGAACCACAGTGTATAGTCTGTATATATTCTATAAAATCAAGAACTGGCACAATTGCTAAGTTCATGTAGTGTCACTGTACAGTCCTGAAGTTCCCCACTGAAGATCTGGTGTGGCAGCAGTTGGTAGATGTCCAAGGCTGTTACTCCCTGGTCTTCCCATATCCCACCTACACTGCTAATGGTTTTCCAGCATCAGAGATGCCTTTGGTAGAATTTCTATAATCTAGTTTTAGATGTTCACATCTGAACTTGTCACCTCCACTTGTCTCTTCACTTCACATTAGTGAAGAAAAATACATGTAGTTCTAGAGAACTACATTTTAGATGTGTACTTTAATAAGAAATCATTTGTTTCCACTGACTTTACAGGGTGTTCAGATCACCAGCTCAGATACAGGCTTTGAGAACACAGAGTTTTAGAAATGTACATCTCACTCAGTTTTTCTGTATGAATTGTCAATCACAGAACCATCTGCAACTTCCATTACCTGAAAATAAGAAAATGGTATGTCATTTTTTATTTTCTTCAGTGCAGGTCACCCATATGTCCATTCTTTGGCAGCTGTTTCACTTCCTAGCATTGCTTGCTGTGCTACTGTTAAATTGGACAGTCCTTTTCTCTTCATTGACCTTCTAGCAATTAACTGGCTCCCTTTATTACACCCTATTTTAATGTCAACTGTTTTATGCTAGAGTTCAATCACTTGGACATTCAAATGACTTCACAGGAGACTAAGAATGAGAAAGAAGTCCCTTTAATATATTTAGATTAGAATTATTGTTGATAATTAACTTTAAAACACATTTGTATAAGTGACATTTTCTGAGTACAACCAAACATAATTGAAGTTATTCCATTCATTACTTGAACTGTGTTTTTACTTTCTGTGTTGTCTAAGATATGCCACTGATTTTTGTAAGATAACTTTTTAGCTTTTATTTCCAAGCCCAGCTAACAAAAAAAAAAAAAAAAAAGTCATGGAGTTTGAGGGTCTCTCAGTTCCTAAATAGTCTCCATGTACTCCCATGTCTTTAGGAAATACCTGGTTTCACTTTGAGTATCCGAGCTTAACACATAAGCTGTCTTTGGGAATGTAGAGAGAAATGGAAGAAGTAGAAATGGAGGTTAAGAATTACCCTATTTTGAATAAGATTCCTTTCTCAATACTGGGTATCAGCCACTTCTGGCTGCTCAAAGGAATCACAAACTTTTTGTTATCAGGGGGCTTCAGACAAATAGAAGTCCTAGATCCTTCTCACTTATTTTGGTGTCTTTAAATAAATATCATGAAAATCATGGACAAGCACAGTGTTCCTCCTAATTAATCTAGTATCCTTGCATGCTTTTGTATTTTTTTCCAGTATTTGTTTGACCTAGATGGAATTAAGGAAATTTTATAAAGTTCTTCATGGAGTTTGTCTGTAATAAAGCACCCAAAGAGAAATGCATAAAAACAAAACAAACAAAAAATATCTAAAAAACTTCTTGTGGACCAATAGTATATTACACTATCTCTAGTACTGGCTTTCACCTTTTCATCAAGAGAACATTAACTTAATTCTAGATGTGTTTGAGTATACTCCATGTCGTCCACTCATGCCATTGTTTTCTCCCATTGAATTCTGTTTTGCACCCAGCAGGAGTTCTGTGGAAAAAAAGACTGATAAATCAGAACCATGAAAACCATTTTAGGATTTGGGAAATATCTCTTCTTCTGGGATGTCCATCTCAGTTGCTGTCCACAAACATTTATTTGGGCTTAAGTTGTGTTTTTCTTTGCCCCCTGGACAAATGACACTGTCCAGGCAACACTGGAAGTAGCATTAACATACAGGTATAGCCAGGGGTGGTGTTTAATGCAGAGCTAATGTCTTGAAGAATATCTCTTGGTCTTTTTGGAAGTTCAGTTCACCTTTCCTGAATTTACAGATTAATAGCATAAAACCTTTGGTGAGTTTGTTTGTGGTCTTGATTCAGCAAACAAAGTCAGTGTTGTTAGAAATTTATGTTGATGCTTCCTTTTATTATTACTAAGCCATAATACATTCACAAAACTAACTTCCTTATAAAAATCAAGCATAAAATTATATACCTCCACTTCCACCACTGACAAGAGATAGAAAATTGTCCCTTGTTTCTGAACAATGCCAGTGTGGCTTTTTGTAACTTTATGCCAGCCACAGAAAGGAACCCTTTGGTTTTAAGACAAACCCACCACAAGCCATTTTCTTTTAAAATCATATGTATCATCTCACTGAGAGCTGTACATTCTGTCATCTAATAAATATTTCAATAAACAGAAATATGTACCCTCCCTTTAAAATTTTTAAATAGTTATTAAAATGCACAGAGAGCTGCACAACAGATATTCTAGACTTTTGTAATAAAATATATTTTGGGAGAGATAAGATAAAACATAATATAATTAGTTTTCTTTATGGTAGTTTTGAGTTTGTTTTTTTAAAGAGACAAACTGAGCTGAGATAAAAATCTTGTTTAATCATTTAGAATTTTTTTTCATAATCCTTTCTGCATTTGAAACATTTAAAGGTTATTTTTATGTAATTTTTTATTTGTCTAAGTAAATGCACGTAAGTAAATGCACATAAGTTCTCTACCAACAGGGGCTCATGCCCCTGTTGATCTACTGGCAAGTTCTTTTTCTCATGTGAAGAAACAGTTAAGCATATTAAAATATATATCCTAATGTGGCAAAGCAAACACTTAAAGCTCTACCCTTTTATACGAACACCAAACAAAACATTCATTGAACATTAAGACTCAAATAAGAAAGCAGCAGTGAGATGCCAGCGCTGTCTCTTGTTTCTCATAACATCAATTAAAACAGCAGGGTTGTGTGGATGGGGAAAAAAAAAAGCACAGAAGAAAAAGGTTACCAGTAGGTAGGCAGGGTAGAACTGTCACTGTTTGTGACTCAAAAAATCTTAAATGACAAGAATTTAATTAGTGTGATTTGTGTTGCACACAGGTGCATGAGTAGCTTGTTAGCCCCGATGATTATCAGGACTGGAGAGCTGGTTGCTTGTGGCAGACAGCAGTGTGAGGCAGCAGCAGCAATGGGGAGCAGGAGCACAGCCCTCGCTGCACCTTGGGGCCCAGCACTTGGACAGGTGGGCTGCCAATTCCACACCTGCCCTCCCTTCCCCTCCCCTAAATCTGTCCCCAGGGAAAACCTGGCCAAGGCAGCCCATTGCACAGAAAGGGTTATCAGTGATTTCTGTGATCAACTGCATGATTAGGCTGGATGTCACTGAGGGTGGTGATTATCTAATGGGGCCACTGTTGCAAGGAAACTCTGCTGGGGAGCAAAACTTGCAGAAGACATCAATATGCATTTATACAAAATACCTCAGGGCATCTTTGCAACCAACAGACTATAAATTTAAAGAGGTTTTCTCTGTTAAGCCAGTGAAGGAGACATGCTAACATTAGATTTATGTCAGAAAGTGAATCTTAGTGTTAGCAGTTTTCTTTCAGCTAATGCAGTTAGCCGCACTAAGATATGAATTTAATCATTGAGCTATTTGGGAGGTATCAAGCATAGAAATTAAATAGGATTATGCAACAGCCGTGTGTGCTTGCTAATTAAAATGTGGAAAACAGCCAGTATCAAATTATTTTGTTTAGACAATTCATGGCTGGGTTGGGTAGTTCAGCATGTATGCAGTGATTTCACTATTTGTCAAGGCTTTTACCATTCCATGACGACCTGTATCATTCTAATATACAGACTCTAAGTACAGCCAATGTCATTGTGCCCAAAAAGAAACTTTAAACTTTTGTAGTGAAGTAGGGGTTTTAATAAATGTCATTTTATTTGTGTAGGTTGGAAAATATATTGAACATAATTTATAGAGCCTGCACACTATAAATTCTTTTCACCAGTAATTTCACCTACCAATTTCACCTACATTCCAACTAAATTAGGGTCAATTCTTGCTTTTAGAAGAGTATTCTTCAGTTAAAAAAAAAAAAAAAAGAGCTATAATTTTGCTTTTTGGACTCACATGAATCCTAGAGAATTTGCTTTCTAATGGTCCCTTATTCTGACAAAATTTACTTTTGCAAGACTGAATTGTAGTCACAAGCTGCACCAATGTGCTTTGCATGTATCCAGCAAGCAAAATCCAGAAAAACATTCATTCGATCCTGTAGCCTGTTCCCTGTGACCCACCAGCTTGACCCAGGGAGGAAACTGTAAACTGGATGGGTTGTTCTGGCAGTCTGTATCCTGTAAGTCTTTCCCCAGTGCCCCAGTGCACACCCCTGCTGCTCTGACAGCATGACCAGAAGTTCATGCCTTGCACGCACACACTGCCCACAGCCCCTGCTAAATGCCAGGTACATGTGGGAATGCAAAAGGCTTCAGGGACCACCTTCCTTGATGCTTTTTTGCTGCACATTCTCCCACCTCTTTACGTGACTGGAGCCATATCCTTTGTTGTAGGGTGCTTACCCAGTAGTCCTGAATCTCAGTGCTTTCGATGAGGGAACTCACTGCCATACCTGCCACAACTCTTTGCCAGTGCATCTGAAAAGAAAGCTGAAAACAGGGATTGGTTGATGTGTACCTCAGTCTACCCCCATCATGGAGCTAGGCTACATCTGAGTTGTCTAACCAAAGCAAAGGTTTAGGAAAACACACCTACATTCTTCAGTGTTACACAGATCCTATGGCCCACTGTAGCCAAAAGTTCAGGCACTCCTTTATTGGTGCCTGAAAGCTCAGTATGTGCCATTTCTGCATCTCTGGTCAGTGAAGTGAAACCCCAAAGGAACGCTAGTGCATGAGCACATGTGACCATAGGCAGGGTTATGATGACTGCTGTAGTTGTTTCAGTGACCCGTGTTGGAGGTCTGACCCATCTGTTCTTTGCACAGTTATTTGTTGGGTCCCAACTTGTTCCTCTGAAGAAATTATCCATTGCCATTAGTTTTCTTCTCAAGCATGTCATCCTTTGTTGAGCTCAGAATTCAAGCAAGATAAGTAGGTTTGTGTGTTCATAAGAAACACCAATGAAATGATCAGCACAGGAGCCAAGCTTAAAAAATTATGTCTATATTGTCACCATTATGGTTTAAAGTCAACGCCTGCTTTGGATGAAGAGAACTTCTGCCCCACAAGACTTCCATCTGCACTTCCCTTGCACTACCATGCACAGGTGGGTTTGCATCCTTCTAACATTTTGATAGTTACCATTAGCAACCCCAGTGTTAAAAACTTTTTAAACTAAACCTTGAGTTTCACTTCACTGTTTTGTGTCAGAGTCAATTCAGTGACAAAATTGCAGCCCCTGCAAAGGAGTAAAAGGAAGCTGGAGTTCTTCAAACTTATGAGTTAAAAGAAAAGATGGTTTTAATAACTCTTCTGACAAAACAATCTGGGTTTTAAGCAACATAGGTTCAAAAGGGAATCTTAAAATCAATGAGCAGAATGCTTTAGGAACTTCTCCAACCACTGTTTTTCTCCTTGCATGAAAATAACTCATTAAAAGGACACATCAAATTGCTTTCCATGTCTGTAAAAATGAACACCAACATTTGAAGAATTTGCTAAACTGTTACATTGAATGTGCTATATAACAAGAGGGTTAGGAAGCTGCTGCATTAACATGTGGGAGATGATAAGAGAAAAACACAAATGTCAATGTAAGAATAGGCAGGAAATTTCAACTTGCAATTATGCTTTAGTTTTTCTTAACAGACATTGCAGTTTGTAAAACAGAAAGAAGCCTAGTTTTGTAGTTCATGCTCCCAATTTTCAATATAATTTAATGTAAGTGTACAAAATGTTTGGTTTCATGCTTTAGGTTTGTTTAGGTTTTGTTGTAGTATTTTTGCCCTGCATCCCACACAGTGCACTCATGACATTCATCTGTCTCAGTTGGAAACAGAACAACATTTTTAGGCCCAGATATAGACACAAAGTGAGACTTGATGTTTATATTTAGTGATTATAGACTGATAAATACAGAGGTTTCATAGCAAGGAAGTCTTTTAAATGAAGTGTCATATTACCCACAGAAAATAACTTCTACCCATCCTTCTGTAGACAAACATCTAATGGGACCAGTGTCAGAAAACTGGTCTGTAAAAAGAAGATACAAAATCTGCCTTTCTCTCCCACAATCACAAAGTCCCAAAAGGACAATGCTCTTCTATTTTTGGCTGAAAAAGGAAGTTGCACTGTGCTTGGATTTGGGGCATAGGCAGGAGCATGGCAAGCACATCCAAGAATGCCATTGCTTGATAGTCAAAAGCTATCAGAGAATGCACATCAAGCTGCAGGCGTGATGCTTCTCTGTCCTTCAAAAACTGACATCTAAATCATCTAGCTGAGGATCAAGCTGAGGTTTCACTTTCCCAGGCCAAAAACATGTTTGCTGCAGAATTCATATAAAATACAACACAATCGCTTTGAAAAAGCTGCAAAGTATTCATACCTCTCCACAGACAAAGAGGATGAACATCCCCTAGAGTCTTGCCCCACAGACTCTGTGGAAAGAGACTTCTCCAGTCTTTATCCTCACCACTAGTCCACTTGGCAACTTTTGTTTCAGGCTTTTGGTCAGTGAAATGGGAGTGAGTCACAAGGACCTGAAGACAAATGGAATCAATAGGAAATCCTGGAAGAGTGTCACCCCCTGAAAACATTGAAAGTGTATTTATGGACATGATTTCACACTCCATTAGGAAGGTGTACGCCTTGTGGAACTCAGGGCAGTTGTTCCTTATTAATGTGTCTAGCTGAAAGCAGCAGTTGAATCAATGTTTTAGCAGAAAAGGCTGTTCACTCTGATAATTAAGAAGACTTGGACAGTTAACCTATCAATAGTAGCTGTGCCAGTCAATTCAATAGAAGATCTCATTTTCATAAGAAATTCAGGTGGAATACTCAGCATGCTATTCTGTTCCAGAAAAGGATCTAGTAATATTGCATTAAAAAATATGTATTTCTTGGAGCAAATATTTCATTAATTTGACCTATCTGATCCCATTTGTGATAATATTTTTCATGACACAATAATATCAATGAATTTTACTGCTTGCCAAGGGAGACTTGTTACTGTCAGGATGCATCCCAAATGTGTTCAGCTAGTTCAGTTCAAAGGAAACAATGGAGCTTATAGACATGGTAGGCTACCATTCAAGTAGGCAAGGTTCCCATTACAAATATTCCTTCTTTTGAATACCTCTTGCCATCCAAGTCCTACATGATGCATATAATTTGAGAATTCTCCTTAATGAATGACAAATGAAGAGCAATGTCTGCAAGGGAGTTTCAGGGGAGATGTGGGTAGGATCCTGTGTTACACTGAGTGAACACATTCAGAGCAGGCAGTTGGAGTAGAGGCCCTGAACCAGAGGTTCTTGGTGGGAACATGACCAAAGAAAGTTTTGAATCTAGCCCAGAGAGGGCACAACACCTCATCAGAGGCATTTAGCTGCCAGCAGGATAAAACCTTGGCTAAGTATATATAAAACTAAAGGACTTTCTGCATTTTTGACATTTAAGGATAGTACTGTAGGGCTTGACAAGACAAGCTTTGTCTGATTAAAGAGCATGGCATGGCTCCCTAAATTACCAGAAATAAAATATGTATTCTTATATATTGCTACTATATGTTTTCTACAGTTTGTATATGAGAAAGTATGATTAAAAGTCGATGAGACTGTTTATAAATTTTGATTGCTTCATAATTTTAACTCTGAGCAACATTTTTATCATAATTATAGGCTTTCTTAAAGCATTTATGCAGATTGTTTTATTCAAAAGGGGTTTATTCCATATAAACTCCACTCTTTTATCTCTCCATAAAATCAGTGTGTGAATTCTCAGCAACCACAACTCCACTAGACAGTCATCACATTAGTAGCAGAGATATTTTCAAACAAGACAGTATTCCTCAGATTTTTCTAAATATTATCTCCTGCTTTTCCAGCTAGTGAGTGTCATGGTGGTAAATGGTAATGATAATCTTTAGTACATTTGTTGCCTTTTTATGTCTCTTTAAAAGTATTAGCAAGTTTGTTCTCATAATTTCTCACTGATGTTCCTGTGTGCTATAGTAGCCAGTGTATCTATGATTCAGTGGAGGCTTGGAGAGTTTAAGCCAGATATCTCACATCTCCAGCTCAGGGATATTTAAATCCAGGGATTTAGATGCAGATCTTACATTCATTTCAGTGACAATTTTGTATCTAAATATCCTGGAGCCCTACAAATGCTGAAATCCAGAGGACTTACCAGGGACCTCAGGCTGTTTCTTAATCATTATTAATAGCCAGTTGATTGCACTGTTTCAGTGCATGTGAACAGCTTTTGATAGTTGAAACAGAGTGTGAGTCCATGACTTCCAGCTCAGATTGGCTCAAATCCATATTGCCTACAAGGAGAGGGCTCCCAAGAAAACCATCCTCTCTCCTTCCTCCAGGTCTTCTCACAAAGGATGAGATGTCCATTCCAGCCAAAAGCCCAGGATTTCTGCAGTGGCAACAATCAGAGCATCAGGACACTTCAGTGAAGCATAAGGCAGCAAACTGACAGCATGGCTGGACCTAATGTAACAGAAAAACAGCCTAAACCCCAGATGACTCAGGGGCAATCCTGGTAAAACAGCAAAAGTGATCATTTTCATTGGAAGAGGAGCTGAAAGGTTTGAACAGTTTCATAGCAGTCAGTGTCTCAGCAAGCTATGCCTCATTGTGATCTACTCATCCCAATGACTTGGAAAGGAACTTCTCCAGCATTGGAACACCTACAGAGTGAACAGAAGAAAATATACACCCTCTTTTTGCATATACTGCTGGGGCATTAAATGGAAAATATACTGTCACCTCCCCCGGGAAATATAAATACATGATGTTAAATTTATAGAAAATATGTACAACCATTTCTGCCATTGCCATAAAAATCTGATCTTTTAGTACATGTGCTGGGATACTCAGAAAGAAACTGATCTCTTAAAGCCGTAACGTATTCTGGTGGGTTCATGACAATGATTGCAGTCTCTAAACACTTCATTCTTCAATGAGGAGTGTTAGTTTGCCTCAGTCTCTTTGAAGCTAAGCCTGATGCTAAGCCATGCACCCTTTTAAAGCAATACCTTCAACTTTGATGATGTCATCAAACAACTGGATTGCATTGTAGTGGGATAACCTAATCTTCACCCCATACTTTCTGCTCATATTCCAGTCTGAAAAACTGTTTTGCACTTTGGTCTTGGAATGTATATTCTGCACTTGGATGGTATGGTTTGGACTTCAGACCCTACTAAAAGGGGAAACAAATTTAAGACCTAAACACCCCCACCCCCCTCCCGAAAAAAAACCCACCACACTGAGAAAACAATTGCATTACTTTTGACTGCATCAAAATTAAATGAGAGAATCAACACAGTTAGATTCCCCCTGTTGATTTTTATAGCTTCCGTGTTACAGAAGTCATAGCTTCCCCCTTAATTTCACTCCAGTATGGATCAGGCATCATTCCACACTAATCACAGAAACCAAGCCCATGGGAGACATGATTTTGGTGAACTTTTTTTTTCCTGTCTACAGCACAAACCCCATTTAATCCTTAAACACTAAAATCAGAATCATCTTTGTTTACATGTCCAATGTCATTTTAGTTATTTCCTATCTCTATCATTTGAACTTGTTCAGTGATATTTCCACCTTGATACATGCTAATATTAACATTTGAATTATGGGAATAAATACAATTTGAGATTTCTCGTGACACTGCAGTTGGAGAGGGTGCCGATCTGTATTTCAGAGCAGTTATAGAACAGGCAGGTTGTCACTGGACTTAATTTCAAGACTTCATAAAACTGCTTCATTTAGGGAAAATTATTTAGCTCTGTCAATTATATTTTGACTTTGGAGGCTTGCAACTGTTTCATGGCAGAATGCTGAAAAAGAAACAGCTGTGTCTATAATGGAAAGCAGCAAAATATTCATACAAGTATACTGGTAAAAAAATCAAACGTAAGAGGTAACAGAATGTCCATTTTTAAATAGCAAGATGAGATTTTTAATATCTAGCGAGGATGTCAATAATTTTTTTTCCCAGATTTGTTGATCACTTACTTGTTTGAAAATGAGGGTCACGTTCTACCGTAGCCTTTCTTTGCAGGCAAATAGGCTGGATAACAGCTACAGGCATTTTTCTGCATGAGGAAATTGAATAAAGACAGTCCAGGCTCCTCTCTAGAGCCAGGGACCAGCCTCAGTGCCAGCTGCACTGCCCATCAGAGTTGCAGCTACAAATGATTTAAAATAACTCAGCGGCAAATATTCCAGAATAAAATCTGATTTCTTCTTTGACGATGTTATGCAATGCTAGGCTGTAGTTGGTGTTGTCAAGGCATGGAAGACACCTTACCTTGGGGCTGGTGTTTGGGACCCGAGGAGTTCCCAGTGCCCTCAGCGTGGAGCACTCCAGGCGAACCCCTGGGGGGTTTTTAATATGTGGGGGTTTTTTAATCAGGGGTTTCTGAAGCGGCAACTTTCAGGTCAGACCTGGCAGCAGATTGTCTACTGTACTGACCCAAGAATCCTGGTAGGGGCTGAGGAAGGCTCCGAGCCCCTCTCCAACAGCCCGGGGTTGCGATTTGCAGCCCCGCGGTTGCGGCCGGGGGCCGCTGCCCGCTGCCCACAGAGCGGGGGCACCTCCCGCCGGGCGCGGGGCTGCGGGCATCCCCTTCTCCCCGTGCTTGGCGAACACCTGGGGCAGGATTAGCCAGGCTCAGGCATTCACTGTCGTTCTGCAAACTAAGTGTCGAAAGCCCCCGCAAAGCAACAAACAAAAACCTGCAAAGAGGAAAACGCTGTAATCAAGCAGCAGAGCTTTGGGGATTTGGAGACGAGCGTGGAGAGAGTTCGGATCAAATGGGATTTAAATGTAAACAGCAGTCACTGCATATGATCAATAATCACCCTGTGTGCATTCCTTTACTCATTTAACATTAGCTAGGACAGTGCAAATTTTGCAAGTGAGTACTCGACAAGGAAATCAGCTGAGCATGTGTTTAAATTGTGGTTAATTATTAATATGAACAATTATTTCCAATTAAATGTTTCGTTTAATCCCTTCATATCGACTTGTCTAGGAAGCTACATGTCTACCTTCCAAAACGATAATGTGGGTACAGGCTTATTCTGAGGAATTTGATATAATCCATACAATATAATTCGTGCAATGAATTATCATCTTTGCTCTTTTTGCTTCGTTCTAACCAGCTGAGGGAACGAACAATTTTTCGTGTAAATACTTAGGACGTTTTTTAGATGTTCAAAGCTAATTTGTCAGGAAAGTCCCTCAAAGTACAGGGGAAAACCACATCTCGGTGAAGATATGAGTCTTGGAAATGTGAGTTCAAAAGGAAAAACACTTCATGTTTTGAATGGTAACTTCCGAAGAAATTGAATTTGACTAATATTTTCCTGCTACCGCTCATAATGTCTTGTCATGTCCTAGGCGGGTGGGCTCCACCCTTTGCAGTGGGTGTGGCCACCTCATTGCACGGTCCCTTGTTCACCCTACGGAGTTTGTGCTTCTGCAGCTGCCTACTCGCTGCGTCTGTGGTCTTTCCTTCCCCTGCCGCCTCCTCCTAAGTCAAATCCCTCGGGTCCCGCTGTGGAAAACAGTCCCTGAAACCTCGGAACCTGCTAAGTCCTTAATTTCCTTCCTTCCTTCCTTCCTCTTCAGATTTGGAAGAACAACGACAAGTTGAATGAATTAAGAGCCTTGGTTTCTCCGTACACACGGCAACCAGACCCTTTCAACAAGCCATCATATTTGTCCTTAATTTCGACTTTCCCAACCGCTGCTCTCATATTCCACTGTTTGAAATGTAGGAAAATTTAGCATAATTTCGAGGTCAGATTTCTAAATAAGCCTACTTTAAATAACAAGCCCACACGGGAGATTGTCAGTATCTTTATTTTGTATACAGTTTACACACTGGCACCGCTTTTTAAACCGTATATGTGGGTTAAAACTCAATTTTACAACCCCCATTTATATGAGATGTAGGTTTGACATCTGTTTGCCAGAGTGTTTTGCACTTAGCCTAACACCCACTATTAAGTGACAAAATTGTGGCAGGCTGTCAAAGCCAGCTGACTGACAGCTGCTCTACTTTACAAAAAAGCCCCATTCAAATATTTGCAGGGTTGAAGCTTTCTGTAACGCTGTCGCCATTCTCCCCGTTATTTAGCATGTAAAATATAAGTCAAAGTTTTAAAGCTGCTTTCCAAAATGTTGCCATTTTTCCATATAAAAAGAGCGAGCGGTGGTTGCTGGCGGGGATCCAGCACTGAACGCATTGGGTGGATATTTCGCTGGGTCCCCGCGTTCCTCCTATCTGCACAAACCCGATAAAACTGTCATTTAGCAGCGTTTCTTAATATTGCAGCTAATTAGAGCCGGCGTGTTATTGAAGTGAGAGCAAAAATCCACTTAAAAGAGAGGGGAGGGAAGGGGGTGGAAAAATAAGGGAGGGGAATTTTCCGTGCAGGCAGAGGTACGCAACCGGGCACGGCTCACAGCGAGACCCCCCCACCCCCCACCCCGGGAAAAGGGACGGGCTCTGGGGAGGGGACACTGAGGGCATCCCGGCACTCCCGCAGCGCCCCCCCCCTTTCCCCCCCTCCTCCAGGGGTCCCTCTGGGCAGCTCTGGAAGGACGTGCAAGGGACGGCGCTAGCGGAGGGCGAGAGCTGAGCCTTGGCCGAAATCTCTCCTACTTCTAGCCCCATGGATGAGGATGTAACATTTAATTCAGGTCATTGAACAGGTTTCCCTGTTTCCCCTCCAAGCGTCAATACGAGTCTGTAAAGGGCAACGGTGGCTTAAACTTAAAAGCAATCTGCTTTTTATTCTAACATCTCTAATGATTGTATGTGACTGAGCAACTCAAAATAGCTGACGAGGTAATCCCTGCATGCTAAGGAGCCTTTGCAGCAATTGCTGGGGTTTATTAGAAACTCGGGTGCTTCCCGCAGCTTTTGCGAGACAAGCAAGGCTCTGGCTGGCAAGCGAATCGGAGGTTAATGTTGGGGGTGGGGGGAAGTATGGATTAATTTGTTTTTTGGACGAGGACTAGTTCCACCCCCTAATAAAAAGAGACAGTCCGGCCATAGGAAGGCGGCTGCCCGCGGTGTCCGTTCCCAGCACTCTGGCTCCGGCACCGTTGGTCCCCCCGCAGGGTACAGCCCCGGCAGCCACGACCCGCCTGGATGCTACAGCCGGCTCCACCGGCCAGCAAAGCCATCCCTCTGTTCCACTCGTCCCTCCCCGCCGCACATCCTCGGCACAGACGGGCAGGCACACACCTGCACAGCCGGAGCAGAACGGAAATCGGGGCACTGTCAGCTTTACCTGAGACTCTTTAGCTGATTTGTGTCCATTTTAATAACCTCTATCGACTTTCTTCCCTAGAGCGGTTGTCATGTTGGCAGAAAGGGACTGGAAAAGAGTATTTCGGGGAGGGAAGAAAAAAAACATGCAGGAAGAAAACTGATGGCGCTGTCTAGGAAAGGGGAGGTGATGGCAGTGAACGGTGCAGGGCGGAGGAAGAGCGGACCCTCCGCAGAGATCCTAAGCGGAGAGGGGGAGGTTGACAAAGCCCGGCTCCATCCCGAGGGAAGGCCGGGAGAGGGGGAGCGAGAGGGCGGAGGGGGGCTCTGAGCCTCCCTGTGAAATCCAAGTTTATTTTCAACAAAGGAGGGTCTGGCCAGGCTCGGAGCCTCCGCGGTCCCGAGCTGTCGGAGGCAGAGTACGGCGGGGGTGCGGGGTCCCTGGGCGGCCGGGGACCTTCAGGGTACGGCGGGGAGGGCAAGAGCAGAGTCCCGGGGCGGCCGAGGCGGACGGTGAGGGGCGGGAGGAGGCGCGGAGAGCCCCACGGCGCCGCACAGGTGCGGAAAGCAGCACCTCGGAGTGGCTCTTCCCTTCCGGGAGGCATCTCTCCCAGAGAAAGGGGCAGGGGACAGTGTCCCAGCAGGAGCGGAGAGGCAGAAATGCAAGGTTAGAGGAGAAAGTGCGTGTGAGTGAAGGAAAAGGGAAGAGAAAGAGGAGGAAGGCTCCGGGCTCCACCTCCCCGCTCGGCGCGGCGCTCCAGCTGCTCTCAAACCAACTGCTCAATTCTATTCACTGCCGCGACGGAACAAAAAAGTGGCTATTTATTAGAATACTTGTTTGGTATTGTTCGGTGCCACACAAAAGGCGTTTCATTATGTTGGGGTGGGGAGAAAAGCCTCTCTCCTTTCTTTTCCCCTTTCCTTTTCTTTTTTTTTCCTTCTTTTCTCTCCAGACCGAAACAATAACTTGAAATTGTCTTTAAAGTCTTTTCTATTAATAATAAATTTCATTTTCTTCTGTGTCTGCCGCTCTCCCTCTCTCCCCCTCTCCTGTGCAGTGTGTATGTGTGTGCGTGCGCGTGTGTGTGTGAGAGGGAGAGAGAGAGAGCGAGTGAGCGAGAGAGCGCGAATGGTGAGTGTGCGTGTGTCGCCGGGCACTCGTGGCTCGGGCACAGCCGCCTGGGAGCTGCGGCTGGGCGAGGGGCGAGGAGGAGACCGCCGGCTCCGTGTCGCGCTGCCCTGCACCTGCGGGCACGGTCGGAGGAAGGCGTGAGCTAGGCTAGAGCAGAGGAAAAAAAAACAAACCAAAAAAGTAATAATTATAATAAGGCTGCCCCTTCAGATGATATATTGGGAGGAGGCTGGAGCTGGAAGAGCAACTGTAAGTGTGCGTCTAACTTTTGAGGGGGTCTTCACCCCGTCTTGGGAATGGAGGAGGGGAAGTCGGCGAGGGGAGGGCTTCCAAGTTACTTTTGCTTCAAGGAGGGAAGAGCCGTTTGCAGTCACTGGGTTATCGGCTGTGACACGGATTTGGGGGGTGCGGGTGTGGTGTGACAGCGTTTTGGGCTGCCCCCCTCCGCCTTCTGGGGAAGACGCCTCACTGAGTTTTGAGGCGGGGGAGGAAAGCG
>VXAC01005718.1:466804-552252 GCA_013399225.1 Rhipidura dahli | reverse complement strand
AAAAAAAAAAAAGGACAATGAAACCGAGGAGAAGCAGGAGAGCATCTGTCGGTGGTCAAACAATTGGGCAAGTGCTAGAGGGTGAGCTGAGAACCGAGTGGGAAAACGACGCTTTAGCCCGGGGCAGACCGGCGTGGGCTGAGGAAGTGCGACCGACACGGGGGGGAAGGACGAGAGTCTACAAAGTGTGCATTTAGGAAAAGAATAGCTTTCACGGGGAGGAGGTGAAATATAGTTTACCAAGGCGTAAAACTCCATAGCAACTAGGAACTAGTGATGAACAAAGGCATCATACATCCACGGAGGGGGGTGAAGTTGAGGGAGGGGTGCAGGGGGACTAGGGAGACATTTATTTCCTACCCCAAAATTGTCTCGCACAGATTTCAGAAGGGTTTGGGTTTGTTGGTTTGTTTTATCTCTCCAATGCAGAAAAAGTCTATAGGAAGATTGTCTTGCTTAAACCACTGGAGAGTGGATAGTTCAGTCCTAATCAGATTAGGAGAATGAATGGCTCTTCAGGTTTGGAGCTACAAACACAAGTATCCCAAGGCCAGGAAAGACCTAAAACCCCAAGCATGGGAGTTCAAAACGAAGTATCTACAAGAAAGCACGAATCCCACCCGGTGAGGAAAGCTCTGAAACCATCTACGGTTCTTCCGAGTTATGTACACCTCAATCATCGTCTTTCCATGCACACAGTGTATCTCTATCTTTTGGAAAATCTTGAGTAATTCCTTGATCAAGTGATCAGATTACGTTCCGTACTACCTTTTATTTTACCTGTAAGTAGCAGAAGAGATAAAGAGGTTTTGCTTTTGTTAAGGGTTTGTTTGCTTTGTTTGTTTGGGGTTTTTTTTATTATCTGTGCTTTCGTGCATTATCAGTTTTACCTTCCCCTAATTCGCTTTTCAGTCACGGGGCAAGTGAAAGCTTCTTGGTTCGTCATCGTCCCCGTCCTCCCCGATGTTAGAATGTAGGAAATAACGCAAACTTCAAGATGCTGTGCAACCGAATCACAGTGAACATGTGCATTTTCCACCTTGAAGGACCGTAAAAGAAAACTAAGTGGGAAACGTCTTTTAAAATACACGGTAGTAGGTGAGCTCAAGCCTGCATGTTTCAGGCCGCAGCATCAACAAGGAAAGCGTGGAGTTTAGTCTAAAATACTCCTTAGGAGTGCTTTGAACAGCCGTAAGAGTAAAGAGGAGGGATATAGGCGTGCAGTGCGTTTTGCAAATGGGGAATTTCTGTGCTCTCGTGTCACTTCATTACTTAGGTGTCTTACGGAGCAGTCGAGAACGAAGTAATGAGAGTAGAACATGCATTTCTCCCTCCAAAAGCACTTCCTCCGTTCATGTTCCTCTCAGTTTCTAACTTTCTAGCAAGGCTGAAGAAGTTTCTGCTATGCCTCCAATCAAAATGTCAGTTTAGCCGACTAAGTTTGGGTCACTCCTTAGAACAAATAGTCTCCGAATCGTTTTGTTTTGACTAAGCAGCTGCAGAGAAAAGTTCTGCCTGATTTTTCCGAATATAGCATCATCACAGTCTTAGGGGTCACAGACCAAAGCTGACTAGGTAAGTGGGACAAGCTGATCATGATGAATGTGCCATATATTCACATTTAAGATAAGAAAAGCAAGGAAATTGCAACATTATTGCAAAAGGCATCCTTGTGTGACCAAATGAGCCCAGTTTTGTACAATTTGGTAGAAGCTTGCTACGTAGCTGTATTATTCAGTAGGTAGTTTCAAATGGATAAACTAAATGTGTCTATGCGTCTCAGACTTGTTTTATATATTGCATAATGTCTAAACTATGTGTTCATGTTTTCAGTGTTAATGGTTCCTATTTGGACGGCTGTATTTATCATCTGTCTTAGGGTAGCCTTAAGAGATCAATATAAGAAAATACATTTGAGAGGTAAGCTTATTACCATGAAAATGGACAAACTCAGAGTCTGTTGTCTAAAACAGTGTCTCTGCTCCTCAGGATATTCTTGTTGATCTCCTTTCACAAGAAGACTTATTAAAAAAAAAAAAAGTCTGTAATAAAAATCCGTGTGTGGATACCAACTGCTTCACAAATACATGCAATGACGTCATGTCCTTGGGAACATCCCATCATACTTCCCGGACGTTTGCTGCAGAATGCAAGTCCCTCTCCATACACACATGGCTGCACACCAGATTCGGGTACTGTCGAGCCGAGGTGTCTTGTCGTACCTTCTAGTTTTATTATCACGTGCTTATTGCCTAACAGGAAAAGGACTCGCTACAGGCGCGAAAATTGAGTGGAAGTATGGAGGCAGAAAATCAGAGCTGGAATTCACAGAGGACCGGGTTTTGCTTTTATGGTGCAAGACATAATAATTTAAAAAAAAAAAAAAAATAGGACCGAAAAAGTATTACAGAAACTCCGTTTCTATTCTGTGAAAGAGTTGGGCAACATCTGGAATGTAGCTCTTTCCTCTTTCCCTCATTGAGCATCATACAGTAAGCGCAACCGCAAAACACTTGAAAGGGAAACTTCGGCATTCCCTCCGCCGGTGCGCACGCCTCGCTTAGCGAGAACACCCGGCTGAGACGCCTTTCCAGTGTCTCTCTGGAGACGACAAGCGGAACTGTGAAATGCTGATTTTAACAAAACTCTTAGAGTTTTCGGTGGAAGACGTCTGCCTTTTCCCTATGGACAGGGAGAAAAAGATCTTTCTCACGGAAAGCAGGGGTGGAGGCAGCTGCAGCAGAGCTTCCTGCCGCTCTGCCTCCAGCCAAATGGGGAGCTGATTCAAACCGGGCCAGGCTTGAGAGGCCGTTACTTCGAAAATCGACCCGATTAGACAGACTGGTTGCCAAAAGTCATTTACTGAAGCCCAGGACCCGGCTATCCTGTGCACACCCTGTCCTACCCCCCGACAGCTCCGAGTATTTTCTTACAGAAGGCGCTGTGAGCGGCCCCTTCTGCCCCGCCGTGGCACCGCCATCCGGGGGGCACCCGGCTGCTGCTCTGGCGCTTCTGCTGAGCAGGTTCAGAGCTCCCTCCCTCCAGGCCCACCCGCATCCCGCGTGGGGAGCGGGATCCTGCCCCGCTGGGGGGGAGGCGGCCCGCAGTGGGTGTGCGGGGACTGGCGGGGGGAGAGCAGGAGGTCGGGTAGTGGCAGCGTGAATGCGAGTGGGGAGCCCCACGTCCCCCGGGAGCAGCTCCGGGGCCGGGCTGTGGCGTTGCCGAGGAGATAAACGCCTCTTTGTCCCTGGAGAGGGGACACGGGACAAAGGTTCACCTGACTTGGGTCAGGGAACCGGCGGCACTCAGGCTGCGAGGGGCTCCACTGTGCGCTTCCCGAGGGGGACAGGTGGAGCTGGCTCTAGTGGATTTTAGCGGGGTTGAGTCGGTCCCCGGGGGTTCCCTGTCCAGAGAGCCCGGGGACGCCTCATGGGCCGGCACCGACTGCGGCGGGCAGCCCCAGAGCCAGGCTTGTCCCCAGGCTGTCGTGCTCCACATCCTTGCTCCACTCCCTAGGCCCTTTATTTTTGCCCACTAGTGACCAAATAGCAACTTCTATGACCTAAGCTGCAGTCTGTCTGCTTGCCTACCTTCCTTCTCTAACGATGTGCTTCAGGTCATTTTGAGGGAAGTCAGCTACTTATGGGAATTTGAAAATGCATGACTGCCTTTAGGAACATTTTTAGGAAACCTGCAAAAAATGTTCATCTTGGTAATGCAGTATTTTTGCCCCTGCACAAAACACAAAATAGGAACACATTTAAAAGAATACCTCGGAGAGGAAGATAAATAAATCCACAGTCATTCAGCAGTAAAACAAAGTCAGAAAATTTTCTCCTCTTTAACTACTGGTCACGGAACAAATATCTTTTCTTATATCAAAGAAGAGATATTTTAAGGAGGGTTCCTAATGGAAGAATCTTTGTATTTTCTGCTCAACAGCGGGGTTCTGTCTTTTGCGGAGTACTGTTGTACCACCAACACAGGAAAAATACCATTCGAGAAACCAGGAGTGTTGACACACAATTTAAGAGTGAATTTCTTGAAGAATGGTGTACCTCCACCTGACAACAAGATGCCAATAGAAACAACATTTACAATTTTGCTACTGTACAGAATACTTTCTGAACTTGTAAATAAAAATAAACTCAACAAATATTATTCTCATTTTGGAATCTTTACAATACAATTACTGCAGACTGCTAAGATCACTTCTCTGACCCTCAACCATATTACACAGATACTGCCAAACTGAATTCCCTTATTATTTCTCAGAGCCAACACTTGTTAAAAAGGGGAATGCAGAGTTACTAATTTAAATGTTAGCTTTCTAGGAAAAAAAAAAAAAGAAAGAAAGAAAGAAAGAAAGAAAGAAAGAAAGAAAGAAAGAAAGAAAGAAAGAAAGAAAGAAAGAAAGAAAGAAAGAAAGAAAGAAAGAAAGAAAAGAAAACAGAAAGAGAAAGCGAGGAAAATGGTGGTAAGCTGTCTTTTAAAACTAAATAAATTTGAAAAGTCTGTAGGAAAATGGCCTAAGGGTGACTAGACTAGTGTTGTCTCTTCTTCAGCCTACAAGTCTTCTGCAGGTTATTTTTCTCCAGTATAAATGTAATTTAATAGCCGAGATGGATATTGTTTCACTTTCAGCTATCTGCTCTATACTCCAGTCTCATTCTACATTAGATGATTACCTTACTGTCCTATATGCACAATTTAAAGGGAATTACCTATTACTTCAATTATTTGTTTCTTATCAACTGATGTTACACTACAAGGATTTGCATTGAAAGGACACAAAGAAAGAGCAAGTCATGGCACATTGCCAAATAAAAGAGTAATGTTCTGGTGAATTTAGCCCAAATAATTTACTGCTATATAAAAGTGGAAAAGTGGAAGGTGAACCCTTTGACCAATAAATCTCTTCTGCATGTGAAACCCTTATCTTGTCCCCTCCAATATATTCCACACTAGGAAGCCATCATCACTGGCTCTGGTTTGTTATTTGTAAACCTTGATCTTCTGCACTCGGTGTCCTAAATATGGATAATTAGCATCAGTTTATCACGCCTCTGCATATTTTCTCTTCTCTCCAAACATGCATGCTTCTATTGGCTGCCATTCTGTCACAGAAGATTATGGAGACAGATTGCAGAGAATGAATGTGCTAAACGAGATTAGGAAGGAATAGAAATAGCAACTTGGCCAATAAATTCCTCGTGAGAGCCTTATCATACAATTACACGTTGACTTGTTTCACACTCTCCCAGCCTCTTAATCCAACGCCCCCACCAAGAATAAAATTTCACTAATTTCTGAATTACTGCATATCCTCATGACTTGTCACTGAGAATGGTTGGAAGGAGCAACACGGTCAAAAATAGCACATCAAACTTCCAAAAAGAAACTTCACAGACAGAAAGAGATGTGGCTTTAAACCTTTTGTGGCCATATGTAGAAGTTTTTGTGCAGCAGCAGTTTGACTTCAACATTAATAGATGCTCCTCTGAGCTTTTACTCCCTAACTCTTTACATCAAAGGTTACCTTGTACTTAGAGGGACTTGGGGATCAGAATACAGTAAGCTGATGCTGCTAAACTATGCACCTGCTATGCAAACAACTCTCCAATGAGCCCCTACAAACTCGTCAGAAAGCAATGGTGAAAACACCTAGTGCCGTCATCAGTTTCTGGGACATTCCTGAAATTTGTGGTAATTGAGAAGATGCCGAAAAGCATGACAGCAAAATGAGACAAAATCCTGCTGTACTCACAAGAAATATCTATCAGCTCTGTGGAGTTAGTTTTGTCCCTTCTGGCACAGTTCTTTCAATGTGGACGTCAGGAAAACATGATTTCCATGACGTAATTCAGAGGCATGGCTGAAATCTTCAGGAGACATCTTGTCCGGAAATGTTGGAAATCTCCATTTTCCCTCTTATAGTGGCCCAAGAGGAGGGCTCGCAGAAAGTATTAATGTTGTCATAATACTGTTTTCATTGTTTTAGATGCATGTAGAAGAAAGACATAAATTGAATAGAAAGTCCCAAGACCAGAAGATTGCTCAGTTGATCATACCTGTGGACTTGATGTCACAGTACACTTGTCTTACAATTTTGGATTTAAGGACATTTTACATTTAGTGTTTTTTACAGGGCTTGATTTAGAAAGGAACGTGTTTTTATAACTCAAGTAATTGTTTCCCTCTAATAAATGTGAATCTTGAACCCCATACAGAACTCAGATAAAAAGCATGATGAAGTTGTGCTATGTATTCCCGAGCTGTTTAGAGTCACTCCTGCCTGTGCAATCAGATGCTGGGGACGCAGGAGTGAATGGATTCATGTTGCAAGTGCTAAGGGTGTTCAAAATAAAGGGATTCTCTCGAGTGGGAGCTTTCTTGCACGCTCTTCCCCAGTGTGGAAATGATCCGGGCTGTAGTGGAGAACACCCTCTTCCCCCGAGCTGGGGACCATGGAGTGGCAACCAACCTTGGGCATGGCAAACATGTCCTGCAAGTACCCCAGAGCCTTGGCCCTCTTGAGTTATCCTGAAGTGGTTTTAGTGATGGTGGGGTTGGTGATTTTTTTTTTCCTAACCTGACCATTACTTTTCTCTTGCTCTCCCCCGGAATTTTGTTTGGTACTAAACCCTTCCAGATGGAAAACCAGACTGCAGATGAGAGTGACACTCATCCAGAGCCTTAAAACCACACAGTTGCAGAAAAGATTGAGATGAGAATGGTGTGACCCTGTGGGATAGCAAGTCAGCCTGCTACCTGTTTGCTGCCATAAGAACTTCTGTGGTCACATAAAATTTTAATAACTCTCCCTTATTTCCTTTTTCTTGTTATAGTCATAGGCTTTCATACATATTCATATGCACTTATATCTACATGCACACACACACACACACATATATAAGTGTGTGTATATATATATATATGTATATGTACACACACATCACCAGAGTGAATTGGTTAGCATCAGGCAGAGAGGCGTTTGCCATTAATCTGGGAACAAACCGCTAACCTCAGTGACTGGTATTTTAGCTTTTCTTTTCTTGCTTCTCTCAGTGTGGGGAGAGCAGTAAAGCTTGTGTGGACTGATTGTGAGGGGCTCTGCTGGAATTTGGCAGGCCAGGGGCTTGGAGAGAAGCCCCATGCTGACTCCTATTCAGCGGGCCAGTTTTCTGCGAGCTTTGGAAGTTTCACTCAGCCGTGCACTCAATGGCTTCACAAAGCTGATTACAAGCTTCAGCGCATTCCTGAAGGAGCCAAAAGCGACGCAGGTGCAAACGAGCCGAGAGAGCCCCTTATCCCGGTGACAGAATGGGACAAGCTGGGAAAGGCTTGGACCACACAAATCCAAGTCTCACCAGGCAGCAGCAAGCCTGCCTTGGGAACCGGGGATCATTATCCTCTCCATTCAACGGGGACCCAGCGGCGGCAGCGGCACGTCCCAAGGCTGGGGACGGGCATTCCGTCCCGGCTGGGAGCAGAGCCGTTTCACCTGGCATCCCCTCTCCGCTCCACTCGCGGCTGCCTCAGGCACGAACCTGAGGTGCCCCTGCTCCCCCGAAATGATTTGTATCCCAGCATCTATTAGTCTTCCGCCTGCCGCCTGAAGCACCTTGCCGTATTTTTCCTCATTGCCCCATCCCTCACGAAAAGCCTCCCTCCTGTTCATCTTCCCTTGCCCAGATAAACACGGTGCTAGGGGTCTGCCTGGAAACCCAGCACAGAAAACGCACTGATCCGAAATGGCAGGTTTCCTCCCAGCTGAAGTTCTCTAACAAACACCCTATTTTGAAGGCTGCTTTAATTCCAGAGAGAAGCCAGCCGAGAGTGCACCCTCCTCCCCTCCCAATTACTCGAGCCACCCGATTCCCACAGAAACCTCCCGCAACACAAACGCCTGGTGAATGCTTTCTGACTCGGTGAAAGCAGCCCACGGTCCCTGCCCTTCCTGCCTCCCCGGCGAGCGAGGGGGTGGCGAGAAGTCGAGGGGGGTCTCGGTGCCGGAGAGGGTGAAGCGTGATTACTTTTAATTAGGGGTTCTCGGAAGGAGTTCCTCTCGCCTCCGCTCCCTCTCCCCCTTTCCTCGCTCTTAGCCCTTCCCCTCCAGCCGAGAGAAGAAGCTGCACTTTACTTCCCTGAAAAATTAATTACGGCCCTTCCCCGCTATCAATTACGGAGGAATCAGCCTTTCCTAGGGAGAGGAGAAATAATCAAAAGGCTTTTCAGTCTTGCTGCGGGGGGACGACCTCGGACCGCCGAGCACATAATGCGGCAAGGGGACTGCCGCGCTTCTGGCCGCTGGTTTCATATGCAAATAGCGAGCTGCCTCCAAGTTATCATTATGGTTTTATTTTTTTTTTCCTTAATGTTATTATTGTGTCGGGGTTTTAATAGCCACATGCTCTACCCTTCCCTTTCAGCGAGGTTTCCTTGGCGATCAGCCACGCCGCTTCTTCCCCGGGCGCGTTGCCCCCGCCCCAGCGCCTGCCCCACGTCCATGTTAATTTCGCCCTATGGAAATGAAAGCGGCCCGGCCGTGCAGCTGATATTAAAGCGATCCCCCGGCCCCGGGGCTCGTCCTCCCCGCTCCTCGCAGCGGCTATGCATCCGCAGGAGCTCGGCGTTTCGGTGCCGTGGGCCCCCCTGCCCCCCGAGCCCGCCGCCCCTTTCATGCTTGTGAGATGCTGGGGAGGCAGCGGTGCGTTTGCTTGTGCGGAGCACACCGCCTGCAAGCGGTTGCCTTGGCAGAAAGGTGCAGCTTTCTGATGTTCTTTTGTCTGATAACTAATTCAAGTTAATGCGATCTTTATGTAAAGCTAACAGCGGATAATTGTCTATTTTCTCGCCAACAATCTCCATCACAATCACTTATCTGGAAACCTGCGGTTGTATTAATCGTTATATTCCCCGAGATAAGCGTCTCTCGAATTATCAGTAAACACTGGAGGGAAATTAAACAAACTCCAGAGCCACTTAAGTTTCCTCGCAGCTTTTAGCCGCCTTCTCGGGAGGAGGGGGAGTTGGGACGACGACACCCCTCAAACCAACCTGGGACCGGGACACAATATGAAAGGGGTGTGTGGGGGTGTATATGTGAAACACTGAAGAAGGGCCTGAAATTTTGGATAATTTTGAAGAGCCGAGTGCTGCTGAAGGCGCCTTCCCTTTGAGGTGCCCTTGTGGCACACAGACACGCACCTTACACCTCGCTCGTCGGGCAGCGGTCGGTCTTTAGCGGCCCCTGGGACCTTGTTGGCAATTCTTGTAAATCATGTAATTAAGTGTATTAGTCTCTGCAGGGGAAAGAGGAGCAGCTAGGAGAGAATGCACCCAGAGATTAAGCAGGAGTCGCATGGCTTTAGGTCTGATACATGAGAAGAGAGTTCTGCTGCCTTCCGAGAATCACCGTATTAGCACAATTATTGGCAATATTTATACTAGAGAGTGATCTGAACCCCAGGAGGGTAACCGAGAGTGCGAGAGAGCGAAACTACTGTGGGAATATGTTCTACTGCTCAGATCCCATCAGTTCCGTTAGGTGTAAAGAAATTATAGTAAATTGTGCTGGAAACCCCTCCAGGGAAAACATACTTGTATGACAAAGATTTTGTCTTTTTGAATTGAAGTCAAAACATCGGTGTCAAATGAAACTCATTTTAGGGAAGCTGCTGTGTGTGTGTGTTTACTCGAGTACCTGGGTGTAGGGGGGGTGAGGGGGAGGGGAAAAGAAAAAAAAAACAGCTAAAACCATGACATTTCAGTGGCGAATCTGTGCCAGCAGAGAGTTTACAACTTCTTCGGGAAGACTGAGGCGTCCTCCAACCTCCCTTCGCTGCCCGCCCGGAGCCCGGGTGAGGCTGCCGCCGTCCCGCCCGGGCTCTCAGGGCTGGCTGACAGTGCTCTGCGCGCTTCGCCCTTCTAGGAGGGTTTTCCACGTCGAAAGTGCTTTATGAATGTTAACTGAGTAATCCTGGCGTTTAGTTGCGGAGCAGGCACCAAAGAATCTCAAAACTCGCCTCACTGATGAGCTTTATTTGTATTCTATTTAAGAAGTTTCGTTCGGTTTTTTCGGTGGGCTTTTTTTTTTTTTTTTTTTTGTAAGCAAACTTTTATTCACGAAGGTTTCCAATGGCATGAGTCTTGTCTTAACCTGAGGAAGCTGAGGTCTAGGATGGAAAAAGAAAAAAAAAAACAACAAAACAACAAAAAACAATCAAAAAACCCCAGAAAAAAAATATCCCCCCAACATAACCAAACATAAACATAAACAAAACACCTCAACGAAATACAAAAACTTCCTATTACTTTTTTGTGTGTCATGGCAGCGCATTTCCAAATATGAAGGTTTTTTTATTTGGTTTTTTTTTTGTTTTTTTAAGAAAAAACAAAGCTGCTTAAATTCTCGAATTATTTCACTTGAGCTAAAAGTTCCCAGGGTAGCTTTTTCTTATGGCATTTGAGAATCATCCCACTTCATCTCTCACCTGAATCTTGTCATCTGTGCCATCTTGAAGTGATCTGTGAACAATGCTGGTCCCTTGGACAGCCCAAGCTGGTCAATCAGGCAGAACAGACTATGCAAATGGAATGGAAAGGCGAAGCGATGAAGAACAGTGGCCCCCATTGTCTTGGGCATTTCAAAGCGAAGCCCAGCTGCAGCAGGCGTTGCTGTCTCGGACCCTTGGTTGCTACTCTAATGTCATCATTGCAAAACATCACATTTTGAAAACTCTACAGTCTGAATGCATGATCAGCCCTCCACAAAGATTTCACTTTGCCGTGACATCTTTCGAAGTCACCAAAAAAAAAAAAAAAAAAAAAAATCGGGGCGGGGGGGGGGGGGGGGGGGGGGTGNNGGGTGGGGTGGGGGGGGTGGTGCGGGAAGGAGAGAAAGTACCACCACAACTGGGGACTGGGATGCCTGCCACACTGCCCGCTCACATCCCGCAATCCCGCTCCCTCCACTCCTAACTGCGGTGCAGCTGACGCCTTTTGCAGCCTTTTGGTGAACGCCTCGCCTTTCGTGTTGTTCTTAGCGTCGAATCGGATCATGATTTAAGTTGCATTTGACTTATTTTCTGTCGGGTCTCTTTCAGGCACTCTAATGAGCTAACGCCGAGGAAACGTCGCTGTGAGCAGGCAGTGAAGTATTTATTCACAATCGCTTCCAAAACTTCATATACGCGCGGCTTTAAAAGAGTGAGGCAATGTCTTTGCGAGTGATTAAACCAGCAGCTAAGCTGGGTATTTATGGGTCCGTTAGGAGTTTTTGTGAACACTCATGCAGTTGTCGCTCCTGAATATTGCTGCCAGCCCTGCTCCAGCTTCGCCTCCCGGCACTGGTCCCAAAGTTAGCTCTGCCATGAGAAACGAACTTTCAGCTCAGTAAAGCTGAGGGATGTCAGATGATTAATGTGCATTTTCAAGGGACTAAATAATTGCCGTGTTTCACTTATTGTTCCTTTTCATTTTCTTTTGTCTGTAGGTGACATTTGTGATCACCATGTGGTGAGCAGAGGAAACTCCCCTCTCTTCCACCCTCATGTCAGGAGCCTGTGCTCAAGGAGCAAAGGTCTGTGCCACCGATATCTAAAAATGCTGGGGGTTGTCTTTTCCTCTTCCCAATCTCTTATCTCACGGGCATTAGTGAATCCAAAGCTTCTTCTCCAATGATGGTTTTACTCCAGTGAGCCTACAGAGATGGATACTGCCCAGCCTCTGACACTGCCTATGACACAGACACCGCGGTCACACATGAGAGTGGTCACACTTCAGTGCAGACTGTTTAGCGTTCATGTGGGAGCAGATAAGAAAGTTTCATCAGTCTAAGAGAGCTGAGCTAAGAAACACTTAAATGTGTTCTTTGCAGGACCGAGAATAATTCAGTGCTTCTTTCTTACCCCTTAAACTGGCCCTTTCCCTTAGCTTGGTTAATGCATTCTGTAAAAACATCATATAAATCACAAAGGAAGCAAAGGATGGAATTATTCAAAACGAAATAATTTTTCACTGTGATTTGATTTGCTTCCTGAAATTAAGGTTGCCCCTTTCAGATTACAGTGGTGGATAAGAAGGAAAATATGACAGTGACAAAGAAAACCAAAGAGAGATTGAAGCAAACGGGGCAAATAAATTAATGCTTAGGTACCATTTCATTTTCTGGCTGGAAGATCTTTCCCCTTGCCAAAGAGAGTTTTCCAAGGAGCACTACTATGTTAAAAAAACCCCTGTTTTTAACTACATCAGCCCCATGGTCAAATGAGTAATGCAGAAACTCAGACTGCTACATGTGTCTTTCAAATATTTCAGTAGAGATGACATGCACTGTAAGCACTCTGCCAGGTATTTGTTCTCTTAGCACCTTAAACCTTTATCCCCTAGCCAAACGGATTCCCTAAAATCTATGTTCTAGGAGGTGTTGGACATGCCTCAGGTCTGGGTAACTCCCTTACTGACTTGAATGCAGAAACCCAGAGGAAAAACAATGTTGTGCAGCCAGTGCCTACACAGAAGACAGCAGCAATGCACACAGCCAGGGGCCAAATGCACTGGTACTGTCAGTGGGTGCATCTTCATCTGGGTCTCTGCTGAAGCACTGCCAGAAAGGTGTTGTGAAGGAGGAACTCCAAAGAGGAGCAGCTTCCTGTCACACCTCCCATACAGGTGTTGCCATGGAGCTATGAAGAGGTGGGAGACCCCTCTGTGCCCACCACAATTCCCAGCTGATGGTGAGATGGATGATGGCCTCAGGGCCCAGACGAAGGGTGGGCGACAGGGGCTCACAAGGTCACCTCAACACCCTTGACCCAGACATGTCCCTCCTACCAGAGCCCTGTTCTAAGCTCATGCTGCCAGCTGGGCCTGACCCCTTCTCAGCAGCCTGCCAGCCTCACACACCAGGGATGAGAGCCCAAAGGTGGGTTAGCAGCCTCCACTCAAGTTTTTTGTCCCTTCACAGAACCAAAGCAGTTCCCATCACACCAGGTTAATGACCTTGGCTCTACTGGGAAGGAAATGGCCCCAGGTCTGCCCTTTGGGCAGGGTGCTTGGGTAAGCAGGGGCAATCTCCTTTCCCAGTGGCCCCATGTTGGGCAGGGGGAACTAATTGAAAACAGGATCAGTCCTCCCTTGAGAAGCTGAACTTTGCTTTTCTCTCACAGCTGGAACTTCTGCCCCTTCCCTCTACCAGCCCCAGTCCTGGTACATTCAGCCACAGTTATCTCTGCTCGTGCACTGACTGTATTTTTCATGTTTATTATCATCCAGTCCAGTGTAGTGCCATCTGGCACATGCACACACTGGGGGAAGAAAACCATATATTCAGCAAATGGAGCATACAGGGTTTAGGTTTGTTTTGCCTTGTTTTTCTTATTCTTCCAGTTCCATAAAATTATGTGGAAAAGCTAGCCAAAACTCTCAGTTATGAGAGTGAAAATTATTGGAGAGCAGAGATGCCAGGAGAAGACAAGAACCTCTTTCTGCTGAAATACAGGTTCTTCTGGTCATCCTGTTTCATTTCACCTCATGCTCAGATAAGGAACAGAATTATTTTAAAATGTTCACATTAACTCTTGTTATTCAGGATTTGTTCTAATCTTTCAAATAATTATTTTACCATAAGACCTGTGTGAGTGATATGTAACAAATCACACTCCTCCAAAGCAGTAGAGCACTACGAGACATCCTGCAGACCCCAAAACCTTTGCTATTTTTATTGCCACAATAAAAATTGATGCAAAATACACCTTCAGAGTAGATATAAAAACCCACACATGGTGGTTTCAGTGAAGGTAGAACATATTGCATTACCACCTTAATTCAAAAACAGTTTTGTAACAGAGTTGTACAATCAAAGCATATTTTTTCCCTGATAATTCATGCACTGTAAGATTATCAATTGGGTTGCCCATAGAAAAAGTACTACACCATGTATTGTATTACTTGATTCATTTTCTTTAAAATTTTACTTTAATTTTAACTTTGGTTAATTACTGTATTGTGATCTAAGTCAGCACTCTCAAATTAACTATCAATGTAACTTCTGAAGAAACTCTACAAATGCATGATAATGATGAAATTTAAATTCCTGTCAGTTCTTGTGTGATGTCTATGCCATGGAAAAAACAAACTTGTGGGTATTTTAATGCCATTTGCATATATAACATTGTGTTTTTCCTACTTCATTTTTCAGAGTAGAATTCTGAACTATAAAAATACTACTAAAAAACCTGTTTGAGGTATTTATTTATTTTCTTTCTCTAAATTGGATCACAGCTTTGATGAAAATGTGAAAGGGAATAATTTTTGGGAGCAAATGGTCAGCTCCTCAGATTTCTTTGGAAAAGCAACTTGTTTTACAGGTACTGATGCAGACTGGTAGAATTGTTCTCTGACCCTGCTAAAATAAAGAAACACATTCCAGTGCAGTTGATATCTGTATGTTGAGCTTGATTCTGGTCTCACATTGTTTAAAACTCAAAAAATCCTTTGCTGAAGCCCTGGTCCAACCCTGAGTGATGTCACTGTATAATGACTTCTGGTGGGCTGCAGTTCAAAGACTTTTACACCACTGTGTCTCTTGCCACTAGGCTGAAAAAGGTTATTTTGCTATAGCTTTCTTTTCCTGTGAAACCAGATAAACTTGGAAAGAATTAGAAATGCTTGAACAGAGAGGCTCACGATCACTTTTTATGTCAATACTTTTAATTTTAAATATTTCTTACAAATAAATGCATTTTGACAGCAACATAAAAATTTGCATTTTCTAGTACATTTCCGCTCATCTTTGTTTTTTTTGGTATGTATGTTTTACATGTATGCATTCATTTCTAGCAACATAGCATTGAAATTTTTATGTAAATAACAAGACGAAAAGGAATCTATTCTAAAATACAGTGTATGACAAATTCATTGAAACAGGCAAAATAATTTAAATAATAGTTCTTCAACAAATGTCAGGAAAGCAATCCCATACCTTCAGTGATCAAGGCTTCTGTGTAACTTGGAAGAAAGTGATGAAGGAGGACTTTTTATGCAGTAATATATGGAGCTTGTTCCAGTTGTTAAGCACATGAATAGAAATTCAGCAAATCTGACCAAAGAAGGTTAAAAACAACCACAAATAAAAACTCAAATCTCTCTTTGTTTTGCACTGTAAAGGGGGGGAAAAAAGATTTTTTTTAGTGATGGCTCAGATTGGCTTCTATTAAACTTAGCTTTGCCTCTGAGAGGTGCCAAGCAAAGCAACCAGAACTTTGCCACTCATCATTAGAGGTTGTTTTACTTGCACACTGGTAGAGTTCCTTTTAAGTATCTCTAGCAAAACAGAAATCAAAGTGGAAGAAGCAGTCAGATGCTACAAACACAATGCAGAATCCTTTTGTTTTGGTAAGCATCGAAAGGTAACAAAGCAAACTTGAATCTACTAATTTTTCTTCATCCTGTATGCACTGAACAGGTTAAACTATAAAAAAATCTTGTCATAAATGACTGTAGTTTTCAGAGTTTACAGTATTTGCATAAATACTATGAATTTGAATATCCAAGATTAATGTAGTTTGGTTAAATGATCTATAATCTATAAAATTTTATCAGTGATCAGAGGCAGTGTCAGAATGATCTTTCCATGTGTTGAATCTATCTTGTGCCACTTACATGGACTGAAGTGGCTGAACAGATTTACCTCATTAAACTCCTTCTGGGAAGACAACATGGGGGGGAAGAAACCCCATCATAATTAAACATCCCATCTAGTTTGCCATACTAGTGTGAGGTCATCATAAATGGTGGGTAAGTGAAACAATGTTTCTTTTCAGTGGTAAGTGCTTCTAAAATTTTACAGAATTTAAATGCTTGGAAATGTTTTCCAGCTCACCTACTTTCAACATCAACTTTAGCCCCTGATATCCTTATTTATTCCTCTAACTCTCCTAAAGTGGCCTTCAAAATGCATAAACATGGATTTATCGTAAACTTCACTATTGCAGCTCCACTGTGGTTGTTCTGATCGTTTCAGGACAAATGCGACTGTTTAAACTAATGACTGAACATCTATTGTGTGAGTGCTGTTTCCTGGTTATCTGGTTATTATTTATTTCCTGCTTGTTCCATTGTTTCTTGCCTCATGAAGACTCCTGTTTGCTCTGATAAAATTCCTTATAACATGGCAGCAACACCAAGGGTTGGGTAAAAGGGCTCCTCTGAACGATAACACAAAGAGCATATAAAGAATCCATCACAGCAGTCAGTAGTATAATGTAATTTATTTTCAGTAGACACCCTCTTCACTACTGGATTAGTCACTTTGCTAATGAGCAAATGACCCATAACTCACAGGAGTGGGAACTTTATGTGCAGGCCTTGCCTTTACCAGTGCAGATGAACGGCAGCATACTCACCATTATACAATCACTTAATATTTATGGCTCCTTCCAATCTTCCTTGGGCATTCCATACGTTGTGGGAGCTTCAGGTGGATGAAAAATGCAGGACCTAGTGGCAAAACAGACTTACATGGGATTTATATTTTTTATTGTACTAAAAAGCATAAATAAAAGGTGCCTCTTGCATCTAGAACTCATCGGGATCCCATAAGCAGACAACGAACCATTTTTAAAACGCAAGCTTTTTATGTGCTAATACATTCAAGATGCTATTTTCTACTACTGTATACTAGGCATCTTTGGAATTTATTGTCCAGATCTCACTTTAGTATGGCTTTAAAAAGAATTTATCAGGTCATTCTCTGTGTGAGTGAAGCTTGTCTCACTGTGCTAGGAGATGTTGACGCTGTGAAATCTAAAAAATTCAGTTTGTCAGTAAAAGGAGAGTTAACAGTTTCAGTAGAATCTAAGAACTTGTGAGATCTTGCTTTTAAATGTATTTTCCCCCCTTTCTTTAATTTCACATATAGAAAATACATGTTTGCAGAGCCCTGTGGCATCCCACCTCAAAAGGGAAGGGAGGACCCAAGATTCATAGACACCCATGGTCAAAAGCAAACTACAAAAGTCGGAGGGTCTGCAAAAACTTACCAAGTTTTATTAGTAAATTATACACACAACATGGAAATAGATAAGTCCCTTATCCTACCACACAAACACACAGTGGTGCATTTTGAATAATGGGTGGTGTCAAAGAGAAGAGAGAGGGATTAAACAGAGGGAGAGAGAAAGACAGAAAGAAGGGAAGAAAGGAAAAAAAGGAGGATCACAAGTCCTGGCTCCAGTGTCGATTCAGCTCATGGGTTGCCCAGGGTCCTGAGGGGATACTGCTCGAGCTTAACAGGGCCACCTCTTCACAGAAAAGTTTTCCCAACCTGGAGCTAAGTTTCTTACTTTCTATGCAAATTAGTTATCTTGTGCAGTTCATTCAGCTAGACCTTTCTGGAAAGGGGTAAGAGGACTTCAGGCTCTTTCATGGTCTTGATCCTGCCCTGCTGGGTTGGTCTTTGGTCAACAGTCCATGCCCACTTCTTGACCTCATTCTGGCATTTGCTTGTTGTGCTTATCTCCAGGAGTCAGAACAAGGGTGTTTGTCCAAGAAAAGTGCTGCCCTACCTTCATATGGTTCATTTCTCCAGCCACATCCTGTTCTTTCTCACAGGCTGTTCTTACCAACAATCCTTGGTTGCCTCCATAGCCATCTGGCCATCAGTGTTTGAGACATACGTAAGGCCCCTTATCTTCTGGGTATTTACAGGCCCAGAAAATAGAGTCCATGACACTATTAAAAACTCAGATTTCAGAAAAAAATTCCATTAAAAGTGTATAACATTCAAAATTTTAAGTTGTTGGATTACCGTGTGATCAGGGAAGCAGAAACAGAAGCAAAAGTATATTCTCTATCTCATTTGGTAAAAAACAATGACAAGATTTCCATAACCAGCATTATTTTTAACATATAAAAGTAAATTCTAGGACTCATCTTGTACACTTTTAATGCACTTAAACTAAATAATTTGCTATGGACAAAATAACTTTTTGCTTTGTTGATAGGGCTGAATCTCTTGTTCTGAAAAACCCAAGTTTATCCCTAACTTTATACCTGAGAGAACACAGAAAATTTATCTGCCTGACACAATAAACCCCATGGTAATTAGAAGGATTCTAAGCCTTTATAAATATTCTAAACCTTTACCCACTTACACATGAGGCCAGAAAAAATAAGGTTTCTGTTTTCTCAAATCCTCAGAAAGACCTTGGACCAACTCCCACTGAAGTCAACTACAGTCTTTTCTGTAGATCTGAAATCAGGATGTACCTGAAATTCCCTTCTGTTGCTCTGCATCAGTGACAATTTTGTGCAAAACCTTGGACAAAATGTTGCCAATGGCTCTCAGGATAGAATTTAACTGAACAGTAAAATGGAATGATTGGCCCACTGCTGTGTTTTGCATTACATTTTTATTGATGCAGCAAATATTATAGGTGTTAGGTCTATGAATTCCTCTGGTCTTTCCTGAATTAATTCTGCTTTCAAATCAAAACCCTGTGGTTGAAACAAAGTATACTTTAGAAACGTGTTTTATTTGGAAAATTTTTGAGGATGAAAAATTCATCCCAACTTTCGGTAGACAATTTCAGTGTTTAATTGCCATCATCATTGATCATTTTGACCTTTTTTCTAAGTAAAAATTTGTCTAGCCAGAACTTCCAGGTGCAGTGTAACATGAATACCTTTTCATGATAGGCTGAAGAGTCCTCTACAACCAACCTTTTGGCCCCATACAGACACTACATGGTCAAGTCATCCTTTAACATGAGCTCTAATGTGAATTATCTAGCTGAGTTCCCTTTCTTCTACATACTCTGCCAATAATGTTTTCCAGTCTTTTAACCATGTTACTTCTTCTCCTCTGAAATCTTTCCAACATCCTCTAGGTTCATAGCCAGATGTTCTCAAGCAGCTGTGCAGAATTAAAACTTATGCAGAATTAAGTGGCTTGTGTTAAGTTCTTATTAGAACTGTGTTAGTCATAGAGGCATTAGAAATAACTAGCAACAGCTGTAAAAAACCAGTGACATATCAGCTGCTACCTCAGGGTTAGAGCTTTAGGGCCCTAAAGGGAAAATAAAAGATGTTGTGCCTTCAGAACTTACAGACATCAACCTCTTCATTGGGGTTTTTAAATATAGATGTAGTAGCCTGAAAAGAGGTGCTATTTCAAAATCTAGAAACCTTCTCCTTTTGTTTATTTGCAAGAGTGTTTTAATATCCTGAAATTTTCTATCTTGCTGTGAGTGAGGGCACTGTTCTTCATCTTTCTCTTGGAAGGTTGCCTAATGTTTATGTCCAGTGTTAAGATCACTGCAGCAGCATGGTTGGGGGACTGATGCTGTGCAAAGAAATGATACACTAAAATTTTTAAAGCACTTTGCTTGGGGGTAAAAGTAGCACATTAAAATTAATTGAATTTACATTTTCTTTGGATAATTATACTGTTATAATTCATACATGCTGTAAAATCCCCACTGCAACTGTTTCATGAAAATGTTGCAGTAACATATAAAGAGACTTATAAAACTTACTTTAGGTATTTCAGCCTGTGGTTGACAGGTGGTAGACTGGTGGATGGCACAGATATTTCACGCAATGAACGAGTGATTGGCATTTCTCACCCAATCATGCTTGTGTTTTCTGAAGATGCTTAATAAAATAAAGTGAACATATGATATATTCTGTATTGCTGAAATATATTTTACTAGTAAAACAAGCAATACTCTGTAAAACCATATATCTGCTAAAAAAAGCAAGCAAACAAACAAACAAACAAATGAAGTAGACCAGTGTGTTACTTAATCAAAAATGCTCAGTAGCTCAATATTTCCCATGATCGAGTTTTTCTTCTTGCCTTTTCTGTCAGACTTTTTACTTCTGTTGATTTTATGCATGCTTTCAGTCTGTCACTGTTACACTCCTCCCGTTTTTCTCTCTCCTCTATTTCCTTCTGCCTTGCCAAGTCCATGCAGGATGAGCACAAACACAGACTCCTCTGACCACCCCAGTTTTCAAACATTGGAGTTTTGGGCTCTAAATAGAGCTGAGGTAGGGAATGTTGATATCAGGGCTAGGTGGAGAATTAGAGAATTAAAAATAAGATTACAGGGAGAAAGAGGGCAGGACTGAAAAATTAACCTCAGCAGAGGGGGTTTGAGAAAACCCTCTCTATTGTGCAACTCTACAGTCAGTTTCTGAGGGAGGGCTGTATATCTGAGCAGTCCTACTAAGCCCTGCTCCCACCAGGGTAATTTCTCCCATTTTATAACTTCAACACCACATTAAAATTGTGACTGTGTTCAGTGCACAGCCATTTCCCTTTCCCTCATCCCCCCCGCCCACTCCTGCAAGATGAGTCTAAGGTGCAGCGACAGCCACGAGTCAATCAAGGATGGTTCTGATTGTAAATGCCTGCAATGGTATAAATGACGGTGCCGAAGGAGATTATATTCAGAGCCACATACATGCTGCAGAGGTCCCACCTCGAGATTAGCCTAAAATACCACCCAGATCTCCAGGTCCCTCCCAATTAGCGCAGCCAGGCAATCTTCCTGGCACTACAGAGGCAAAGACATATTTTTAGCTCAGTGCTGTGCTCTCTCTCCTGAACTCCTGGAGCCCCGCTGAGCCAATGGAGTCCCAATCAGTGGGCTAGCTCTGATGCTGCCCCTTCACAAAATTGCCTGTAAAGCCAGTTCAGTGAAGGGATCTGTAATGAGCTCAGCAGCTTGGGGCTCTCAGTAAACTGCAGCGGTGAAGTGAGTTCATGGCTGAAATGCAAGCCCTTTTATTCATCAGTAGCACATCAATTAGTAGTTTAACAGGCAGAGGAAAGATACAGTGAGTGTTCATTTAATATTAGGCTGATTGTAGTCTGCATTTGTGCTAATTCTGGCAAATTTTCCACATTTCAGTACTTGAGGAGAGCTATTTTCTTATTTTTTTTTTACCATTACCCATGCTACAAAGAACTTGCCAGCTAAGTTCAGTTGTAATATGTAGAATCAAAATGCAAAGATTAGTAAATAAGAAGAAATTATTCTTACAGACTGAACAATTAATGAAGAAAGAAAAAAGATCCTGTAGGATTCATATATGATTTGTGATATTGTTGTTTTATTTACGGTTCTGTTTTACTACTCTCAGAGACCATTAAGCATTATTGATTTGCATTATACCGGAAACACTTGTGAGTTAATCAGTGCCTCATGTTCCTCAGTGGTTCTACCCTTTCTTTCTTCCTGTCTTACAAAGAGCTGATTTTACTACTTAATTAGTTCCTCTGGTCAAGGACTAGGGACCCAAGTGTTGTCAAAGTTAGCAGAAAGAAACATCTGTCCACTCAGACAGAGCCCTCTTCCACCAGCAGGAGGGAAGGACAAACAGCTGATGGCAAACAGTATGTTCACCAAATGATGGGCTATTATCATTTAACAAACCTATTGGAACAGTTTTGAGGTTTTTGTATTTTGCTGTTACTTATAAGTATTCAAGAAATACTTGCTGGGAACATATTTCAGCCAATTTCAGCCCACTGCATGCTGGATCTGTGCCTTCACTATTCATGTTTAATGCTCTCCCACAGTAACCAGTCCCCAAAGTTACACGGGTTTGTTTCTTGTCCATTACTGGTGAGTGGAACTAATACATAGGAGGTTGGGATTATGGATTAATTTCTGTCTTCCCACTGGGAAATAGAATCTCCTTTTCTTTGTGGGCAAGGTCAAGCCTACCTCGCCCAAGCTCCAAGATTTCTGGGCCGTCAATTCTATTGGAAATATAGAAGAGTTTTTTGAAAGTCAGCAGCAATAAAAAAGATATTTTTCTGATATGCTGTTCCTAGGAGTCTCTGATGTGAAGTCACAAGATTAGGACAAATTTAATGTTCATTTTCATTCACTAGCGTTACAAAAAAGTCTAATTCTCAAATGCTTCTATGCTCTGTTCTCAAGTAGAAAAAGAACAAAACAGTTCAGAACTTTCTGCAACCCCTGTTCTTTAATACACCTGCATAATCACTGCTTTTTCTGTTACCTTAAAATGTATTCTGGGGATCAACAGCAGTTCTGACATCTGCTGCATGACAGGATGCTGACACTTTTTCCTGCTAAGTACCCCTCACTCCCCAGCAGTCTCTATTACAGTCCATCAGTCAGTTGCACTGGGCGGTACAAGCACCTCTGGGTCTCTGCCATGCCCTGAGGCTCCCTAGAAATGCAGCTTTGTCTCTTCACCTGATCCACCTTTTAATGGCTCGGATTTTCAATGAACACTGCCATATTCCTTATGGTCCCATTTACACGTGTTTTCTGAGACTAAAACAGTCCTTTCCAACAAGGTGATATTATATTCCATACTAGGAGGTTTTCATTTATTACATCCCTGTTACGCTGATAGTTACATATTTTCTGTTTTCCAAAATTCCTGTCTCACAGTTCTCTCACAGTTCTGACCCATTCTTCAGTCCACATGTCTTGACCCATGTCTGCCTCCTATGAATTCAAAGTTTTTCTCTTTGCCTTGAGGATCAGCATCGCTTAGCTATCACCTCCCTGATAAGGTTGGTCAGAATGACCATCAGACAATGCATTTTTCCTCAAAATATGCTCTTTTTTTTTTTCTTTGGTGAAGATGGCTGAGTTATTGCCAGGGACATCAAAACTGAATGTTGTAACATTCGAAACTGTCAAAATACAAATCTGTTGCCAATCACCATGTCTTCTTCCACCTGTTTTGTCAGTTGGCTCCTTCCTTTTCTGCTCTCCAGTGGACATCAGATCCAATATGCATTATACTTTCTCTTCTTCATAACCACTTATACCCAGTCTCCAAGAAGAGACTTTATATCAGGAATATTATTTCCCAGAATTTCTAAGTCTTTGGAGTTTTTTCTTAATTCCCCTCCATTTGAAGAAGAACAAGTAAGGAGGGACATCTGAGGAAATTGTCAATGTCTCATTGATGGGACACATTATATGATTTTCTTCTTAGATCCATGGTCCCAATGCTCCTTTTTTGCCTTCAATTCAGCCTTTATGCTATTTTGGAAAAGGAACATATTGTGATTTCTTTGGGCTTTTTCTGGCACATCTCTCACATTTTTGAGACATTAAATTATTAATAAATGTTATAAATTATATAATAAAAATATAACTATATAAACATACGCCAATGTCACCTATTAATGCAAGCAATTGCATGTGACACGTTCATGTAAGTCCTCCATCTGAAAGGCATGACCAAACATTTGTTTGCTCCTCAGGCCTTTTGGGAGAGGTTCTGAGGGAATTCATGGTTATGAAAAAGATGCCCACACAGTTTTGTCACTTTCCCATAAATGCAGAGCTACCAAGTCTTTGCACAGTGGTGCTGTTCCTCACTGCACTGCCTCAGGAAATAAACTGTGCAGTAATCTAAAACCATGTTGTAATATGCACACAAACTGAGTTACATTCGGTCCAGTCTCCAATTTATGGACAGGCAATAGGAGCAACTGCATGGAATCCCAGACCAAGGAAGGAAAAAGATGTTGAGGTGACCACAGAAAAATTCACCTTTTTTCATAAGGATCTGCCTTGCACCCTCAGAAGGCTGATGCTGGCTGCTCTCTTGATATTGCCACGAACATTTGTCACACTCTGTGGATCCCTCTGCATTTTTTGACATGGGAAGGACATAGCTGTGTCCCTGCAAGAGCCTTCCCCTCACAGTTCCAGCTGAGACTGTGGGGCTCTTCTTCTGCTCTGGTATTGACAAGCAAACAAGGAGCAGCAGCAAATTCAGAAGGACACAAAGAGAGGCACACAGTCCTCTGGCAGGTACTGCTGGCACAGCTTTATCTTCTGCTGCTGCCTGGATGTGAAGGCTTTAGATGAGTTGTCTGAGGGAGGCAATGGTCAGGAAGAGAGGGAAGTTTCTTGGAGTAAACAAGATACTGTAGGATTTTTTTAGCAATTAGAGGAATCTAGTGGAGACAAGTTCAACTTAACGGGAAAAAAGTAATTTATGTGTAGAAAACACCTCTAATGTCTCTTTTTGAGGGCGAACACCATTAGTAGGAGATACATATCTAGGAAAACTTCTTATCACCATTATAACACATATAAAATTATCAACACTTTTGAAATTATGATACCACTTACTTTGACCTTGATACAGAATACAACTATCTTTCCTTTTTTATTTTTATAAATTTGTCAGCACTTTATCTGGAATAGATATGTAATGAATCTTTTTTAGTTCATAGATGAGTAAGCTCTCTCTTTATACAGCATTGAAGATGGGCAACGGTACAGTGTAATTCTAATATAAATGGTATAATAAAATCCCACTTCAAGAAGAATTAAGTGAAAAATAGAAAGTAAGTCTGTCAAACACATTTGGATAACAGGAGCAAGAATACTTGACATTAGATTGTTATATGTTAAGATAAGCAGCTACTACCTCATTTGGGCATTGCCAGTGCTTCTTTATACCAGAGGTCCCTTGCCAGTTTTCAGAACATAAATTACAATGGCAACTGTTCTGTAATGGTGTCATCAGAATATAGCACAAGTATGGTATAAATGTGATACCTGATAACATTCTTCAAGCCACCAAATAATCACAAGGCATACCTTTGTTTTAAACTGAGACACAATCAGATTTTAACCAAACAATCACATCTCTGCTCTCCAGCTTAATGCTTTAGACAACATTTTGGGTTGTCCCAGACTGGTTTTTTTCTACTCCAGCCCAAAGCAGACTACTTCACTGTTCAGCCTCAGTTTGTTATGTGCCCAGAGTTAGCTTTCAAAAACCTTTAGAAATCCCAAGTCTGGAAATTCTGGTGATGAACCTCTTGCCTGAGCTACTTAATGATCTAATAAAGGAATCTAAATGCCACCTAATTCCAGGACAGAAGATAAATTCTCTCACTCTCTCAAAAATAAAGTAAAAGATTTTTTACAGGAATATGTACTTCTTGAACAGAGCCTAATAATGAAGTTGAAGCCACAGAAATGACTGCCTGCTGTTCAGGAGCTTAGGCAGATCTCTTCTCCTGTGGCATCTCTGGGCAGCTGCCTTTGAAGCATGCAGTCTTTGGAGATCAGCTGTCTTCCCTCCACTGAATTCACAGGGATCTCACACAGCACCCAGCTGGGTGGGCTCTTGTCTCTTTGTCAGTGCTGGGTGCCTCTGGTCACAGTGCTCCACAGTAGGAGCTTGCCCCTTGAACACCTACAGGACAATGTGTGAGTTTTCTTTGGTGATATTTTATTGTCATTCTTCTTTCTTCAGTTGTATTTATTGCCAATTAGAAAAATAGTATAAAATAAAATGCACAGACATGGAGTCTGTATTTTACCCTATATCCACACCTTCTGGGGAGTGCACTGGTGAGAGACCTTGGGACCCCTGTCAAACGTGGAGCTGCCTGGTGACTCCCCCACCCTAGGGTAATGCTGTCTGCCCTAGCCTAATCCAGGTGTCTGCTGGTACCCTGTGACTTTGAGACATCACTCTTCACAGAATTTTGTGTCTTTCAGTGTAAAGCGACTTTTGAGTGTAAAGCAGGTGTGAGCCTACAGCAGAGGGGTTCTCTAGCATGATGCTGACAGTGAGTGGTGTGTGACATGGGAGGGCTCATGATGGCATGTGGATGCCAGGTTGTGCAAGGACTTGTGGGAGACCTTACAGGGTTGCTCAATGCAGAATTAGCCATGGCCAGGTGGCTTATTTGTCATGGGTCCTTCAGCAAACTGGCCTATCAACTGCACTAAGATTTCCCTCCACAGGAAAACAAGTAACTTACTGGAGAAGGGATTTGGGTGTGAACTAGCATGGATACAGCAAAGACATCAGGGTCATCATGTTATGGGAGTAAAACTAGACTAATAGTGTCTGGTGCCACAGCCTTCACTGCAGACCTAAACACAGCTCCTACACTCTTCATATCCAACCTATCTATCCCAACAAGCTCTTGTCTGGGTTCGATGGTGGTTTCAAGCCAGGCTGACAACCCTATCACAGTGTTTGGGTAGCAGCACTAGGCAGTTCCTTCCCTTCAGCTGATGCTTCTCCAGGTCTGCTGTTAGACATCATGACAGGGAATACCATCCTCTGGATCTTGATGTTCTTCTAATACTTCATCACAGTTATCCCCTGGGCTGCAGAAAACCAATGTGTTATCCCAGATTTCAGTGGGAAAAAGTCACAGTCAAACTTACCAGAACTGAATGGGGTAAAGGATGGCAAAGGCAACAGAAGGGCTTCTATAAGAACACAGGTGACAAAAGGAAGGCTAACCAAAATGTGGGCCCACTGCTGAAGGAGACTGGAGACCTGGTTATGCACAACATGAGGTACTTCTTGTCTTCTTTGCCCCAGTCTTTACTGGCAAGAACAGCCTCCAAGAATCCCAGGTCAAAGAGACCAGAGGAAAGGTTAGAGCAGGAAAAATGTACCCTTGGTGGAAGAGGATCAGGTCTTGGAGCACTTAAACAAACCAGGTATACCTAAGTCCGTGGGGCCTGATGAGATACGCCCTCAAGTGCTGAGGAAGCCAGCAGCTGTCACTGTGAATTGTGAGGCCACTGTCAATGATCTTAGATCAATCATGGTAATTGGAATAATTTCCCAAAGGCTGGAGAAAAGCAAATATCACTCCAACCTCCAACAAGGGAAGAAGAACTCAGGCAACAAGAGGCTGCTCAGACTCACCATGATGCCTTGGAAGGTGACAGAACCATCCTGAAAATAATTTCCTGGAACCTGAAGGACAAGAAAGTTATCAAAGAGTAGTCAGCATGACTTCATCAAAGGGAAGTCATATTTGACCAACTTGGTAACCTTGTATGCTGAAATGACTGTCAGGATATATGAGAGGAGAGCAATGGGTATTTTCTGCCTGGACTTCAGTAAGGCTTTTGACACTGCTGTGTTGGATGATGGGTTGGATGAGAAAACAAGTGGATTCAAAACTGGCTGAAATGGCTGGGCCCAGAGTGTGGTGGTCAGTCTCATGAAGTCTGCTTGGAGGCTTCTCACTAGTAGCATACCTCAGAGATCCAATCCTGCTTAACATCTTCACTAATGATCTGGATGACAGGGCAGAGTGCATCCTTAGCAAATTTGTAGATGACACAAAACTGGGAAGATTGTCTGATATGTCAGGGTCATGCTGCCATCCAGAGGGACCTTGACAGACTGAAGAAATGAGCTGCCAAAAACCTCATGAAGTTCAACAAGGGGAAGTGAAAAGTTCTGCACCTGGGGAGCGAAATACCCCAGGTACCAGCACATGCTGGGGGTTGCCCAGCTGGAGGGTATTACTTTCCTGTGGGTCAAGGGAAGTGATCATTCTCCTCAGCATTTGTGGCATTGTCCTCAGCACAAGGGGATTGCTGTGTCCAGCTCTGGCCTCTCCAGTGCAAGAGAACATGGACATTTTTGAGGAATTCCGAGATTGTTAAGGTGCTAGAGCACTTGTGTGAGGACAGGCTGAGAAAGCTGGGACCGTCCAGCCTGGAGAAGAGAAGGCTCAGGGGGATCTTATCATTGTATAAAAAATATCTGAATGGAAGGTGCAAAGAGGACAGAGACAGGCTCTTTTCAGTGGTGACAAGACAAGTGGCAATGGGCACAGCCTGAAACTCAGGAGGCTCCTTTTATATATTAAAAAAATACTTTACTGTGGGGATGATCAAGCACATGCACAGGTTGTCCAGAGAGTCTGTGGAGTCTCTGTCCTTGGAGACATGTCTGTTGTCCAGGAGTGGTCCTGGGCAACTGGCTCTAGATATGCTTGCTTGAGCAGGAGTGTTGGACTAGTTTCTGGAGGTCCCTTAGAACCATAAACACTTTGTGATTCTGTGAAGTTTATGCACCTAAAAGAACCACGTTCCTCATAATGGTTTGAGGAGCCCCAAGCCAGTGAAGATGACATGTCACATGTGCAGCACAGTTATGCACACACTGGGTCAGCTCATCAGCTACTCTGGCTGGAAAGGGGAACCTGTGAGAGAGCCTTGGACCTTCAAATGAGGGCAAACCTCACAGCCAAGGCAGGTTGACATTTGTCACAGCAAAGACAAAAACCAGTGTTCCTGAGGACTATTAGCAGAGTTAATGTTTAAAGTAACATGCTTTTTCATAAAGAAAGGGGTCAAATTAAGAGCATGGACTACTGTATTTTCTTTGTTCAGCACTTGGGGATCAAAACACGCTCTTACCATGTAAATGAGGGGTGAAATAACAGACCCTTTTACACTCTGTTTTTGAACAGACAGGATTACAGCACAGATTGTGTTGTGAAACAAAGAATAGCTCCACAGGAGCCATGACTCCTTCTATGAATCATTCTGTCCCCCTCTCCCCTTCCCACATATCCTTTTTTTCTGTAATTTTCTTAAAAGTAAATATCTTCTAGATGGGAATGCCATATTAACTGAATGGATAGACTAAAAAATGGCTAAAGTTGGCCATTTACTAGTTACAATTTTATTTAATAAGTAGCAACTGAAAATGGTTATTTGCCTTCCTACTTGGAGACGGAAAATACCCTTTAACCATAAGCATATGCATTCTCAAAATTATAAACATATCCTTCTCCTAAAGTGGTAAATAGAAATAAAAGTCATAATACACCTCCAATATCAGGAGAGAAATTGGGGTGGAGGGCCTGGAGAGATGAGGTATGTGTTTTTCTGCATAATGTAATGTCAACAATAGCTATATGTGAAGAGAAATTATATATGGAGCCATGGTGAAATTTACAAGAACTTTTGTGGAGAACCTGAAATGCATAACAGAACAAATAAAAGATTTGGAGTTTAAAGGTTACATCACACTTAGAAATCAAAGGAAACAAGCTAATGCATTTAACTCATGCTAATACTGGCAGAGAAAGGATTCCAGGTGTATCTAAGGACTGCTTGGAGGGCATTAATGGACACTGCTTCTCTCTAACTTTCAATGGGCAGTTTGTCAAATACTCCCTGACATGTTTTGGAGTGAATGCTTCTTTTTGTGCATCTGAGGTCCTCAGTTCATATACCCAAGGGCCAGTTTTGCTCCTTGGGCAAAGCAGGCACAGTTATGAGTCTGCCCTGGCTGGACTAGCATTTTTGGTCTTAGCCTAACATCCAGTGATTTACAAAATCATTTTTTTCCTGACCTTCTCTCCTGTGAACAGGGACACAGCAATCAGACAGCACAGAAAGATAGCTTCAAGAAAGAAAAATGCTATCTAGCTGCTGTAGCCTGCTCTTTCTCTCCTGAAATGCTCAGTGGCTGGCCACAATCTGGCCCAAAGCACATTCACTTGCAGTAACACTGACAGATATTACATATCACATATTACTTTGAAGCAATTTCTTGCACTCAGTAATTATTTCACTAATGCTTTGTTTCAAGTCTTAAAAAATGCCTAAGTGAAGCAATTCAATTTTTCATGCATATAAGTAATTTTAGGAAGCTGTGGCACTTTTTTACATAAGATGATGCTTTGGGAGTTCATTGCAGGATGAATACCTGCTATAGATATTATTTCGGTGTTTGGGCTCATTGAAATGTGAGATGGTAACACTTGAATACATACATATATCCCAAGTATTTTCCTGGGAATTGTTTTTTCAAATTATTCTTCCTGACTTACTGAATCAGAGAATTCTTTAGGTTGGAAAAGATATTCAAGATCATCAAGTCCAACTGTTAACCCAGAAATCCCAAGTCCACAATTAAAAAAACCTGGCACCACGTCCCCAGGTGCCACATTTACACATCTTTTCAACACCTCCAGGGATGGGGACTCCACCATTTCCCTGAGCAGCCTGTTCCAATGCCTGACCAACCTTCCAGTGAAGATGATTCTCCTAATATCCAATCTAAACCTCCACTGGAACAACTTGAGGCCACTTCCTCTTGTCCTATTGCTTGTTTCTTGGCAGAAGAGAGCAACACCCAGCTCCCTGCTGCTTCCTTTCAGGCACTTGCAGAGAGTGATAAGGCTCCCCCTGAACCTCCTTTTCTCCAGGCTAAATACTCCCAGCTCCCTCAGCCACTCCTCAGAGCATTTGTGCTCCTGACTCTCCACCATCTCCATTGCCCTTCTCTGGACACATTCCAGCACCTCAATGTCTCTGAGATGCTCTTGACTTACAGATCAGCAATGGACAAGGGCAGGTTCTTGGGATAAGGAAAATGAAAACAGAAAAAGGGGAAGAAGGAAGAGAGGAGAGGTGAGGAGAGGGAAAGGAAATGGAGAAGGAAAAGAGATCTAACACACTGATCAGTGAATGCAAGCCTTAAAAGAACCTGAGGCCTGGTCCCAGGAAAAACACAAAGCAGGTACAGCTTCATGTGGGAGATCCAGTCACAAACAAGACACTCAACTCATCCAAAGACATTTCTACATTTCTACTTGCTTACATTTCTGAAGTACCATCTGCAGAAGAAAACAAGATTTTCCTTTCAGTAAGTACACAGCACATCAAGGCTGAACAATTTGTTAATGTGAACATTTGAGAGAAGAGTGATTACAGCAATAAAGGTTCTGACACATCAATTAAAGTAGCTGGGTTAGACTAAAGGAATCTTGTAAAACACCCGTGTGCCCAACTTTGTAGACAAAATCCATGTGGTTGGGGGGGTGAGGAGGGAGGCTTTGTGATCACATAATCAAGGACTGTGAAGGTGGGAGCACACCTGGGTTAGCATGGGATTTGTTGCTGGTTTTGTGAATGCAGGTTTAGCTGCACACACAGCCCCAGGAAGCCCATGTTCCTGGGGAGACTGGGGACAGGAGCTCTGCTCTTACATTGGCTTTAACAGGTCTGCTAAGAAAATCTAGTGAGGGGTTTTGGACAGGAAAATTGCAGGATTTAGCTGGAATGTGAGGAATCTTTGGGTCCCTAGTTAATGATGATCTGTTTTGCTACAGTAACAGAAATAGTGCTAGAGAAAAGGAGACAGTTCTTGTCTTGAATAATATGCACTGCTATTATTGTTTTATTTGTATTCTTCCTCCTTAAAAGTAGCTGCTGTTTACAAAGTATTCACAGTAAATCCAAACAGTGGGATGGAGACCAAGACTGACTAAGTGAAACCTGCCCTAAGTGTGCACCCAAGAGATCAACTGAAATCAATCTGTCCTGCAGAGGTAGGTGGTTATACACCAAAGCTGAGAAAAATCATACTGGAAGCCACGGGAACACTTTCAAGCAGGAAAACTGGGGGTTGCCTACGGCACATGCCCTTATTGCTGAAGAGAGAGTGTGTGTGTGTATGTTAGAGAGAGAGAGTGTACTTGCCTGTGAATCATGGAGAGACAGAGAGTGGAGGAGAGAGAACAAGAGAAAGGGGGAAAGAAAAAAGGAGGAAAAAAGAAATCACTAGAGACACACAGATGCACAAGCACAATGGTTGTATAAAATTATTTTGAACTTTTCATACAACTTACATAATTCTCAAGTAGAAGAAAATAAAGCTGTAATTTATGCAGTTCTCCCTAGCAAGTAAAAAAAAAAAAAGTTATTTTTACAATTCCCTATATTGATTTTATTTTTAGAACACTTTCTAAAACAAGTGGAGAATTCAATCCTACTCTCTGAGGCATGTCAATTTGTGCCCACATAGTCGATGGAAAGATTGAACCCTAAGTGCAGATCATGACATTCTGCTGTGATAAAAGCTGTTTCTGTTTGCTTTAACTCTTATGCATAGTGGCAAATGCCACCTGTGACACACTGGTGTAAGAACAACTATCTCTATTGCATCCAGTGATTGCAATACACTGGAAGTTGCTTCTGAAAGTTACCCGACTCCTATTCAGATAAATTAATTTTCTCTGAGTGTTTTAATACAGGAGAAGGTAGTCAAGTTATAGACATAAATAAATTTCACTTGCCAGGGTATTTTTCAGAACATGATACCAATTAACAAAAAATAATACATATCAAGAGAAAAACAGTCTATGATCTATTTTGGAGTGTGCTTCTTTATAACCCTGTTCAGGAAAAGCCTTGAATTTTTGCATAGATCCTCCTTAATTGCACCAGTAGTCATTGCTTAATCAGTGCTATGGTAAACAGCCATTCTCCCAGTCACTGCCCTCTATGTTTTTGTGCATTTAATTACATGTGTACATTAATAATCAAGACCTGGGCAGAAAATTGTCCTTCAGTCTACTCTTTTCATTGCCTCCCAAACACCAGCACCTTCTCGTAATGTCAAATGAACTTGTTTCCACTATTACTTAAGTCACTGTGGCTATGAAAGCAGAACCAGAAATTGCCAGAACCATCTAATTCGATAAAAATCTATTGCTCAATAAACCTGAACCTGTCTTACTACATTATCCTTCCAGAGATACGGGTTATAAGATTGTTACACTGCCGGTGGCGTATTTCTTTTTGCATGGTGTGAGAGCCCAGAGAGGCTCAGCAGCAGACTCCCTTCCCGTGAAAACTTGAGCAACATTTCCAACTCTCTCTTCATCTTCCAGATGCCTCCTGCTTCATAAAGCTCTTCTCAGCCTTGGACCTCCCCACAAAGCCTGCACACCTGGTTTTTTATTGACTTTGGTTGCTACCAGAGCTATTAATTATTAGTCAGCTTTTCGGATGGGGAATCAGCTGTGTTGTTTTTCTGGCCGAGGTTCTGGTCTCCATGCTGATCTTTGACATGGTGCCAGCCCATGTGTTGAGAATTACATGGCAGGAACAAATTCTCTTCTTCTCTAGCCATGTTGCCTGCCCAGGTTCCTGTCTGTCATGTTCCAGATCCAAAAAATCCTTCCTGCTCCCTCCTCTGTGCTACAGCCCACGCTGGCCTAGTTTTGAATCATGCTGGAAAATGGATATAAGCAGCTAAAATTTCCTTCCTGTGTAAGGTAATATGCCCTTTCTAATACTAATATCTCGAGGATCCCCAGATCTTTAGCAATTTAATAAATCCAGACGAATACTAAACAATTGCAAGGATTGACAGGCCCTCTAATAATTATGGTGAAAAATAAGTGAAAGTGTTTGTTAAAATTATGCCAAGAAACTATTTTTGTCCTCAGGCAACATTTTGTTACTCTGCTTGCGTGTCTCAGTGTGCTTCCTTCCAAGCTGGCTATATGGCCCTATAGATACAACAATACATATGCACATAAGCATTATCTGTATCTCTCTTGTTTGCCAAACCTGAAGTAATTTATGTAATTATACACATAATGTATTTTATCCAAATACACAAAGAATATTTTTTTCTAAATGCCACTTAGTATCTAGATTTAACTTAAACCACTACTTAGTCTATCTTCCTTAATAGGATACTAAAAAGGAATTTTATGACAACATGATCAGTAGCATTTTGCTGATAATTAGAATAACAATAATAATACTGAGATATTTTTTCAGTAATAATGGTGTTATTAATGAGATTTTTATGAAAGACAGACTTCTTTAGTATAATTATGAAAATTGATCTTTTTCATTTTACTTATTCACTGAAATCAGATAAGTGGCTTAACTACATGTATTATTTCTAATAAATATTCAAAAGAATGCATTTAAACAAGGCACCTCATTCTATTCTTGCTCATATTCCTTGCATTTAAATAAAAGTGTAATTGCTCTGCTTTTTTAAACTGCTAGTTTGGATTAGCTGTCTAACCTGTACAGTGTAGCTGTTTTCTGTTTGCATTTTTAATAGCTTTATTACCATTTGGTGAAGCCTTAATTTCTCACTCCCTTGAAGAGTCCTGCCTTTAAGTCAGCTCTACAATTTAACCAGCAATAATCTGTCAAGATAAGATAAAGACCTGCACCAGATGAAATGCAGTATTTTTGTGTAGCATTCTGTCATTGTTAAAGGAAAGATCTGAGTATGTCAAAATGTAACACCTGAAAGTTTAATAAACTTTGTAGCATAATTTTACAGTTCACATTTTAAAATAAATTGTTCTAGAATACATTAGCTTGTTCACTAGTGAAATCAGTTAAATATCTATATAAATATGTTTGGGTGAAGGGAGCCAGCAGTTTCTCAACAAGGATAAAAGTTCTTTCAGTTTTCAAGCCTCAGATTAAGTCACTTCTGAAAATCCTTGCTTCAATTCAGTTCTATTAACTCTGCAGTTTCCCTGTAGTTCCTTCATAATATTTGGCCTTAACATCACTGCAGAGGTTCATTCAATGTTACAAACATTATTTTTTTCAGAGTTTCTAATAGTGAGGCAATTGAAGTGAAGCATAATTAACTCCTTGCTTTCAGGACTTGTGCTGGTCCTCAAGTATTCCTGTTTCTTTCCACATTCCTCTTTCACTTATTCATGCAAGTAATATTTTTTTTTTTTAATATATGAAGATGAGGTCCTAAATTTTTGGTAGTGTTAAATAGTCACTGAACCATGTCAGATATGTATGAACTAATATACTTATTGGACAGAAGAGTCAAGAACGAGTTTCTCAGTTCTGCCGTAGCCAAACTTGCGATTCCACATGGAAATGGGCATTAATGCATTTAATCTTACCAGGCATATTCAATGCAAATGGCAGAAGCAGGGGTTCTTGTGAGCTCCTCCTGAGTCCATGAGAGTAGATACAGGATTAGGCACATGGCTGGGGAGGGAAAACAAGAGCACTGTGCCTGTAACTTTTTGGGTAGCCTTCTGTTCATATCCTGCACCCCTCTGCTCTCTGCACAGCTTGGACTCTGCTGTGACCCTGCTCAACCCAGCAGGGGAGGTTCCCCAGGAAGGGACTGCTCTCTATTGCTGACGTGAGAAAGGCCCATACAATGTGGTCTTTCCAGGAAGCCTTAGGATTTTACACCCAGTATTTTAGATATTTATCTATTTTTAGTAACTGAACTCTTATGAATGCTTTTTCCTTTTTCTTTCCCCCTTAATTAAAATCTGCAGTAAACTAAAGAGCCAGTACTAGTATCTATTTGCAAGTATTGAGCTCAGCTCACTTCTTGGCCTCAAGCTATTGTCTCTTTCCATAATGACCAATCCTCCCCTCTGAGGCTGGGTTAAACTCTCTCAGGGCAGCTTTGCTAAAACACAGATTTCCATGAAAAGGTTCCATTTTGATGAATCATCATTTTGAAGTGAAAAATATCCGATTTGATGCCAAATTCACCAGTCTGTTTAACTGCAGTGCTCCATGTCCCCAAGCTAGTGCTTGGAGGGCTCTGAAGGTTTGGCACCACAGACCCTGTATTAATTGTAAATACCATAGTACAGTGTATTTTCATTTCTCACAGCCAGTGATTTAGGTACTGCAGAGGCATCATTGAACAGATTTTGATTGATGAGAACCAGACCTGAGACAGCAAAGGTTATTAATAATTTACCTCGCCTTTGACATAAAGTTGGTGATTCTGAGGGCCTTGGTTATTAGTTATGAGCCAAAGAATCTGATTTTCAGAACAAACAGGGAAGATAGTTCTGCAATAAAAACATCTACTGTGTGATTCATGAAACACACTGCTGCCAGACATTTGGTTCAGTTTTAAGGTTAAGGCCATAGGACTGTTCTGTATTGCTCACATGAGAAGGGCCCATACAATGTGGCCTTCCCAGAAAAAGCCCTGAGATACAAACCTCATATTTAAGAAATAGCACTGTTGAAAATTAGGCTCCAAAGTCCATTGTTAAGGTCTTAAAAATATTTGTGACTTAAGAAGTATTTACCAGTAGTTGCTAATTCATGGCACCCATGGAAGGTAGCTCAGTGATAGTCATTATCCCTATTCAACAAACAGTAGTTCTTTTCCTGCATGGATATTTGGCAGTTGAAAATGGGAATAAAGGCAGCCCATGAGCTATGTCAGTGCAGTGGGCACAACCCTTAACATAGGCTGAATGTGTGTCTGAAACACACTTGTTCCAAGCACAGATATCCATTGAACAAAGCATGTTAATCATATTCCTAAGTTCATACTTGTGCTTAGGGCCTGATCTGTGCCTGAAGGACTTTTTGGAACTGCAAACTAACATTCCTGTGGTCTGACTCCCTCTGGGAGATACAGTTTAGAGCAGGGGAAAGGGGTCTTTGGCAACTCAGATCAGCTCACAAGACTACGAAACAGGTGGGGCAAAAGAGCTTGTCTGCCAGCAGCAGGGCCAGGAGATCAGCACCTCTTGCATGGAGGCTTGAAGCTGTGTAAGATGTCCCCTCTTACTGCCATGCTAAGTGACAGCAGTACCGTGCAGAGGTGCTGATCCCTGACCATGGCAGGAGGTTACTTCTCCAGCAGCTCTGGCTGTGTGAACAATCCTGTAAAGCACTTTGGCAGAAAGCAGCCAGGTTAATGCCAGCTGCCCGGCTCATCCAGGCTAACCCAGGCATCTCTGCACATGTGACAGCAGCAATGATGACCTCCAGGAAAAGGCTGGTGACACTCTCCTCTGACACAGCTCTTTCCACAGGAATTAGTGACTTTTAACCTGATTATCTTTTCACAGTCTGAAGTGAGTCACAGATGCGAACATCTCTTCTACTAGCAGCCCAAGCCTTTATGGACCTGGAAAAGCTTTATATGAGCATGAACCAAGACAGAAGGAAGGGCAGGTAGAGGCTGCCTTTGAGCAGGAGAAATGGTGCACCTGACAGAGCTGAAGCCAATTAGACTCCAAACATGCCTAAAAGTCTTCCTGAACTACAACCTTACAGTGGCCATCTCAAATTGGTCTCAAAACAGGATCTCACATCCCATGTTTGTGACAACTCTCCACACCAAAACCACCTGAGTTTAAGACTACTCCATACTGGAAACAGATGTACCTTTGAGGCTAATGTAATGGACTCCATGTTTCTGCCTTTTATGTAGTTTTTTATTTTTTAAAAAGTAGAAGCACTACACCACATGTGTGTGATATGAGACTGTGTGTTAATGAAAGGCATAAAAAATTATTCCAGAAAGAGGCTCTGACTGGAATAACAACAGAGAAGCCAAAGGGCTCGTGGTTCTATAACAAGTTCATTCAGAGAATCACAAGGCAGTGTGACAGCTGGAGTGAGGAAAGACTTGTGGCAATATTTTTTTAAGAATTACATGATGAAAAATTAATAATAAACATTAACAATGTTTTTTGGTTGATTTTTTTTCTTTTTTTCTTTCCCATGACATAAACAATGGTACTCTGGTCATAAGCCAAAACCTGACAAAGGTCCAAGGCTGAAAAGGTTTTCTTTGAGCCTGTCTTCCTGGTATAATTATTGTAGGTTCAGAGGAACCAGATCTGGAGTGTTGTAAAACTCAACACAATGAACTTGACAGACAGCCAGATTTCTGTTTTCAGCCAGTTTAGGGTTACTATAATCTCATTATTATGCTTGAAAGACGACAAGTAATAGAATCTCAGGTAGCTGTTCTGTCTTTACTCAGCCGCATCTTCTCTTTTATGCCAATTTCCCTTGATTACCTGAACTAGTGAGGCTCGGTTTTCAACCACTTATCTTCCAGCAATAATCATCTGATCAGCCTTACAAGGTTCTCACTGCACTCAACGGTTTTAATGGGTCAAGCGTTAAATTAACCCTTTAACCATATCCCAGGAGAATACAAAACTTATTAAAAAACAATTTACTATTCAGTCATTGTTAACTTCGCAGGGGAGAAGGAGTTCTTTAAACAGATTTGCTTGTTGTTCCATCCACTCATACCTTGTTTTCCTGTATCTTTACCCTTACTAAGACATGAAATTTTTTTAATGTTTGTCTTAAGGAAACATTCTTCTGGTTTCTTACTTCCATGGAATCATAAAATGAAGCCAGAGAAAAAGCTGTGTATATATTATGTTCTATTTTAGGGCAAGTTTTCACAAAGGTTAAATTAATTTTGCCATATATGGAAAAATGTCTGCAAAGACATGATTCACCTCAGTCAGTGTTGCATCTTGGGCAGAATTGTAAGGGTGGTGAAACTCTTATGGAACCATCTATGTGATGGGAAGGGTTTGTAACTCTGGAATGGGAGAGTATTTGTACCAGCTACTGCAGGGAAACAGCCAAGAAAGAGGTCACTTGCTCATGTAGATCTGTGTTGGTGTGTAGGGCAGCCAGCAGCTGTCATGCCACTCCCAGCTTCCCCAGAAAACTATGGAGTCCCCTCTGGGAGGAGGCTGGAGGCAGGAGCCCAACAATGGTCTCTGGCTTTCTGCTTCCCAAGGATAGTGCACAGTCAATAGAAATATGTCTTCTGCCTTAACTCACCCCAAAGCTGGGGGAAACCAAGGGGTGTGTGAGAGGATGTGGCTCTGAAGAAGCAGCCTTGCCAAAGCTGCTCCTCAGAGTAGGTCTGCATGTCAGGGAATTGCACCATCAGGAGGGGCTTGAACAAGAGGCAAATGGCATCAGCAGATTTGCTGGACCTTAGTTTTCTTGCAGAACTAGGGATCCCTGCACACAAGAACAGCTTTAGCAGAGCAGGCTATCCATTCCACAGTAGGGCAAACTCACCCTTTCAGCAAAGATCCAACAGCAAAAAAGAGATAAGAGTAGAAATGTTTCATGTTAACCAAGGTGAGAAAGAGCCTCAATTTTCTAGTTGTTACAAATTAAGGGTGTGATACATCCCAGTGCTACTTCTTACACCGATACATAGTAGAGATGCCCAGCGTGTAGGTCTGTCTTTGCTATCTTCAACCAATTCTTACTCACACAAAATTCTCACTGCTGTTCACAGGGGTATTGCCAGGAAATGACTTGAATGAAAGATGGATTTTTTTACAGACACATCTCATACAACACTTTCATCACCTTTAGTTTGTACAATCCCATCTGATCTTTGATGACAACTGGAACTGCTTGAGGGGCTTTACTAGCTTGGGTTAGTAGTCATCAAAAGAATATTAGGACTATAAAATCTACTGTGCATGTTAGTCATTGCATGTCTGTATAAAAATAATGTGGAGATTTCAGTCTGTTTATAATATATTGGTCCTTCACAGTGGATGAATGGAGAGAAGGAAGACACAGTGCCTAAACATTAGATAATGAGATGATTTTGAGTACATGGCTTTCAAGAGGAGTCTAAGAGGAACCCCCAGACCCTTACACAGAGGAGGGAGGAGCCAGTGATGAGGACATTGATCACAGCCATCCTGCTGGGCAGGGCAGTGCCAAGAGGCAGCCAAGAGAAACACTAGAAAGAGAAACATGTCTTGGGGCTCAGCCCTCTGCAGAACTTCAGGCTCTTACTGTGGTCTGCAGTGAAGATGACTTGTCTTTGGAGAACTCCCATGGTGAGGCATGTTTCTTATGAAAGGGTTATTCTATTCTACTGTACATCACTGCTTCTTTTAAAACACAGACATTAGGAAAAACATGGTGGTGACTTTTGCACATCATTCCCACTGGGCAGCATCTTTCCCCAGGACAACAAGAGTTAGGGTTCTGTGACTCCTTCAGCCTGCAAATGTTTAGACTCAGTTCTCCTTTCTACAAATTTCTGAATCACTAGTCCACAAACAAATATTCTTCAAGCTGAAAAAGTTCCATCAAGAGATATTTACCCCCAGTAATTACTAAAACAATATGTATGTCTGGTACTTTATGTACCACATACAAGTGGTGTTTGGGAGTTGCATCTTCAGTCACTTTCTGTGCAGTCTCTATTGACAAGTGCCTGAGACCAACCAATATTCTTTATATAAAAAAGATAGGATTTCCCTGAAGAAAAACAACAATGGAAATATAAAAGTAGATATTTTTTCTTTTTCTTTTCCTTTTTTTTTTTTTTTTTTAAAGAAGGCACAATGAATAGTTGCCACAAATGAAACTAAAAACAAAGGGCAAGATTCACTTTCCAAACACAGGCACACAACGTCCCTTGAAGGCATTCTCCTTAGTCTTTGGTCAACCATTTTAGATGCCAGTGTCAGATGTTGGTGGACATGTTAGAAAGCCTCTGAGTTGCCTATGGAGGAGCAGATAGAGGCAATTAAACAGGTACCCTGCATGCCTAAAATAATTCTAAACATTTCTGTATAGGCAACTGAATCCTACATCTTGATTGTTTTGCCTTTGATACCAGAGATATAATTTTTAAAAATATCAAATGAATACCTTTTTCTTTTCCCATCAGTTTCATTTGAGAGAAAAAAACCAAACCTATTTCCTCTTCATCATCCTCTACATTCAGTTGTATTTCTGCAGATCCTCCTACAAAAAAATGAGCAGATTCCTGTAAAATCAGTAGGGAGTACATGTTTTTATGGAGTTCACAACTGTATATGAAAAAAAAAGGAAAAGAGTAATGTGAAATTCAGACTAGTGCTGAAGACAAATAGAATCTGTTTTAATTAGAAAGAAAAACCAGATAATTTCCATTTATGGAAATGGACATATGAATTATTAATAAAGAGAAAGGGCAGATTTGGGACAAAATAAAGCAAAAGAGGAAAATGCTGCAATTTACAGACCTTTATCAGTGGATGTTCAGCCCTGGAGAAGATGGAGTGAGACTAGTTCTGGGGAGAAGGACTTGGGGGTGTTCATGGAAGAGAAGCTCAATATGACTTGGCAGTGCATGCTCACAACTCAAAATCCACCAGCATCCTGGGCTGCTTTGACAAGGCATGGCCAGCAGGGAGAGGGAGGAGATTCTGCCCCTCTGCTCTGCTCCGGTGAGAACCCACCTGGAGAGATGCATCCAGCCCTGAAGCCCCCACCACAAGATCTTGACCTGTTGGAATGAGTCCAGATGAGGCCACTAAGATGATCAAAGGTCCAGAGTATCTCAGGCTGAGAGACTTGGGATTGCTCAGCCTGGAGAAGAGAAGGCCCCAGGGAGATGTTATAGCAGCCTCCAGTAAAGCCCTAAAGAGAGCTTACAGGAAGGCTGTAGAGAGGCTTTTTACAAGGGCAGGTAGGGATAGGACAAGGAGGAATGGTTTTAAACTGAAGAAGGGTAGGTTTAGATTAGGTGTTATGAAGAAACTTTTTACTATAAAGGTTGTGAGAGACTGGAACAGGTTGTCCAGAGTAGTTGTGGATGCCTCATCCCTTGAAGTGTTCAAGGCCAGGTTGGATGAGGCTCCAGACAACCTGGTCTCGTGGAATATTCCCTGTCCACAGCAGGAGGATTGGAACTAGGTGATCTTTAAGGTCCCTTACAACCCAAACCATCCTATGATTCTGTGTTTCTGATCAGACACACTTCAATGCAACAGGGTGATGAACAAAAATTGCATGTAACTTCTCCTCAATGGGCTAATGCTTTTCCAAGCTTTCTGGAAGATTCTTGGGAGCATCATATCCAACGTGTATGCCCTGTATTCATCTGACCTGAAGACTCCCTATGTAGACAAGGGTGTATTGGTTTGAAAACAAACCAGTGGGAGATCACAAGTCAGGATTGAAATTAATAGAAAAAATTAGAAACAAGCAAAATAATATAAGGAAAAAACACTGACAACGTCAGATACAACCTGATACCCTGTTAGGGTGGTGACAGCAGTCCAAATGAAGTGGTCCAGTTGAAGCAAAGATCCGATGGAAGGTCTGGTCTCCAGCTGAAGGTCCTTGGTGGCTCTTGTCCTCTGGTCACCCAGCAGACAGGGCTGAGGTTGGGCAGTTCTGAGGGCAGGTTATATCCAGGTGGGAATGCCCGGCTCCTCCCTCCTGGGTGGAGCATCTCACAATAGGATGAGATAAGTCCATGAGTCATGGGGTGGTTTCTTGATGGCCCATTGTCTGTTATCAGGGGTGGGTCATTAGGAGGTGATAACAGCTAATGGCCCACAGCTGGTGGTGATAGAGTACTTTTATTGTAACCTGGGACAAAAGGGAAAAGACACATCTAGGGACTATTTTCTCTGAATAATTTTAAACACATAATTTGAAGATGTACTTTTGAAATTACCTGTGCCCATGAAGATTGTGGAAAAGGAAGAAAGTCACAAAATATTTGTAGGTTCTCAGTCATGTCAAACTGCATAATTAGCAACATGTCAACGCCATTCAAAGCACCCTTTCAATCACAGAATCAAAGAATAGTTTTGGTTGGAAGGGACCTCTACAGTCCAATTCCCTGCAATGAACAGGATTATCTTCAACTTGATCAGGTTGCTCAGAGCCCCATCCAACCTGACCTTGGATGTTTCCAGGGATAGGGCATCCACCATCCCTCTGGGCAACCTCTGTCTGAGTTTTCCATCCTCAGTGTCAGAATCTGTCTTTCAGTAAAATTTCTAAGTAGACCTAATGCTCTCTTGGAAGACCATTGAGTCCATTCAGTTCCCCAAAAGGCATAAAGTGCCTGCAACTTGTCAAATACAAGATTCTTCTCCAAAGAATACCACAGTACAGCTCTGCACCAACTTGGGGTTAAAGGCCAACATCTTATTTCCTCTAGCTCAAACAAAGTTCCCTGTAATTTAATGGAAATGGTCTGTAGTTAAAGGATAAAAAAAAAAAAAAGGCAGTAAACAGTACCCAAAAACTACACTAAGAAGTGTTCCTGAAGAAGCAGCAATTTTCTAGTATACAGAGTGGCTACATTATAATACCTAACATGGAATCAGTGCAAAATCTTAGCAATTTTAAAGCGTTATCAAAATAAAAATACATTACAGTAGACAGTCTGCAACTTGGGCATTGTATTTCTGCTTTTTAAAACTAATTATCTGCTTTATGCACACATGGTACTATATCAAACTGAAAAGGTCTTCTACAAGTCAACAGTGTTTCTTATGTTTTCAAATGGGGTACAAGCACTTACCGACATAAATACATTATAATTCACCTTTAAAAGCGAAAATGAATTAAAGGAAATCTTTTTTTTTTCAAATTTATTAAATCCTTCCATTGTTAAGATGAAGCTTTTAAGGAAGAATAACCTGAAAATAAAGAAAACATAAACAGACAAATCATTTTTATGAGTGAGGCTGATGACAAATTCCATTCTACTTTGTGGGCTCCCACAAAGTTCAGGTCTTCAAAAAATTGCATGAATTTGTGAGTGAGAAGGCAGATTTTAACCTGTTGTATGCAGTATTTTTATGCAGAACATAGAGATGGTGTATAAACAGGCAAAACCAAGGAGTGAAACCTGGCTCTAGTGAAGTTAGAGCATTATTCCCAAAGCATAAGTTCTCATATCAAATGTAAACTCTCTGAAAGTTTGCTTTCCAGACTAAACTACTTGGCTAAGACATTTCTATAACAAAAGGACCTTGAAGGGCAATTGAACTCTTCCCTAGACTGGTGTCTAAAATAGATAGCCCCATTTCTCTCCACTGGTTCTAGCAGAGACAGAGACATCTGGCTGAGGTTGTCCATCTCGATGGCTGAAAACAGACGAGACAAAGCCTGCTGCCCACAAGGGTATCATTTGCTATTAAGGTAAAGTGAGTAGACAATTTCAAAAGCTTGCAGTGGAAGTTGGTCCTTCTTTGAAAGATGCTGGATTCTTTCTATGTATTTCATAGTTTATTTCAAATTTTAATGAATCAAAGAAAACTCCACACATCCTTCCCATGTTCTGCCAGACACAAATACTCAATGACTTCTCTCACAGGGAGGTGGCAGTGGGAAAATAGATGGAGTTTTGTCCAGATTTTAAATGAGCTACTCTTCAGTAAAACCCTACCAGGCAGTGAGCTCAGGAGATGAATCGTTTTTGTGGGACACAGGGATGTCTGCTCTACTCTTGCTTCTCCTGCTGACCTCCTGTGTGGCCTTGGGCAAACTGCTCCACCATCTGTTTCTCCACCCTCCTTTGTCGGTGCAGGGGATGGCTACAGGCCATTTTGCAGTCAGATGGGAACCAGCTGTCTCCATGCCCTGACCCAAAATGGCATGGCCAAGGTGATGTGGTGCCAAGTCTGAGGTAACATACCTAGGACCTCAGAAACACTCTCCAGCTCCAACTTTGTGCTTTGTTAGACAGTGAAACCACTTCTGCTCAGCTTGTGGTGCTGGCAGAGCACAAGTCCAGGTAGACACATCCATAGACTGAAAGCACCTGCTCACTTGTGTCTTTTCTTCTGGGAGGTAGAACAGGCAGCACAAAGGGAGCTGTAAACTCAGCCCTAGAGATTTATAGCACTGACTGCATGTGTGTCTGTCGGTCTGGCCAGTCACCCAGTTCATGCATCCATGGGGTAAAGAGCTGGGATGGAGGCATTTCTAAGTAATGCTTCACTTCCACAGAGAGCAAAAGAAGGTTTCAAATAACTAGAGAGATCAATTTCAAATTAATAGTATGAATGGAAAAGTTGTGTGTGTGTATACCTGTGTATGCATCTGTGTGCATTTACACAACATATTTAACCCTGTTTCCTGAAGTGATAAAACAGGAAATTTCCTTGCTCCTGTCTTTCCCTGCACCACTGCTTTCACTCACAGATTTTGGTTCAGTCAAGGAATACAACCATTTTGTCTTTGAAATTAGTGAATTACTTACTTATTACCCAGAATGAAAACCTCACAGAGGTACTGGATTCTGAAGCAAAGCTGTGAATAGATACTTAATATACAGGAATGCTGTGCTTCTCAGCTATTTATTCAACTAGCTGGAAATGTCCTTAGAAATAAAGAACCAGCTTAACGTAAAATCCACTAATCAGAGAAGAGCAGCCAACCATTTTACTGCAATGACTGCACACTCTCACGCCACACTCCAGGGTTGTAGTCTTTCAATGTTTTCAAATATTTAGCAGAGTGTGAAAAGAATTCTGCTGGGGAAGATTCATTGCATAAATCGGTCCTTAAACCTTAACAAATCTTCTATGGGGTAGATAGTCTATACCTCTTTCCAGCAGAATTACCCTGTACCACCAAGCAGATGTCCTCAAGTATGACCTCTCAGCAACGGGTTTCTCTTTGAGGCATGAGGGAGATTTTAGGTAGGAATGCTGGTCCAGCTCTCTGAGCAGAGGAAAGCTCATCGGTCTCCTTTATCAGCCTGCCCAAAGCTCCTGCTTCAGGTGATTCACACAGCTGGAGCATGGCTGATATAAAAGCCAAAGTGAGTTCCTCTTGTGTATAGTATGCCAGAGTGGTTGTTGGTGTGGCAGGCTTAGAACTGAGACAAGAATTTGTGGAGAAAAGGACAGGAATTTCTTCAGCTTGAAACACAGCATGAAGTTTTGAAAATACATCCTTTGGGTCTGCAACAAGACCCATTGAGTTCTGGCTCAACCCTGCTATTAGGAATATTCATAATCTCCAAAACCATGCTTGTTTAATAATTGAGCTTGAATCTAGGGTCTGTAAAAGCAAGTACATGCCACAGCTTGATCTGAGGCTCCATGCTGACAGATGTAACAAGTGCATAGAATTTATGTTGCTGTCATTGGTCGAAATGCCAAACTCTAACATTGCTCATTCTTTCCCTTGAAAATATCTGCCGAGGAAGTATTGAAAGTGAGGAATGAATCACTCTTCCCCACAATTCTATTCCTATTGCCTTTGTCCAAGATAATCCAAAAAATGTTTGGAGTTTGGCTTCTTTTCCTTTCAAAGCCTCAGCCCCCTCTTTCTCCCACACAACTGACAGGCTGTATCAATACCTCAGCTCTGGGGTCCAGGAATATGTGCTGGGAAAAACTTCAACTCTGGCAGTCAGGACACCTTGATATAAAGTCTACCTTTGGAGAGTGAGATGTTTTCCTCCAGCATGGTGGAGAGCATCAGAGGGTTTATATGTGAATTTAGCACAGCCAAAGTCTTCCCAAGGCTTTGAGCTGTGACCTGGCAGTGCTAGGCCATTTCCAGGGAACTCCCACCCCACTTGCCATCATCTTCCCATGACACAAACAGCTGAGTCTATCCCAGCTGCACGTGCACCCCGTGTATGTGCATCCCAGAAGGTTTCTCTGCAGAACAGGGAAGCAGTGCCTCCACCAACCCAAAAACCATAGATGCATGAATTGAAGAAAAATAAGGAACAGCAGAGCAACAGACCTTCTCTCACATATCACACACGTCTCTGCATTTCATCCCATGAGCTCAGCCAGCCAGATCAGGCAGGCAAGTGTTGACTCTATGGCACAGATGGAGGAGAGACACTACAAGGCAAGTAAGGGAGAGGAATTGTAACTCTGTCTGCCCTGAGGTCTGGAGAAGTGGGAGAACACAGACAAGCAAGATGTAATCCAGCTTCAAAAGGCAGCAGAGGCTCAGCAGCATGAACCCAGTGATATTGTGACATCACCAACACCACCAGATTACAAACTACAAGATTAAAGCAAAGTCCATCAATGTAAGAAGCCTGGACATAATCCAGACATTCCTCTGGCATGAGCCCCACTCAGAGAAAAAACACTTTGCAGAGATTAGGTTGGGTGGTAAGGGAAGTACTCCTCTTGCCTACTCCCCTGCATCACTTCTAAACAGGGAGATTCATTCCAGAAACAACTCAATGCTCCTAGGTAGTAAACAGGGCTACAAGATTCACCCCATTTTGGTTCAGATCCTCCTTTCTTTCCAAGGGGCTGCAAAGGCTTTGCAACAGGAAAAAGCCCAGGAAACAGGTCTCCTCTGATCAAAATAGTCCTCTGATCAGCTGTGACCTGCCCATCAACTGGGCACCTCCTCATCCAGCTGACCAGAGGGTGTTTTGCCTTTACACGTCGCTGATGTGCTCTGCCGGACTTCATACGGCAACTGTGGTGACACCTGAGGTGATCAAAAAGTTAAGGAAATAAATCATTCAGCTAGTCAACTTCCCCACCATAGGCAAGATTTGTCTTCCTTTGCAGCTGGTCTTGCAAGTTCTAGTTGTTAGGAAATTAAAGACATGAGGAAAGTCTGCTGAGCTAAATGGTTCTGTCATTGCTCCCCTTCCTTAAACTGAAGTTGCTGTGGTGACATAAATAGTTGCCCTTGCTTGGATAGGCCAGCACTAAAAGAAACCTACAGTCTTGTAAGAGTTAGACTTACAAGCTATAACCATTCAACATAAAACCATGCATGCCACTTTTGTAGGGGTGCTCACACTTTTCCTGTCAGGTAAAGAAAGGCTTTGCAAAGTTTACTCACCACCTCCTCCATTTCCTGTCAAAACTTTGTTCTGGTGAAAATGTGGGTTGTCATCCCTACAGGCTTACTCTTGCAAAATTTACTCTTCAGAAATCAAATTTCATCCAAAACCACCCCCAATCCCAAAACCAAAAAACCACCACCAAAACCAAAAAAGAGTATTATTGAATTTTCCAGTGGAGGTCTGAGATTTTACAGCTTTCAGAGAAACACTTCCACACAGCAGAAATTTATTTGGAAAATAAATCCACCTTGTTTTGAAATAGTTAATTACCTTGGTAGAGGAAACAAATGAAATAAAAGATTTATGGATCCCTCTTTCTCATAGCGAAGGAGAAAGTGATCTGTTTGCAGGAGTTATATTTTCAGGCACTTTGCTGAGACACCCCAACCCCCCTTGGTTGCTGACTGTAAAATAAGAAAACTATTACCCAGCTGGGGTAACAATAGGCTCCCACAGTGCTTTTCTGCTCAGCCCGCAGCTGCCAGTGAAAGTGGAAACTACAGCAGCAGGATAACATTCTTTTCTTACAGCCCGTTTCTATGGGCAAGGAGCCCTCCCACTGCTTCAATGTATTTTCTATGCAAAACTGTAGAAGAAGTGACATTTTAAAAGTTTTGNNNTTCCCCCCCCCCCCCCCCTTTTTTTTTTGCATGAAGCAAGGCATAAATTTTTTAAGCCTTCTGACAGGGTATGTGTAAGGAACAGCAATAGCCATTACTATAATAAAAAAAGTTTCAAAATTTGAAAATTCTATATTGTTTGTAGCATGCTGGTAACCTTTCTGGAGAAAAAAACAGTAAGGAGAGATACAGAACTCTTCTGATTATTGTCACAGGCAAACAGATGATTGTGGCAGATGTCATACACCTTTGCAAAATAGTGTCATTGAGTGCCATCTTTTCATTTACTAATTTCGTATTTTAAGGTTAAAATTTCAAAGGATTTTGCAGGCAAATATTTTTCATCTTTCCTCTTCAAGGAAAAAAGATTAGCCATATTTAGTAAAATTGCCTTTAAAAAGTGTTCTCAAAAGGAAAATAGTGGACTGAATAATGCTAGTGATCAGTAGTAAATTACCTACATACACATATATCCAAATTATATGGATCTAATCTGATAAAATATTGTCATCATTTCCAGTTAGATTACAAATATAACAAAAAAAAGTACCCTACTGGTTAAAACATAAAATAACACACTAAATATTAGGAAATCATAAAGGACATTAGTAATGTATAACATATTTTCCCAAACACAAGCAAAATAAACTAAAACTGTTAAAGCGAGATGGAGAGGGGGAAGGGATGCCCATTGAAGTGGATGCAGAACAGATTCTAAAAACAAGCCTGGCAGGTTAATCCATGTGAGAGTCTTATATTTAGCACCAGTTCCCTCTGCTAGCTACCACTGCCATTACCAGCTCTCCCTAATGTTCACCAGGAGCACTGGCCCTGCTGCTGGTCCATCTCTATCTGTCTCTCTGGGTCTGAGAGACATCTGGGTCATTCTTTCCATCCCCAGCACTCTTCCCATCACACATTGAAACCAGTGGAAATTTGACCAGCGAGAATGATGACAAACCTGCCTACAGGACAGCATTGATCTGAAATAATCAGTTTTAAAAGCTGTTTTAAAATTCAGTAGGATTTGGAGGAGAAAGTAGAAAAATCCCACATTTTAAGCTGGTGGCTCCACTGGTGGATTGATAAAGAGCTATAAAGACTTCTTGGTAACCTGAGAACTCCATCAGAACAAGATAAAATCATCTCTCACTCTACAACACACACACACTGTAACCAAATCCATCATTAGCAAACTACATCATTCATCATTAGGCAAGAATCTCCTATAAATTACAATGGGTCCATTAAAAGATTGGGAAACCTAACCAAAAAAAAAAAAAAAAAAGCACAAAACCAAAGGGAAAAAGCTCTCCCAGGAGGGTCTGTGTCAAGACAGAAAATTCTTTCAAGTCCCCTTGATCTATTCCTGAGACACTATAAACTCCTAGGACACCCCTTGAATTTCACATCCTATACATCTCCAGGTAAACAGAGCAAGGGAGGTCCTAATTTCTACCCAATCTGTGTGTCTTTCTGATTCTCTGGGCAGAACATGCCCAGTAGATTTTCAAACCTGAAGTTGATCTTTCTGGCGTGTGAATCAACAGCTCAAAAAAAGTCTTCAGAACCGTTTCCATGGCAAGCCTGCCACCAGGGAGCCAGGGACCAGCGATAGTTCTAGGGAAGTCACCAGGGCATCTGCACCTTTTCTGAGGGTTCCTCAAGGGTTGGGGCACAGAGCTCTGGAGTTGCTCCCAGACCTTGCACCCAGGGAAGGTGGTCTCCTTGCTTTGGTGGGGGTGCAACCAAGTCAAACCAAGTTATCATTTCAAAGGTGTGTCTCTCGTCATCTGCTGTATTAATAGTTATTTGCACGTTTCCTGGGTTCTTTGCTGCAATATGTGGGTGCAGGCAGAAGAATACTAAAGGATTTTTAGGTTGATAGTGCTTCCATTATTGAGGACAATGTGCTATCCAAGGCAGGCAGCTATTTGGGATAAATAGCCTATCCCCATTTGTCCAAAATAGCCAAATGTCTGGCATGAGTCATGCCAAACAGGCAGCTGCTCGGCAGGAGTGTAGTACTGGCATACTAAAAAGCAGAAGATATTGAAGGGGCAGAGAGAGCTAAAGGTGGCACCAGTGTACAGTGACAGAAGGTTTGTGGGGTCAGTAACACACAGCTATCACACTCACTGAAACTGTCAGACAACACCACCATAAATGGCAGTGTTTGTCTGCAGTTTGTGCACAACAGTTTCCAAGGCACCACTCATCTCCTTAACGCTATAAACAGACAATAACTGAATATCTTAGAGGCCACTGTGTGGGATGTGCTGGCAGGTACTAACTCTGGAGCACACATATTGCAAGGGTGATACCACTGTCAGCATGGACAGGACAGTTTTGGGAAACAGTTCCTTTAGTAAGTGTGCTGCTCTGTGATTTGCACAGCACAGGGCATTTCCTCAGCTGTCTGTGATAGATTCCTGAGAAGCAGTGGCTTTCACAAGGAGCAGCACGGATCTCACAGAGAGGTACATGAATAAATTTACAGATGAGTGACAGTATCTGTGTCCTTAGCTGGCTCCCAGGTAAAGTCTTGTACATGCAGACTTGTGAGCACTGTACAGACCCCTGCTGTGTGCAGGTTCCCTCCTGTCCTTTCCAGGCTGTAAGGTCCCGTCCTCCCTCAGCATTGCCTAAATACGGATAATTTATGCAGCAGATATTCCTGTAAAGTAGGTAATGAAATTCATTTCACAGAGAAAGAAACTGAAGCTGTAAAATTTGTCAACATGGCAAAGAACGCATGAGACAAAGTCCTGAATGAAAATGGTTACTGAGAAAGTCTTCTATGACAAGAATATCCTTTGTCACAGTCACCATGATGCAAGCTCAGCAGGTGTCATTTCAAATTCAGTATCTTGGCCATCTACTTGTCTTTTAAAATAAGTGAAAACAGTCCCTGGCATGCAGTAAACTTCTTGCCAGACTTTGGAATTCTCTAGCTTACATTATCTTTAGCACATTTAAGTGCCAAAAAAAAAAAAAATGAAACTGGGTAAATGTGTAGTTAGTCATGCTTGTAAAAATGTCAATGCTGTCAAAAATATTTGTGTGAAAATCATAAACAAAATCTGCTGCCATGAGAAGTTTTTTGGTTCTTGATTATGGGACAAAACGACTTCTTTATCATGAAGACTTAAAAAAAAGAGAGCTAACAATGTGATGGAAATATTGGCACAATCTTGACGTAGCTGCTTCCCTGGGGTAATAAAGTTGCTCCCAGAAAGAAGAGGATTATGATCTTCACAGAGTACCTTAAAAATCCAGCTAGTATGCCAAGCTAGCTTAGCAGATTCCTAATAGGATGTGCAATCTTGCACCTCTAAGCATGTTTGGAGGGTTTCAGGTGCTTAAAGGCAATAGATGATTGGTTAGTGGTCCTTTACTTGGCATTTTTGAGTGGATTTCTAGAACTGCAACTCTCAGATTTGCACACGTACTTATAGAGGCTGGATAAGCATATTTTATAACCTAAAAAAATAAACAAAAGCAGTGGGTCACCAGACCAAATCATGTAGGTCAGTGGAGAGGAATACCTATAGCTATGGCGAGGCTTGTGTTCACTGACCTGTGGGAACAGTTGGTGGTCCCACTCCATTTCTGAAGGACAGATGTTCTCACCCGCACGCTGCCACAGGTGGCAGTGCTGGGGTCAGCAGACCCCACGGGCACATCCCAGGAATGAACCCCCACAGAGAGGGTTCACTGGGGCCAGGTGCCCTGACAGGTCCTTTGGAAAAGTTGTACTCTCTTGCCTCTCTCTTCTTTCCAGCTTTGTAAAATTGGACTCACACTCTTACAACTTGTGGTTAATTGCTAAATTTTCACTGGTAGCAAAGTCACAAGGAGTGGAAGTGAGCATTCGATGGCTTGGTCATTTGGGGACTTAATTTTTAAACCATGCAGTCAGTTCAGGCCTTGCTGTCTTCTCAGAACAAGATCATGTATGTTTGTGCAAGGTTGTAAAGTGTAAAACTCACAAACCAACATTGAAACAGCCAGCCAGCCAAGCCATTTAAGATTTTTTTATGATGGGGGTGGTGAACATAGAAACAGATTGCTCAGAGAGGTAGTAGAAGACCCAGCCTTGGAAATATTCAAGGTCAGATTGGATGGGGCTCTGACTATCCTGATTGAGTTAAAGATGTCCCTGCATATTGCAAGGAGGTGGGAACTAGATGACTTTTAAAGGCTCCTTCCAACCCAAATTATTATATGATTTTTCTTGTCTTGAGCTGTACATATAGTTCATTAAAATTAATTTCCAAGTGTACTGCTATGGCAGAATCTGGAACACAGGTCTGTCACAAACATGGTATGGAACAAGTTACTAGAAAGAAACAAATTCCAAAAAAGGGCTGCAGCAACTAATGCAACCTTTCCTGCTGAGCTTTATGGTTCCAAGATCTTTTACAGAAATGGTTTCCCATCCCTTAATATGCCTGTGAGTTCAGTACAAATGTGCCATACTGCAAATGTAAAAGATTTCTTGAAACAAAACAAAAATTCGTAACATTCATCTTGTATTACTTCATTCCATGTCAGTTGTTATCTTCTCTTCTCATAGAATTTTGGGTTGCTGCTTGAAAAGGCAAGGGAAAACAATCTTATAGTAACACTTACTAGATTTGCTGATGGTAGTTTACATTAGCCTATTTTAATTGAAAATATCTGTATGGAATCGAGATACAATCAAAATTCAGGTAACGTTTTACATAACACAAAAAGAATAAAACCCAAAGCAGAAAAGCATAACATTAGATGAACAAAGGCCATGTTGGCTCATTTCAATCATGTCTACCCTCTTTCTTCCACAGATCTCCTGAGAGAGTCCTGGTACCTCTTCCTTGCTATCCGCATAAAAACAAGTTTTTGCTGGAAGAACAAAAAAGGTGGGACTCTCTTATGCATTGTATTTAAGGTTTACTCTTAATCAGGTAGAGAAATTGCTAAAATACTCCATGCTTCATGAGAAAAAGGCATAAAACAAAAACTGGATAAGTTTTTGCCACCCATTTTTGGTTTGTCTTGTGAAAAAATTCCATTGTTTTAACAATAAATAAGAGAAGATTTGCTACAGTGTTCAGTGAGCATGAGGACTATGGGGAAAGCAGATCAAGAATAAATGGATTAAAGGAAAGACAGTCTTCTAAGCAGAAGGAAAAAAATATTGCCTGGAGAATATATTGAAATGTTAAGTAAAACAAGCAGTAGTCTGTGACCTGCCTTGCACAAAGGGCAGCAGGGAAATGAAAAGTACTCTCTACCTCTGGCTGTCATTGCACAGGGAGAGGGAAGCCTTGGAAGCACTGGCTTGTTGTCAGGACTTTCATCAGTGGCTCTTCCCATCTTCCGTACCCCAGAGAGTCAGCAGGAGGATGCCTTGTCATCAGGCCAGCACAGGACAAGCCACTTACAGAGTAAGACAGCAAGACATGCTAAAAAATGCCATCTGCTTTCTGGACTTTTCTCACACAAGGGAGCCTCAACAGGCAGCAAAATTTTTTGCGTCTCTTGGGAAATGGGTTCTTCCAAGGCCATCTGTTTCCAAGGCTCCTAGAGCACAAAGACAAGTGAAGTGGGTTCTTTTACATGAAAAGTAGTGAGAAGTTTGCCTCAGCCTTGTTGAGTGCATCAAAAAAATTCAACCTAAGTCTGATAAACTACCAAGGTTTGTTTTCTATGTACAAGCTCTCATCTCATTCTCCTCAGTTGTTGGGTGACAGATGAGTGAAGCAGATACCCTTGGCTCTCTGAGACATCACTAAAATAATTCTCTGAAACCTTGCTCCCTTCAAGTCAGTTTTTCTGGGATCCTGAACATACTGGATCTTCCTTTCTTTGCTGCTGACATTTTAGGGCCCAGAAATTGGGTCCCCTCTACTGAGCCTGGGCACAGTACAGTATCACAGACACTACTAGCTCACACTGATGGAAAGGATGAGCAGAGAAGATGTGTGAGATAGGACAATGTGGAAACGTTTCCTGATAGGAAGGGTCAAAGTCATCTCACTAGTCCATCCAATTTCCTGATGAGTCCATGAATGAGGCTGTTGCCCTTATCTTTCCCATTCTTCCATTGCTATCTCACATCCAGCCAGGATATGAGAATAGGTGCCTGGAGATATAGTCAGTGTCTTTGATGGATCTGATTCCTACTAATGCAGTTCTTCTAGAGCAATTGTGCTACTGTTAAGTGTAGTTATCTGCCTTTATCCTGCCCACAGCTCTGAGAAGCTGTTGGAGGAGGCTGTGAGACTGCAGTCTATGGGATTGGATGAGATCTACCCAAAGGTACGGAGGGGGATGGTGAAAGAGCTCACTGGGCCACTTTTCAATGTTTGCCAGCAGTCCTGGCTAACTGGGGAGGTCCTGGTTGACTGGAGATTCACCAATGTGATGCCGACCTGCAAGAAGAGCCAGACAGAAGATTCTGGGAACTACAACTGTCAGCCCAACCTTGGTGCCTGGGGGGTCATCCTGGGAGCAGATCATCCTGAGTGTCATCACACAGCATGGGCAGGACAACAAGGGGAATAGTGTGTCCAGCAGGACCAGAGCAGGGATTGACACCCTGACAGAACTTGTGAGGCCACGCCTCAAATCCTGTGCTCAGTTCTGGGCCCCACTGCAAGAAAGACACTGAGGTGCTGGATTGTATCCTGAGAAGGGCAATGGAGCTGGTGAAATGTCTGGAGCACAGTCACAGATGAGGAGTGGCTGAGGAAGCTGAGGGTGTTTAGCCTGGAGAAAAGGAAGCTGAGTAGGGACCCTATCACTCTCTACAACTACTTGAAAGGAGATTGTTTTGAGATGAAGGCTGTTCTCTGTTCCCAAGTAACAAGGAATAGGACAAGAGGAAATGGCCTCAAGTTGTGCCAGGGGTGGTTTAGATTGGATATTAGGAAAAAATTCTTCAGGATTGTCAAGCACTGGAAGAGGCTGCCCAGGGAACAGGCAGAGCCACCAACCCTGGAGGTATTTAAGATATGCAGACAAGGTGCTTAGGGGTATGGTTTAGTCATGGGCTTGTCAGCACTAGATTAACATGATGATCTTAAAAGTCCTTTTCTACCTAAGCAATTCCATGATTCTATTCTAACAGTTTGCAACTTTTCTTGGCTGTGTTACTGTCAAAGTAGATACAGAGAAATGCCTATACCTAATGCTAAGATTAAATGAACTCTCAGCAGAAGAATTAAAATCTAAAATTAAAATGACATCATTTTGTGATAATGTTGTAATCTGCCTCTTTGGAAATTCCTGAGTCTGCTCTATTCCCCAGTGAGTTTACTAACATTAATTTAGGTAAGGCACCATAACAATAGACACCAGCAAAATGTAGACATCTGCACCCAAGCTGTTTTGCTTTGCCTTTTCTTTATTGTAAGCCATGTGACCTATGGTAGCTGTCTAATTCAGATTGAGCTAAATTACTGTTAGGAAGTGCTTACATCTTTCCATTGACTCTAACAGGACAAAAGAAGAGGTGAACTAGTTCACATGTCTGTATTGTAAGTCTTGCTTTCAGTCGTTCATATATAAATTTTAGTTATCAAGCCCACCACAAGTGCCTCTATGCAGTTTAAGGGACTCCATTAAAACTGTATCTTCACATATGGGGCAAACAACAGAGCTAAGGGGGTGAGTGAGTGGTGTGAAAATTTCCAAAAACAGGTTCAAGCTCACTTCAGCAAATAGTTTAGGATGGAAATCAGCCTCAGAACAAAATGTAGAGATTGCTTGTTTGGCATAGCTTTCCCACAGTAAATAATAGATACAAAATTAGTTAGTGAGGGAGGAAGGGAAAAAAAATAAATCATTTGCTTTCACTTGCAAAGCCTTTAAAGCATTCAGAACAATATAAATCCTGAGACAGACAGAGACTGTCCTCTACAGATGGGCACTGGGCATCTGCAACAAAACACAATCATGACCCTACATATAAGTTTCTGTGAAGGGCCATTAGATGGAAGACAGCTCATTGTGTGCACATGTGCTTGGATGCGAAAAATGAGTCACTCCCAACTCTGGATCAAGCAGGTGATGTAAAGGATTGGCAGGGAGACAAAGGCTCTGCTTTCTGAAAAGCACTGAGTCACATCCTAGGAAAAAGCATAAAAAAAGAAAGCAAAACTGGATGCAGTGATACTGGTTGAGAGTTGGGAGCAAGGATGAACACACCTACTTCTGCTACAGAGCATGCACATCTGTATCAGCCTAGAAGCCCAGACTATGTTTTGCAGTGTCTTCTGTAAGGCCTTAGGATTGAAACTTGCTCTCTGTTCAGCCATAGCTCCATTAAGAGCAGTCTTTTTTGTAATTTCACATGTCAACCTGATGTATAATTTTCTGGAATGACAAATTCTTCAGTAGTCACAGGGCTGGTAAGAAGTAAGCTGCTGCTAAGGAGAGTCAACTTCACCATTTTTGCAAAGTTTTGCTGTCCTTCTTAGCAATATTTCTAACTTGGTATCAGTGAAAAGATAATCAGGAGCTATGCCATTATATTTGTAATTTAAGAGATGGACTGTTATGAACATTCTAAGATGGAAAAAAAGCTATTAACACAGTGAACTCTTCATTCCCCTGATATGTTTAACCTAGATTTTAGAACAACAGGAAGGTAAGCAAAGTTTTTTAGCTCTAGGCTGTGGGCCAGCCATAGTGGATCTGGTGTGCCTTTGTGTTGAGATGCTCAGGTATCCTGCTCTCCTCCCAAGTACTTTTATTACCCTTACATCACAGAACCCTATACTTACAATGGATAAGGACTTTCATATTGTTAATATCACTGACTTAGAGGAGTTCAGCTCACATTGTGACACATTTTTGTTGATTTTACTAATCCCTAGCCATTCACAAGATTGAAACCAAAAGCTGAAGACATCTAAGCTAGAGCAGGGAGATAGCCTGTAGCTCTGTCATCACCTTCTTGGATGTGGCATGGCAGTTATCTCCAGTTAGCCCTTCGGTGGACTAACTTTTGATATGAATAACAGATTCAGAAACCTGATTTCTGAGCCTTGGACGCCTCAAAGGAGGCAGCAGGTGTCTACCCTTTAAGGCACAGCCAGAGTAATTCTGCGGGACAGCTTCTCTATTGCTTTACAAGCTTCTCTCCCTATGCACATATAACAATTGATACAGCAGATGCTCTGAGAGGTAAAAGTCATCAGGAAAATGAATACAAATTGAGTTAAAGATTAAGTTGAGAAGTGATGCTCAGGCAGCATAAATTGACTTAGTTATATTTTAAATTTTTTTGCGCATCCAAGTCCTGTTTCCTCAAACCTGAATTCAGGTTTCATTAACATTTCATGATGCCCTCAGAAGACCTTGTTGCTTTGCATCTGCTCTGGCTTTGCTTCTGTGAAAGTAATTTTTGTGTATGCTGGTGAACAGATGTGAGTAAGACATAGATCTGGGTAGATCTGGGGATTGTCATTCTCTTGACACTCTTCTGCAAGTTCAAAGAGGTTCTTGTCACTCAACCCCAGCTTTTAGGAAGAAACACTGGCCAGTTTTGGGACACCACACATTTTTGCTGGGCTCTGACAGCTGATCTTTGAAACCTTCTGGAGGGACCAGGCTGAAGCCTGAGACCAGAGTGACACATGAGACAATTAACACATTAGACCTCCCCATCCCCCAGTGAACTTTTGTCGGCCTGTCCTCTTCCTGAAAGGAAGGGGGAAAAACATCCTTTTTGTAGTGGCTGCTCATTATATAAAGCAAATCAAGAGTGAAGGGAGGGAGTAAAGAGATGGCACAGAGCCCGATAAGTGCACCCTTAAATCTATAATTAAAACCAAAGGCAAGTTCCCAATATAGCCAATCCAGTTATATAAGATCTTACAAAAGCTTCACACTGTTTGCTGGGTTTTGCTTTATTACTGTTCCCTCTCCTCAGAGTTCACTTCAGGTCAGTAGCAGATGCGATATTACAGTCAGAGTTTATGGCAGGGTAGAAATCTAACAGTGCCCTGTTTGTAAAGATATGCAAGTGTGCACCCAGAGGGAAAAAATACTCACTGGCTCTACTTGAAAGAGAAGTTAATGGTCACTTTGGAGCTCAGTTTAGGCCACCTCTAGCTCCAGAAGTGAATTGCTAGTTACTAAGAAATTACTTGAAATTATGTCCTGAGAGTCTGTGAAAGGCTGCTCCTTGTCAACTGGTCAAAGAATTATGGCAAAACTACATGTAAGACAGGAAATCAGGCTGGATATGACCTGCCAGCCAGCCAGACTGAGGAATCAGGACACAGAAGTTTTCTCAGAAAGCCCATCACAAGTATCTACCACATTTTCCCACGCCTACTGAAAGCATCCTGCAGGAAAACACAAGATCAGCTGGTGTATTTCAAGTGTAGGCAGCTCACTGCAATGGTACTGAGAGTAGCTGCTTCCATGTGGGAGTTGGAACACGTATCAGAACCACTACACTAAATAGTATGCAAGCTAGATTTCAGAAATATAAATATAAAGCAGTTATCATTACTGATAAAAGCCATCACTGCTGCATCCTCTTCTTGCATTCTTTACAAGAGCAGTAGGCAGTAGCACTCCTAAAGGCAATGGTTTCCTAGGGCCATGCAGAAACTAAGCTCTTCCTCCATGTAAAAGAGCCCAAAACACAAACAATCAAGAATACCACATTGAAACACAGTGCAGCCACTCAGCAGTAATCACACACTGCACAGACATCCATGTATTTCTGAGGTACAGATTTCCAAGGTAAGGAGAGTATGGGAGCAATGGGAAGAAGGCAGAACTGTGTTCTCCACTTTCTGGTTAAGTGACAAAGTTTAGGCACATGCAACATTCCTTAGTTAATGCAATTTGCTGAAGTCCCAGGGTGGTAAATGTCCTCAAGAAGAATTTAACTGGAAAAAGCTGATAATTTCTGAGCATAGCACCAACACTCACATATCAAAACACCTTCATGTTCTACGCCTCAACTATATTTAATTTGTCCCCCAAAAATAGAAATATAGGAAAAGAGAACACTTTCAAAAAAATTCCTAAAATACTACTCTTTCTTCCCAGTGACAACCAGAAGTGCTACTATTTTTTACCAACATCACAGGTATAAGAAAAACGGGAAGAATTATTTGCATGAATGTTTGTGAAATCTATGACCATATTTTCTTTGCAACATGAAACCTCAATGAAATATACTTTTCAAAAGTTAAGTTTTAAAAGGTATGTTAATTGCTTGCAAATGTTGTATGGAAAATCACCATGGGCTAAACTGCATTGCTGAGGCAGTATAATTAAAATATTATATCTGATTGGGTTCAGTTACAGTTTCTTCTACATGGTTCCATCAGAGGATTTTTATGATTAATAACTGACAATGTCAGGTGCTAAAATGGTTATCCAAAGAGTACTTTTTTAAATTGCACTGGTTTGAAAGCTGAGGCTCAACTCTGCAAAGACCTGTGTGGGAGAGCTGTGGGAAGGAGAGGCTCAGGGATCTTACTTTTCTCGTGTACTCACCAGCCCTCATGGCAATGTGGGTGCTGGCAGAGCTCCAGTCCCACAATGACAGTAGCACAAGGTTCTTCACAGACAGATTGGTCTTTCCAGGGCAGTGGTTCTACAGCTGCCACACAAACTGTCAGATCTGGTGGGAGGCAGAAGGAATGACTACTTACCCTTTCAAAACTTACACATGGTGCAGAGACGCTCTGGATCCCAAAGTACATTTACCCACAACATAAATAGGATGTTTTCACAAAGTTCTGTGAAGCCATGCCAGATGTATGGGGCATAAATGAGAAGTGGGCTCATTAAGTTTCACCAGGATGTAGTATCAGCCCAGATTACACCTGCTGACACCAATCGAACTCACAACCACCACCAAGCTGCTGTCTGCAAGAAGGTTGACATCTTTATATTGAAAGGCAGGATTGACACTAAAATTAAGGCTCACATGGTTACTATTTTCATCATAAGAGTGTGACACAAGCTGTTGTTTTCTGAGCAAAGACAATGATCACCTTTTGTGAGGTTACCACAGAATCACAGGTTGGAATGGACCTCCAGGGATTATGTCATCCAACCCCCCTGCTCAGGCATGTACACCTAGAGCAGGACCATGTCCAGACAGTTTTTGAATACCTTGCTATATGTAATTTCTAATATTTCCTCATCTATATATCCACATAGTCTTCCAGCTGTATATTCAACAAGACAACTAGCACCAGTAAGCAGGCATTATCTATTTACCAGGTAACATTCTCAGACAAAACAAAATTTTTACCCAGGGAAATAAGATAAATGGACACAACACAGGCTCCTCACATTAGATTATGGCATGTCTTTCTGTTTTCAGAAGGGCACCACACAGTGTCTAACAGGAACATCTGTAAGCAGCTTGTATCTGAATGTGATGTCCCACCAGCAGTTCCCTGCACAGCAGCTCTTCTCTTGTGTTTGTCTAGAATGTTTAAACCATTTCCCTCAGTATACCACCATCTTTCACATATTCTTACAGAGAGAAGCTCAAGGAAAAAAATGCACCTGACAACTTTTTCACAGACAAAAGGTGGTAAAAAAGACCTGTGCAAATCTTATGGAGAAGAATCAATGTCTGTGTCAACCATATGTTGCTTTCTCACATGACATCCACTCTGAGACCAGAGGGGGAAAAAAAAAATCAGTTGATGGTTCTAAGTGTCTGTTAGTTTTGTGGTGTTTTTTACCTAATGAAATCAAGGTGATCAAGCTTGAGCTCTAAAAGCTAATCAGGTTCTGCATGGGATTGACTTGACAACAGGATTTTACTTCCTTGAACACCTTTGATAATCATTACAGTCTATCAGCTTGGTAAAATACCCTCATTGTGTCAATGCTGGAACTAATTGACTGACTTTCCAGGGCTCAGATAATCTAATATGTTTTTCATTGTTGATATTTGTTTCAAAACCAATTTGCACTGCCTCATAGATTTTCAGCTTCAGATGGCATGGCTTGTCCTCCTATAATATGCTGAAAAGTCAGTTTCAGTGCTATGCTGCCATCTCATTCCCTTCTCATTGCCTTTTTTATGTTTTACATCCTGAAGCAGCACAAATGATTTCAAGGGACCATTCAAATAAGGTACACAACATTTATATGACAGATCTTATGTGCTGTGACAAAGGATGAATGTTATAAAACAGCCTCTGATTTCTCACTACAGTAACAGCCTTTTTCTCATTAGTCATCTGCTAACATATCTCTTTTTTTGTTGTTTTGATTTCTCCATGTCTTCTACTGTTTCTTTCATTTTTACTTCTGAGGTTTCCATTTTAAATAGACCAACTGATAAAGGAAATACCAAGTTGGATTTCACTTTCCATTCAAGCTATTTTCTTTCCTTAATGTTTACAAGAAACTTTTCATTTATCATTAAACATCCCCCTCAGAATGTACATGTTCAAAGTCATGCTTAGTAACAATGAAAATAGAGATCACTATGGCAAACTCAAAGCCTTTTTCAGTTTTTTGCTGTTCTTTTGCAGATGCATAATCACAGAAAAACTGCCCATGATTTTCAAGACTTTTTCTGTTTCTGAAGATTTCAAAATCCTCTCATGTATCCTTTTTTTCCCCAAAAATGCATTGTGGTAAAGTGCCTGGATGTAAATAAATTGGTCACCAAGATAAAGAGGAAGTATCTTCTTCTTAAAAAACTTTTCTTCTTTATCTTCTCTTAAATAAGTCAGTTAAAAAGATTTTTATCATACTGGTGCTGTGCACTCTTTTAGAACTGAATTTTAATTTCTATACGGTTGTGAAGAACACTGTGAAGAAATGATTCAGCAATGCTCCTGCACTTAACATACCTTTGAAAGTATCTTGGGCTCAAGAGAAGAGCTATTCATGTTTTTGGGCCCCTCAGATACAGCAAGAAAGAAAAAGAAAACTCAGTTCAATCTTTGAAGCAAACAAAACCCATAGAAAAAAAATAAAATATGTGATCCTCTTCTTGTCTTCTTCCCAGGGAAACCATGACAGATGAGACCCAGGCAGGTAGAAAAGATTTTTCTCAGTGCTTCAGAATTATTTGTTCTTCCTGCTTGTGGAGATAAAACAGACAATACAATGATGGGTCCTAGTCAGATCAGCACTTAGGCATGGAAATTGCTTCTCTCCAGTGACTGTACAAAGAACCAGGGTTTGTCAGTAGCAGCCTGAATCACTGAAGATTTTGGATGCAATAGTAGTCAGAAAGCCTAAATCAGGCACCCCAGGTAGTCAGGTGAAGTCTAAAAATGGGAAAAATAAGGAGACAGAGCACCATAAATTTAGAGGGCGGGTATTTTTCTATTCTAAGTCTTCAAATCTGCCTTAAATCTATGCTATGATTGTGGCACATTGGTTCCTTCTGCTGTGGGTAATGAGGTACCTTCTGAAATCTCTTGCTAATTTACACAACATATGAATGCAGGATGGTATTATGGCACCTCTCTGCTGTTTTAGCATTTCATTTGCAGGCAGCAAATGCTCTTATCTACTCTCATGCTGTCAAAAATGTGTGCATCTTTTGTGTCCACAGAAGTTGTGTGATGAGAGGAGGTTCCTCCCTAGAATCCATCCCTTACCCTGCAGGTGTTTGAGCTCTCCAGCCCGCTGGTAGCAGGCAGACATATATTATTGGTAGTGCCAGCAACAGCTCCCTTGTCTTAGCTCAATGTGGAAACAATTGCTCAGGGGTCCTGTAAATAATAGCTCTTTGGAATCATCTAGGAAAAAAAAAAAAAGAAGCCCCCTGGTACACCGTAAGCTGGCAGTAATTTTCACATTATTCTAGACAGTGTCCCATTCAGTGCTTGACAGATCTGTTTTTAATTCCAGTTCCTCCTTCTCCTTTAGCTCTCCTGTTGCAGGTAGACAATAGAATTTAACTGTTTGTGTCCATCACCCATGGCTTTATTTGCTGCCAAAGTGTTTACTGTTTCAGGAGAATATCTAGCAAAAAGCACAGATTAGTACTGAGGCTGTCTGTTCTACATAGAGCACAGAAATTTGGGTGGGGAGGAAAGGAAGCTAAGAAGACCTGACAGTAGCTTGTGTGAAGCCCACTGCACGTGCAGGAAAATGATCTTTAAAAATACATCTGCCTGAGGTACCCTTAAATGACCTCCCCATGCGAGCTCCCTGATCAGATCAGTGACACAGTACCACAAAAAATGAGATTGGAGAGGAAGCAATACAGTTCTGAGAAAAACTTCATTCCAGCCTAGCGCATTTGAAAAATGTTCCCAGAGTGATTTTAAGTAATGCAAATATGCCAGAGAACAGAAAGTGCTCATACCTTTAGCTGCAGTTCTGTTAGCTTCACAGAATCTGCTGCCTGAAATCCGTCTGGCAAGCCCTTGGTGCACTTGCACAGGTAACCAGGTGCTTGTTTTGTGGGGGCAGAGACAGACACAGAACACAAACAAGTTTTGGGAGAGGCACTGTTGGTGCTACAATCCCTATGTGGTAAAAAAGCAGTTTCTCTGAGGACTGATGGCTGGTTTGTATGCAGGGAAACTGCTGATAAATCAAAGGCAATGTCAGATCTCTGTCAATTAGAATTTCCAGCTGCCATAAAATCAATGTGTTCCTGTTACTCTTGCCCTGACTACAGTGATGTGATAAACTTTTAGGAGAAACTGTGACCAGGTGTTACACAAAGGTAGCAGTTGTGCCTGGCTGAACTGTTCTCTCTGGATTCAAAGGCTAGCCATAGGTTCCTGAGCTTTTTTTTTTCCTGCTTACCACAGCAACTGAAGATGCAGGTGTTTGTCTCAGAAAAATTCCTGCCTAGGATATCTGCAGTGTGCAGTACTGTCTGTGCAGAAACAGATGATCCTTGTGCTTGTGTCAGCAGACCTGCGTGGCTGGGCAAAATTAGTTTTTGGAGCCACAATTCTGAGGTGCCATCTGCAAAGCACAAGAATGCATCATACCATGAGAGTACAAAATATATGCATCTTCATCCAAGATGCTGGCCTATCTCCCCCTGCCATATGCTCCAACTGCTAAGCTAAGTTGCTATTCCTGAGTATGTGCCAAACAGTAAAAACAGCATAACCCCTGAGTTATATCCAGCAGTGCAGGGCTACTGGGTCTTCAACTGATCATGATTCAGCAGCTGAAAACTCAAATGAAGGTGTAATATTCAAGGCTGATTGTGAAAAGGGAATTAAAAAGTAGAAACAAGAAGGAAGTAACCTAAGACACCCTTAATTTTTCCTTAATTGTTTTTTGTGTTAGACTCCTGTGTCCCACACATGGGGAAGGAACTCATAAAGAAAGAGCATAAAACAATATGAATTAAGGGGTTAGTAAGGGTTGTTAATTACAAATATGATCCAACTCACTGTTGATTCCTTACTGCTAAATTCAGAATTTAGAAATGAGATTGATAGCAACTAAGAGGAATTCAGATAATTGTTATAGAATTCATTAAAGAAATAGATGTCCCATGAATTTTTAAGCCAATATAAAGAATCAAAAGGAGAATTACAGCCCCATTTGCATACTCCACTACCTTTGAAACTTTTCACTCTATTCAGAGTGACCCAGTCTGAATTCTGTGTTTTCAAACTGGAAATAATCAAAGTAAGCCAAGAGTTCCTATTCCAAAGACTAGTGGGGAATTAGTGCTGATTCTCAATCACATTTTATCCAAATTCAGTAGTGTGGAGTTACACTTTCACTGGAATGAAGGTTTAACAAGCACAAGAAAGAACCTTGGAGCAGTAATTAGATAATTACAGAAATACCATCCCTTTAAGTACCACTGAACTGCTCCCGCAGGGGATTCACAGGAAGACCCTAGTACAAAATGGGTGGAAATACAGCACCAGTGCTGAGAGATTTTGGCCCCAGTTCTACATACACTGATCTAAATTACCTCACACAACAGAAGTCCAGGCTGTGCTGTTACATACCTGTGTTCACATAGGAAGTGCACATAGGAAATCCTTATTATTCTTTGCTGGAAAATTCCTGCCCTGGTTACTGTTCTTATGAATGCCTCATTTGCAAAGGAAAAAAAAGGTGTCCTGCCTCACTGGGAAAGTGGGCAGCAGGTTACAGCAAAGGTAGGAATTTGGGTGGTTAGGGCCACTGGATGACAGGAACATCAGCTCCACTGAGTCTCCTTTCTCTTCACAGCAGGTACAGAGAGCTGTGAGCTCATGGGGAGAACAAAGCAGAGAAGTGACAAATTCAGAAACAGTTTGAGTCCTGCAGTGCCTTCCTCTGCCTTTGGCTACAGCCATTGCCACAGAGCAGCTGCTGACCACCAGCAGCAGTGAGCAGGCTTCTGGCCAGGCCAGTTTGTTTGCCCAGTGTCCATCACGTTTATTCCATAGGATCCTGAGTAGGGTAATAGCTTGTCCCTTGCATATCTGTGATATCCAAATATAAAAGAAAACACTTTGTATTAAGCAGTACAGCTTCTGTAACCATTTAGCTATGATGAAAACATTAGGGAGAATGCAAAGATCCAAGCAGGGAAAATGAGAGGCACACTTTTCAGCCTAAATAAACCCACAAATTATATCACGTTGCCAGAAGAAGTCAGTTTTAGTCCAGTAACTGGTTTTGTACTTCCTCTGTTTTAATATGTATTTGACACTTAACACACTATACATGTAAATTTTTTTGAGCATAAATCAAGAAATGTGTTTCAGTTAGTCTTGGGCAACGATTTATTTTTCTCTCAAAGTGTCCTAGGACCACAAGATCTCTTGGTTTTGCCATCCTTGCCTCAGTGCATCTTCAGTGTCTGTGTATGGTCCTTCATAATTCCCTGAGTGGCACATGTTCCTGGTGCCATGTGTCAGGACTTACAGAGGCAAAACATGTTGCTGTAATGTGCATGTCATTCTCACAGTGACTATTTGTAAAACAGAGGAAATAGAGGTAAAAGCTCTGACAGACAAAAAATGGTCAATGAAGAGAAAAGCAAGCACACAGGAATCAGGTGTATGTGTACAATACAAGGATGTCATTAGAACCTGAGGCAGGTTTTATATAGATACATCTACTATTCTTAGTCTTCTTATTATAATTAAGGCAATTAATTAAGGCTCTATTCACTGAGCAGAAAGTGCTATCTTTTTATCTGCAAAGAGTGCAGATAAAAATTTCCCCTTATCTTTTAAGAAAAATGTGCTGGGTTTTGCATGAGTTTAGTTGTCATGCATGCTGTCATTCCTATGACTCCAGAGAAATATTTCTACAGAGCTGCCTTCTTCAGCACCAGCCCCCTGAAAGTGGAGGGTTGCCTGGCACTTCATTCCTGGACTGGCATGCCTGGAGGCAACCAGACCTTTAGAAGCATCTTCTTTAGTGATGGAAAGTCAGGTTTTGAAAGGAGGCCATGACTTGGTGCAGGACTCAAGCACCTTTTTGGATCCAAGCATGTGTGGGCACTCCTGAGCTTATTCAGCAACTGCTTGAGGCCAAGCCTATGTTACTGTATGTGCTTAAATTACATGGAAGTCTGTTGGACTCCAGCACGTATTTCAGGTCTTTATGAAATCCACAGTGATTATGAACCCAAAAAACCATCCTGGATATAACCAGATTCTGACAGTTATATTATACTTGGACAAAATTTTCTTAGGCACAGAACTGTAGCAAGTGGGCTTCTTTGTTTTGAAGGACATGTACCCTGCATCTATGCATTTTTCCCTTGAAATAAACTTTTCTAATGAGGGGTAAAAATATGCTAACCTTCAAATGTAAGGCATGAGACCATTGCACCCAGAGATGTTCATTAACTTTGAAAGTTTTCAGAGGGATTGATGCACTGCTGCAGAAAATGGCAGATTACTCATATGGCTTTTACAGTAGGCTCCAGGCTCCACACCACCACAGGCACAGCATTTGAAGTCATTTAAGAGATCTCTAAAGAAGAAATCCAGCTAAAGGCTGGGTTCCCTTCCAGCACATTCAGATGGGCCAAGGGTTGAATGCATTTGGCTTTGTTGCACCATGGAATTTCCTGGGAGGAAATCATTGCTCGTGAGCAGGTCAGCCAGAAGGCTTGATCTCCAGCCTGCTACTAAGAGGCCCTAAAAAGATGTCATCATTTTACTCTTTCTTTTGCTGATTTTTGAAACAGCCTAGCGTAAGTGCCTTACAAAATATCTACCTGAGCATGTTTGTGTTACAGTAGAACCTGTTTAAACAGACAAATGGCTTTCTTCAAAAAAACATATAAAGCAAACTCATGTACAAAAAAACTGATCCTATTTTATTTAAGTGTATCATACATGCATGAGCATTCCCAAAGACACATTTGCACAGGACAGGCTGTAATAGATTGACTGGTCTGAGTTTAAGCTGTCATCCTCAGTATTCACACAGGACCCATAGCTAGGAAGAACTGTTCTTGCAAAGACACTATTGAAAATGCCTACCTGACTAGACAAAAATGACAGTAAATATACCTAGTATTTTCCCTCCCATCATCTTTGTGGTTTTAAATCATATTTAAGAGATGGGTGAATGCTGAAGGGTCAGTCCTGCACAAGATAGACAGCAGAAAGATTCAGAGTTTTGTGTCAGAGCAGTGTTGGTTTTGACATAGAGCTTGTTTTAAAACATGTCCCCCACAGGCATTCCACACACAAACACACACACACACACACAAAAACATACTGCCCTCCACAAAATGGTACATCTGCAGTGCTCAATTCAGATGTGCAAGAGGTCAGTTTTGTGCAATTTATTCAGGGCTATTACATGTGGTAATGAAGCATCTTTCTTCTCTCCCACACCCACTCCTACTAGTAAGATTAGAAAGTGAGTATTTCCTATGGAAGGAATACTGATGATGGTGCAATACACTGGGGTTGCCACACTGTCACATCCTGTATGTGAGGGAGAAGGTTACTTTAAAAGGTCTTCTAATTCTTCATTTTTCCAGGACTTTCAGCAGCCATAAGAAATAAGTGCAGTGTGATACATTATTTTGGCTCATGAAGTAAATTAACCATAGCATATTTGTGATTTAGAGATTAATTCACTTTTTTTATGTGAAAAAAATATGCCGTGGCAATGATACAAAAAAATCCCCCCCCCCAAAAAAAAAACCCAACTCATTCAAATCTTAGATATGCAACAATTTACCCAGGGTTATTTCTGGTAAATCTTCATAGTTCCTGGCTCAATTTCTGTATTTCAAGATTGTCTCTCTTCTAAAACACACAGACATCCCGGTTTTCCCGGGCATCCCTTTAATAACTGCTACATATCTTTTCCTTCACCCCTCCTCCCCCTTGCTTTTCTTCTGGGTTCTCTTCTGGTTTTTTTTTTCCCTTCCCTCTCTTGTTCTCCTGCCTCCAGGACCTCATAGCTACTACTTCATGCCCAATCGCTCCTATTCAGGTCTGTCTCCTTTTCTCTCTCTCCACTGGTAAGGAAAACTTACCAGAATGTGTATTCTCCAAGCACTCTTTTCATTTAAATGTGAAGAAGAGTCGTTTGAGCCTCTCTCCTAGCAAAGAATTGGTCATTTGTCAGTTAAAGAAGTTTCTTATCTTTATGTACTTTTGAATAACTTGAGATTTTATTGTCTGATGCTTTGGTTCTAAAAATAAGCATTTTACAGGAAACCCCTATGAAATGGTATTTTTCTGTCTAACGCAAACCACGGCCAAATCTTTGAGTGCTCAGCACCCCCCACCCCAGCTATGCTTTTGACCACAAATTGCTGCCTAGTGACTATCAGTATATCAGAGGAATCAGAAAGTGATGCTTCCCCGGATGGGCAGAAAGGCTGCCCCCAAACTGTGCCCTGCTTAACTTTCAGACACGCTTTCCCCAGTGCTGCACACCAACTCCCTCCCGCCCCGCTGCCATGCATATTCAATGGACCATATGCTTGATCTCAAATATCTCTGGGCATTATGGATCCTATTCATCAAGAAGTGGCTTCTACACTCGTGAGCAGAGGAAAAAAAAAAAAAAGACCTTTTCAAAGAGCATTCAAGAGTTTTCTGAGAAAGAAATCCTAGTACACAGGGACCTGTATGTATCAGGCTGTGGTCCACTTAGACTAAACCCACATATTTCTGCTGAACACACACACATTGGCATTAAGAAATTCTCATTATTTTGCCATAAAGGAGGCCTGCATAGAGATCTCATGAGAGATTTAAGCAGAAGCTTATTGACAAACACAAACCTAGTGATTCCTTGGAATCCAAAGTGGTTTGTGGGCTGACAAGGCAGTCCCATCACCAATCCCTGGTACATGACAAAAGCAGAGGCAGCTCCAAAGCTGACACACCAACTGCCTCAGGATCTGCCACGAAGCCAGATGCTGTGTTGGGAGTTTTTCCCTGACACCATAGCATATGGGCTTTGCATTGCCACTTGAAGAGCATGAGACAGACAAAAACAATCTGGAGGGGGTGGGAAATGGATGACATGTCAGCCCCGTGCTCGTATTTGGCCTTTGGTTATTAGGTGATGCTTAAATACCTCTTTGGCCTTCAGGCAAAGGAAAATATTGAGCCAAAGGAAGCCCCGATGTAACTGTATTAGTTGCAATGCAGTTAGTATGGGGATTAATTTGTCAACTTGTTTGGTTTTGTTTGTTTTTGTTTAAAAAACAACAAACTAAAATATTTTTTGTTACCCCTGCATGTTGTCAGAGAAATGCAGGAGCAATTCAGGATTATCTTTAAATAGAAATTAGGCTACTATGTAATCACACTTGTTTCTCAAAGCTGTGCTACTCCATTTGATGTCTTGCCAATTCTGGGTAAACCAGTTTCCACAGCCCAGTCACCTACTGCAACCAGTCCCAGCAAGAGCTAAGAGGATTCCAGGTGTGAGTGACTTGCAGGTTCATGGAGCTGTCAGATCCATCCCTTCCTTCTTCATCAAGGGTTGTCTGACATTGTACCTCTGCACTGCTTTTCTAGAACATGAAGAAAGAACTGTACAAGCACAACACACAAAAAAACCAGTGGGGCTGCAATTGCCAGTGGGAGAAGGTGATGAGACAGAAGGTCCAGAGGAGGAAAGGACCACATGCCAAGGAAATATGCACCAAAAGAAAAGCACCAGAAAGCAGAGGAACATATGCACTACAGGAAGGAGATAGAGAAGATAGGAATGTAAATGGTAGTACAGAATGTTTGAGAAAAGGATATAAATTTTCCTGAGTAAGGAGAAGTGATGGGGTACACCCCTGCTGAAGAGACCTCCTGAAGGTACCACGTATGGGAGTTTCAATGTGCCATGTTGGCTTTCTTTTATCCTTTCCAAGAGAGCTTGGTCTGATGATTGTAAAAGCAGCTCAAGTAGTATTAGACTAAACAACCCCTGAGACGACAATTTCATTCTTCCATTTTCCTCAACAACCCTCAACGTGGGCACACCTGCCCTCTGCCCCCACACAGAATCAGTGCCCATGTTGACACACGAGCAACCTGTGAGCCACCCACAGGCAGAGAACATTCTGCTCCAGGTGCTCTGAAAACTCTGGAGCTTGGAGAATCATGATCACCATGTGTGCATTGCCCCAGCTCACTTGCACAGAAAGTGAGGATTCTGCCATCCACCCATTTCTGACTGAACCAGCACTACATGAAAGGCAGGACTGGAGATCATGTTTCTGCATCAAATGTTCCAACATCATTTGCACAAAATGTATCTCTCTTTCAATGCAGTGCATTCTCCTGAAGGCAATCACAAAAATAGTGCTTTGTCCTATCTTGATGGCTCCGTGTACTATTTGCATCTCATATTTGGGATTTTCCACTATAAGCAAGATTCCCTTCAGTGATGTTCACGAGCTGGAAAAAAGAAATATAGAGACAAAAAAAAATTTGTGAAGAGAAGGAATTTCATTTTTCACCTGCACTGCTTGAACTGCAACATTTGTGCTTATGAATCCTGAATAAGTGCTTGACCTTTTCATTATTTCTTCATTTATTGTTCTCTCAGTTCCACTTCCCACTCTCTGTGTCACTACATGTATTTAGGTAGTAGTTGCTCTTCAGCCTGTTTCTTCTTGCATTGTTGGATTCTGATTCTGAAATCAGATGTTTGTGCAAAAGCTCTTACTGCCAGCAGGATGCTGACACAGATTTGGGTGTATGAATGTCCTGTGTCTTCAGTAGGGTGCTTGACTTTACTTTAAAAAAGAAGAAGCCTTAGGATAATAATACATTTTAATTAAACCATGCACAACTCCCTTGGCAAGCACAAGGATAAGAGAACTCTATCTCCACAGCAGTGCTGCATAAAAACAGAGAGCATCTTTTCATACCTGTGTCTTTAAGGGCAAGAGTTATGAGACAATACCATTTGAAAACTGCACTTACTCTTTCACCCTGTGAGTGGCTCCTTGTTATGGGGCTTACAATGGATTAGTTTCATCTTTAAAAAGGAGATAGAAAGATAACTCCTTGAGCACACTGTGAGGTGTGCGAGCTTGTTGCGATAAGGAGCTGGTATTAGTTGATTGGCATCAAAGATCACGGATGTATTTATAGCACACCAAGCATGATGACAACATAGATGCAGGTTGTCAAAGGGAGTCAGTTTCCTGAGAAAGCTAAATATTTAAGGCCCACATTTTCAGATATATTTGAGCTGAGAGCCTGCCTGTGGGCTTAGATCAGATCTAGCACAGCCAGAGGCAGAGTCTTTCAGAGTTGTTTTGCATGAACTGCAAGCACTTATCCTACCAAGTGCAGGGATGTGGTAACAGGGAGGACCCTTAATTAATTAGTAATCTGGATCACCTTCATTCCCCTTTCTTTTACTTCCAGGCCAATTTGTTGCCATCCAGTTCAGCAGTTCAGCCCTAATCCAGCCAATACACACAGAAGCTTCTTTCTTGGCTCCCTCTAGACACCTGCCTACAGGTGCATTGCAGAAGGTGTACAAAACTTATGAGAAAAAAAAAATATCTGAGAAGGATTTTATTCATTCTACAATTTTCTGAGAAGTGTGGAGGAGATAGTAATTTTTCAGTTCTGAAAGATGCTTTTTAACCTTATACCCAGGCATTGCCTTATAACATTTGTTCATGGGAAAAACTTTAATCAAAAATTCCAGAAAGAAAGAAAAAATGCAAGTTCCTTGCCTAAAACAAAGCATCCTTATGGAAACATCCTTATGACTTTTATCATTTTAACTTAGTGCTTGATGACACTTTGTAACCAAGGTAATAAACGAAGCTGCCATTCCAATCTGTATTTCGTACAGTCTTAGGGATGGGAAAAATAATTTCAGTTGGCTGATCAGAAACCAGAAGGACTAAGCTTACAAAGAGGTAATGAAATCCATTTTGCAAGGGAACTCTAACTTGTTGTTAAGACAGCTCCACTGATTGCATTTGATTTAACCAGAGTAGCTAACAGGTTCCACTAAATTAGAAGTAGTTAGATTACCAGCTAAAAATACAAATTTTCTTAATATTCCCTGAAACCTTTTAAAATTTTCTTTTGCTTTAATAATTTTGTTTTGTTTTGTTTTCAGACACTTACAAACTGAAACAGGAGGTTTGTATTTGGCAGCCTAGGTCCTCACTGTTCTCGCCTCCGCTTTGCAGCGTGGTTTTGTCCAAGCAGTAGCCAATGAAGTCTGTGTGCTGAACAACTCATGCTGAAGGAGAAGCAGCTGCTCACTGACACCGCACTCTACAGCACACAAATCTTGCACTTTTTGCAGAAAGAGAACAAATACTTGAAGAAAATACACATGGAGTTTGATGCTCAAAGGGTATAAGATTAGGTCCAGTGTATTGACTAGGGAAATAGCCTGCAGGCCTTAGGCCAGTGAGGCTTCGTGCCAGTGACTTCATTAGGGCTTTTGCCTATGAAAGGGCTGCCTGTTTGGATCCTGGAAACTTGCATCAATACGTCATTTTGTGTGACTAAAGGAAGCAGAATGTGTCCAAAGCTCTGGCCAGTTACGGACCTCAATCTGCCTCCGTTTGCAGGCAATGTCACCCCTAGGAAAACAGGTTTTGATTTGATCAGAGGCTTTTTCTGTAGGACTTTCATCACTGACTCTAACTGACAGTGGCTCATGGGGAAGGTCCCCGTTGTCTCTTATATCTTCCCACCACACATACTGGCAGCTGATCTCCTTCAGAGACTTTGTCCATGAATCCCAGAAACCCAAAAATCATTGCAAATTTCTTTGCATCCTCATGATAAACTTCCACACTCTCCACCCTCACCTCATGGCAGTCAGGCAACCTTGATGCCAACAACTCCCAGAGTTCCTCTGCTGGGAGGGGAAAAAGGAAGGGACAGGGTGTTGTAGCAAATGCAAAAGCTCTGCACTTCTGGCAGTATAAATCTACATACTTAAGTTGCAAAATCTTGTGAGACGCAGCTCCAGCAGTTCATGGGCAAGAAGACAGGAGGAATCCAGCAAACAATCTCCACCTTGACCTTCGATGTTCTCTGATACTATCAAGATAGTAGGAGTGATAGACTAATTTGGCAGGCTTAGTAAACCTGCTTTGGGAATTAAAAGGTTTTTTTGTCAAAGAGCATTGGTTAAAGGAAGCAAAAAGGACCAATACCCTAACCCCCTGAACTAGCACTACATGCAGGTACCTACACGTACCTCACTGATGTAGAACAAGACCAGGAAATGCAAGAATGTTGAATTCTTTGCTATATGCTAGAAAATAATTCTTTTCACACATTATAATCCCTCTGGTCTTTTTTTCAGAGACTCCACTTTTTTCTTTCCAATTTGCTTACTTTCTGAAGTACACTGAGAATATGCACTTTAGTTGCCTTGAAGTAACAGCATAAAAATCTTCATTAAAGGACAAAATGAATGTGATTATGCTGCTAACGAAAATAGCAGAATTACTTCTGGAGACTTCATCTACAGCTCACAGCACAGTAGGTCTAATGATTTCTGGAAAATCATCAAGTATTTGTGTCATTATAAACATGCTGTAAGTTTCATACACATATAGTTATTACTCTGCTGAATCAATGTTGATTTGATCAACTTACCTTTGACATCAGCATTTCATAAATTTCTTAGTCATTTCCTCATGATGACCTCACCAAACATGCTCTAAAGCAGCACTAAGCTATTTGAATGCTTCCCATCCTTTCCATTGTGCAGCTCTGGTCCTAAAAATCTTACTTTTTTTTTTTTTCCTTTACTCCCCTCTCCTCCCCATTCCTTTTTGCTCTGACCCTGTGCACTAAAATTCTGATTTAGCTGCAGTTACCAGCTTCCCTCTTAAAACAGATATTGTCATAGTGAAGGGAAAGGACAAACAAACCCCACAAAATCTATTTTTAGCAGATGGTCCCAATTGTACAAACTTTAGCAGGGGTTATTTCTCTCTCCCCGTCTCTCTTTTTTTTTCCTCCCCCATGCCCACTCCCCCCCACCGCCCCCCCAATTCCTGGGTTGCGCTCCCTTCAATCTTGTCAGCTGTAAAATGGGTCTCTTTTTAACCTATAATGGATCAGTGAGATTAAAGGTGAAGTCATGAATTAGTAGCAGTGACAGCCCAGCACGATGGCCCCGGCAGCAGGGGGTCTCTCTTTGTGCTCGTCCACTCTGACCCCCCGTGCCACTCTCCGCCTGTGGGAACCGGACAAGAAGAATGTCGGGGTGGGGCCGGGGGGCGCCAGCCCCAGCCCCAGCCCGGCCAGCGCCCCCCAACACATTCTTTCCCTGGAAATATTCTGACATCACCCCGTCATACCTCCTTGCCGTCTCCTTCGTTAACTCCTTTATGCCTTGCCGCCGGCAGACAATGGGTCCTGCTGCAGGGTGGAGGAGGAGGAGGGGAGGGACACATCTTTCCCAGGACAACTTTTTCATAAGCTGTGGACCCAAGGCAAGCGTGGGCTTTAAGGCTGGGAGGTGGGTGAATTTTCTTGGAGTTGGGCTGTGGGGTCTGAGATGCCACTCTCCATGACTAACAAAACCAAAGTGAAATGAGTCAGTAATGCAGAAAGGTTTCTTAGAGGGTTTTAAATCTGAATTTCTAGAGCAAAACCATCCCTACCACAAACACAGCTTATTCAGTGGCTACATGCCTTGGGAAGCATGTCAAAACTGCTCATTAAACCTTTGCAAAAATATGATGCATTTCCAGTCTCCTCCATGAAAAACTGTGATAGGGCAATGTTGGAGACAAATACAAATAACAAGGGCTTCCTCTTGAGAATTCCTCATTTGAGGAATACCTGAGAGCAGAGCAACAGCAACAGAGCAAATGTAAGACCAGTCTTCCTGTTCATGTCCTGTTCAGATCCCTGTTCATGACATATATTTTGTCCTTACTGAAATGTAAATTTGGTGTTGACTTCAGCCAAAATTCTAGGATAAGTAGCTAGACTTTGTGTAGTCCTCCCCAATTAATGCACTAATTAATTAATTAAAACAGGTTTCGTTATCTTGACTGACTTACCCTCTTAGTGAAGGAAGTTCACACTTCTGAACTGACTTTTCTAATGCTATTAAAGTTCTATTGCACCTGCACCAGAGCTATCCCATCTCATATCACTTCTCTGAGGGGTATAACGTGTGCAGGACCCATCCAGAAAGGATGGTTCCAGAAAACTTACAGAAGATCTTCCCAACACCATAGAAGGGTCACTAAAAACCTCCTCACTGGGTGAGCAATTTCAATTTCATTCTTGTGATATTATAAAGTCTGGTAAGGATTCACTATCTCTGTGCCTTGAAGTTCTCCTCAAGCGGGTCCTAGACATACCCCAAGAGAGTCAGGTGGGATTTGGATGTCTAAATTCATAATTGTAGTTCCTGCTTGGAAGCTGTCTAGCCCCAGGGAAGCATTAGTGCTTGCAGGATTCTCCCATCTTCCTCTAAAAGATGCCAGACCACTTGTTTTTCTGTTCCAAGTGGAGTGGTCTGGAAAACAACCCCTCCTTCAATTTACTTTGCAGATACTCCTGGGATTCATATGAGGAAATCCTTGATCCAGTCTTGGAGAAGAGGGTAAGGGAAGAAAAGTATGCATTACAGACATGATGTCTTTTCTTATAGGACCTCATTTTGCCTTTTCTATGGCTCACTAGAAAAAGAACCTGTTAAAGATGCAGGGATATTTCCTGTAAAACTAGCACAAATAAATGAGTGGAATGAATGGCCCAGGGAATGGGCAGGGCAGACACCTGAGCCTCTTCATCTCCTGAGCAACACATACTCACACAACCTGCATCCTATGGAGAGCTCACCCCAGCTTGACATCACCCTGTTTGTCCTGAGTCAGCCCCAGTCCGCACCACAGGACTGTGCAGGAAGTCATTGCCAAGGGAAAGGAGCAGCTCTGAAGGGCTTCAGAAGCAGCAGTCCTGTCTCCTGAAGCACTGAGCAGAAGTGGGCACTGGCTGGGAGCAGTCAGTGGAGTGTGCAGATGGCCCAGTCTCAAACAGGTTTCTGACTAGCTGAGCTGACAGCATTTCCACATCACTTCATGTCAGCTGTGTCATATCCAGTTACGCTTTCTGTGGGTCTGCTGGACCTGTTTCCCAGCAGAGGCTCATCCCTGCCTGGCATCTACAAGGCTGCAATCCACAGTGCTACATTTTGAGGACAAAGAGGAGAGCACATTGGAGCTGTACCTAACTGGCCCGGGAAGGCTGCAGGATGCGCATTGCAAAGCGTCGCTTGGCAACGTGGCACAGGGAGGCCGGGGCCAAATGGCCTGCCCACAAGCTACCAGTTGCATCCCCTTCCAGATCCCCTCTAAGCCCAGGGAAGAAGGGTTCAGACCACATCGAGGTCTTAGCAAGCTGAGAGGGTTGCCTGCCTGATGTGCCAGACCAGGATCCCTGCAAAATGTAGCATCAGTGTGCGTCCAGTATCCACAGAGCTCCTCTATTTCCTTAGGAAATTGCAGATTTAGGTGCAATGTTTTCTCAGGCTGAGAGAAATCAAACTCAGTCCTTAGGCTACAGGGTCATGTTCTTTCTCTTTGGCATGGCACTGAAAGCAAATGACTGGATGTTCTGTGGCAATGTTCCAGCAAGCTCCTAGCCAGGCAGCAAGCACACCCTGGGAATGGGAGAAAACATCTTTCCACAAAGGGGAGGGACCAGAGCCTCATAAACCCCAAGCAAACACACTGAACAGTAGGTGTCTGTAAAAGATTATATAAAGCACTGGCCATGTCCTACAATTAAAATTGCGAGTATTTAATTGTTTTAGAAGTAGTGTTTTAGCCTCCTACGATGAGGGGGGTGAGCAAAGGATTGTGCACAGGCAGGCAGGGCTGACTCCAGGGTAGTCAGGGGAAGGTGGCTTGAGAAGCACTTCACTCTGACCCTTCCTCTCTCCTTGCTGGCTATGGCATGTAGTGTGGGCTGTTCAGGGGTCTCCCATACAGTGTGTGGGGCTGGAGAGGCAAGGTGTAAGGCTTGGGACCCCACTGTGAGGAGGAGTAGCAGGTGGAAAGGAGTTTCTTCCCTTAAAGACTTCAAAGAGCTTTCCCAGAATTTGTTCCTTGCCTCACCCAAATAGAAGGAGGAAGAACAGCATTAAACTTATGGAGTGATGGTGTTGTCATAAATCATTATTTCATCAGGTATATTGTGTTTCTTCTTAAAGTTTGGGCTTTTGTATTCTCTCCATGTTAAGGGAACAAGAAAATATGTGTCCTCAGGGTCTGGAGAATAGCTTGAAAACAGTCACCTTTCTAATATTAACTTCAGATAGCAAACAATAAATCAATGTTGAAATGTACTTACAAGTACTGTTGTTTAAAAAGCATTATAAAGAATTAATTCTGGTTCTGTCCATTTTGAGATTTTAGATCTGATTTCAGGTTTTGCAGCTCTTGACTAGTATCTTGAATAACAGAACTTAAGCATTCTCTGACAATGCCAGAGATAGGAACATTTAATGAGTTTCCCCTTTTGGAGCTGTGGAAGACCCCCTTCAGGGCTCGGGAAGCCTGGAGCAGCAGAGGAATTCTTCAGCCAGGAGCTATGGCGAGGGATTAAGAAGGAAATCACCTCCCAGAGTCACAGAGGCATCAGACACCAGTGTATCTTCCCTGAACAGTTGTCCCCTGTACCATCTGATCCCATATCCAGCCCAAGAGTTCTGTTCATTCCTCCACAACCCAAACCCAGGACCCAAGCACGCCTGGGAACAGCTTGATTCTCCTTGGTGGCTCATTAGCAGCTGAAGAGGAGACCCAGTGGGAAGCAATCCAGTCCCAAGTGACAGTAATCTCCGTTTCTGTGTGAATTTCCTGGAGGGCTGCAGCTCCCTTTCACTGTCCCTGTTCCACAAGAGTGCATTGGTTGGGGCCAGCACAGAGATTTGGTTCCTCGTTGTGCCTCCTGCCTGCAGCCTCCTCGTGCAGCCCTGAATCCACAGTGGGGATGTCTGCCCGTGCCAGAGCAGCTTCCTGCGTCCCTGCTGTTCTCTCACTGGAGACCCTGGCTGTGAGCACACCACAGACACTGCCTTGCTTCTTTGCTTGGGCCTGGGCAATTTATAAGAGCTACTGAACGCTGAGGACACACACTTAGGCTGAGCACTGCCCGGAAATAGGAGCACACTCCCTGTCAGGTCATTTTCTCAGTCCCTGGCCGTGCATCCCGGCAGCAGCTCCTGCTGCGAGCTCCCTCCAGGGTTATTCCTGCCACCTGCCCTGTCCTGCCAGCGGGAGGGTGAGCTGTGCTGCTGCTGGGAGGCATCAGCAGGGCCAGTGTCCCCCCGTGTGCCCTGCAGGCTGTGCCCCCTCCTGCTGCACAAGGAGGTGTGCACATGCACACGGCTGTGCACACGCGTGTTCCTGCACACGTGTGCTGTGCGAGCAGAGCCGGCACATCGCTACTGTCTGCGCAGAGAGGGGCAGGACAGGGGGACATGATTTAGTCCTTTCCCTACGCACTGCCGTGGGAAGGAGAGAGGTGTTGTCTGTGCTGGACGTGGGGCTAACATGGACTCTGTTAATCCCCATTTGTGCCGTTTCCTGTTCTCTGGAAAAAGAGGGAAAGTAAAGCCAGTCCTGAACACTGTATCTTGCCTTACAGCAAAGCCATGGTTTATTAGCAGCTCTTTATCGAGTCACTCAGGTAGTTCCTTTCTGGAGGAAGGATGGGATTAAAAGTAGATTAAAATGATCAATGATTTTCCAGTGTTTCCTATCAGTCCAGTCCTTGATCCTCAGGAAGAATCTAGCTCTGAAAAAAAATATTTGCCAAAAATATAGAAAGCCAAAATTTTAATTATTATGTCTCTGCCTGTTTCTCATACTGCTGACTTAGAAAACAACACAATGAAACATTTCACTACCCCTTACTAGCTGCTGAGAAAATTCTGGAGTTACATTGAAACATCAAGCTTTCAGATGACTGCAACTTCTATCAAATACTTCTAAAGACAACCAAAAATGTCTCCATTAGAAATACAAAAACATTTTGTGACCAGTACTCTGCTAGGAAGGTTTATTATAGTTCTAAAGTCAATTCCAGCTCTGGTTTGGCTTTTTTCAGATATCTACTAAACTGTATTGTGAGAAAAGTATAAAAAGATTTTTTTTTTCCATTAGATTTTTATTTTAATCACCTAAAAATCATTCTTATGGAAATGAGAAAGACAAAAAGATTCCCCAGGGACTGAGAAACTTCACTGATTTGCATCATTAACACTGAAAAGAACTTGCCTGGAAATGGCCCCTTCACGTTTTCTTTTATTTACATTTCCAGACAAATACAAAATTAATTTCAACAAGAAGGTTTCTTGTAGATTCATATCCCATTTTGATTAGTCTAGCCATTAAAGCATGAATATAGCTTGCTGTGCTTTGATGGACTGATTTAGTCTTTGTAATACTGGAATTTTTTTAAATTTTTCTTTTTTTTTTTTTTTTTTCTGCTCCCCTCCCTGATNTTTTTTTTTTTTTTTTTTTTTTTTTTTTTTTAGTTTTTACTTCATTTATAAAGGATTTGCAGCATGGGGGCTCTGAGTGATCATTGACTGTATTAACATTCATAATTAACACCAGTAATTATTAAGACGCTTTTGGGACAATTACCATTTGTGGCATGGAAAGAAAGAAAAGTGACATTCATTTAACAAAACTCTGCAGTTTCTGTTTAACGAGTCTGTCCAAGCATAAGCAAAAATGAAAAAAAAAACCCAGAGTGCACTAAATATATATTTAAATGCAGAAAAAAACCTGTGACAAAGTAGTTCTTTCAAGGCTAGAATCAAAATTTTAAACAGTATACCTTCTTTGTGTCTTCTGAAGAGTTTTACGTAACAAACTTTCAGTGTCATCACTAATAGCAGTTCATGCCAAGGATTACTTTCTTAAAACTGCTACTCAAGCCCGGTGATTTGCAGTACACTTCTTATTACAGGATACATTATGCAGAAACCCTCTGCTATGTGATGGGACATGGCAACCCTGCTGTGAGAATGCCTATCAGCGCTTCTTTTAAGGCCCTTTCTCAATTGTCAGCAAAGTATTTTTTAAGGTTAAAAGGTGTAAAATTATTCTGAAACGCTTTTCTGACCTGTCGCCTATCACTGCAAAAAGCTATAGTTCGGGTTTTTTTCTAAAATTGTATTTTTAAAATGTGATAATATTATAACAATAAAGCTAGTTAGAAAAATACAGTTTTTAATGCTTTTCATTATATTTTTCATCATTTTTTCAGTACTGATACCCATGAAGGTTGTGAGTCCCTTTTTATTTCTGATTTTCTTCATTATGATTCTTACTTTCCTGTGAGTCAGTTACGATGTGCAATTAATGAGGAACCAGAAATTAAAAAATATCTTTTAATTTGTATTTTTGTGGATTTTCAGATGACTTCCTGAATCATATTCTCTAATGTAAAAGTCAAATGCAGGAGGGTCATGAAGCATAATCTCATTTTACTGATATATAAAGCTCACAAGACCTGTCATTCTTCAAGTACTACCTGTACTTTGATTGAAACAACGCTGAATATCAGCAGGAAAACTAGAAGAAGGCTTCTATTCTCAGACTGGTGGCTGGCTTTTATGGCTTTGCAAGCTGCTTAACTCTAGATTTCCCAGGCTACATGCACGATTCAAGGTCAATGATCCTATAGTTTTAAATCCTGTGCACAAGAGGTTACCATCTCCCATTGTCTGTAGCTTAAGATTTCCAAAGGCAGCTAACTATTTATGTGCTGGGGAAATGCTGGAAGGTGTCTGAAATCACTTTGCACTGTGTTCCATGGACTGTTCTGTGGCACAGTCTTATCAGACAGTACTGGAGAGCTCAGCCTTGCTGTAAAGAAGCACCAGACATGAAGGGCCTGATTTTCCCATCTGATATGTGATACATGCTCACAACAATGTGAGTTGCAGCTGGAGCCAAAAAGAGAAGCACAAATAGGTGGTGAAGCAGAAAACAGATGCTGTGCTGGGTTTATGCACTGAGTTTTGTGACCTGTAGCAGAACACCCAGGTGATTGCACCCAAGATTTCTTACAGCATAGCCACAAGAAGTGACAAAAGAAGTAAGAAAGCATTGTCATGTTGCACTCAGGGACCTGTGGGGATTGTATCAGTCCTTTCCAACATGGACTCATCCACTTTTCCCAACACCCACCTAAGCAGTCTGAGTTTCCAGAAAGGTTTTCTTCCTGTATCCTTCAGCGCTGCCAGCAGTGAGATGTGCAAGTTCAGCAATTACTGTGTGCTGTGCTGGCATTACCAAAAGACAGACTGAACATTCTGCTTCACATTGATTTTATCACATCCTCCTTATTAATTGACTGTATTTCCTCAGCATAAAGCTTCATCTTAGCCTGCTTATCAGTACCTTTGATAACCAAATAGGCAAAGGTTGCCATTCATACACACAGATGACTGCATCTCATGTTTTTTGGACCACACAAGTATAAACTGTATGTTCCCCAGCAAGAAACACTCCAGAAGTCTGTTCTTCAAGAGGCACAGCCTGGCCCAGCATCCCTGGGGGCCCTTCATCCCTGTGTCTGTGCAGGGTAAGAGCAGGGCTTTTCTTCACCCAGGTCCTGGGTGCAGGAGCAAGTGTTTAGGTCTCAGACATGAGAACAGAAAGTGAGTTTTCACATCACAGCACAAAGCAAGAGGCAGGGGAGCACACATGCTGTGCTCCAAGGATGATGAGTATCCAGACAGCAGTGCCTAAAGAGGCTTGCAACATCCAGCATGTACAGCCCTAAAACTCCTCCCATGAATGACTGTTTACAGCTATGAAAGACAAGGGAATTTTTTCAGAGAACAAACCAGCAAATTTCTAAAACTATACCCAAGGATTTAAAATTCTATATTTAGAAGTTGCTAACAAAGTGAAAATGAGATCATTTTTGTCTAGAACTAATCATAAAATTTTTAATGCTGGACAATTCCAGATGAGATTTTTACAGGTGACATAGGATGATCTTTTAAGATAGACCCTAAAAAATAGGGTCACTGTATTTCAAAGTATAAATATGTATACTGAAAGTAAAATAAATCTCTTGAACTGAACAGTTACTCTTCATGCCTGTCAGTCTTCCTGCAACCATTCTGAATGCACAACAGCTTTCTCTTACTCACCTCCTTAAAACCCCACTTCTTCCACAGGGAGAAATTCATGGAAGCTGTGAAGTGAAACCCTTTGACTCTCTCTAGACACTTTGTACTTGGAGAAGGTAATTGCAGGTTCATCCTGTGAATTTTTAAGAATGGCCAGAGTTCCAAGCACATCACAGACATGAAGGTTTAGAATGGTCAATGTCAGGCTAGCCAGTTCTTTGGGACCAGACTAAGACACTTTTTTAAATCACTTGAAACTTGCCACACTCTCTTCATAGGGGTCTTGGATGCAGTAGAATTAATCTGTTTTAACATTTAAAATTAATGTGCCTTTTATCATATTGCCATTTATCATATATCCAGAGGCACTTCTTCTCACCCTAAAGCAGATATCTATGATCAGGATCTTATTCCTGGTTGAGGATAAACAATTCATAGACCTACAAAACTAAGATTTGGGAAAGGTTTACAAGAAGATGCTATTGTTCTTCTGAAGTTCCACATTCAATTTCTTCTTCATCCAAATTCCAACTGCAAACTCCAGATAAGTGAGGAAGAATAGGCCAGATTATTGTCTTGATGCCATTTTAGCCCTATACTAAACCTCTTCCTATGTAATAATTTCCATGGCATTACCACAATAGAGATGATAGGGCAGAAGAAACCTAGAAGGTGCAATCCACAGGACAATGAGAATTTTGTTATTATACTATTTCAGGGACACTAGCCACATATCTGCCAAAGGAGGTCCCTATGCAAAATAGGAACCATCCTGAAAATTATTTTTTTGTAAGCACCCACTGAAACCAATGGCTGGGTTTTGCAGGCAGTCTGGATTGCAGGCATCTGTGGGAAGTGATGCTCCACACTGTGGAATGATTCTGAGGACCTATGTTCACCCATTAAACCCAGAACACAGCTATGGCCATAATCCCAAATAAACAGAAATCCTGCTGCTAATTGCAGGACGACAGGTTATGGCATTTAATAATTATCAGTTAATGCTAAGGCCTCTGGGTCAGGATGGTGACCTATTCATGTAAGAGTTCAAAGCCCTGCAAACCAACAGCTTGGGGGCAAGGCTGTTCCTCAAAGCTGGAGACCATAAACCAGCTGTGCCAGCTTCCCTCATGGATGGTCATGAATACCAGGGAGCATGGCCTTCCTGTCCCAGCATCTGCCAGCAATGCTGGGCAAAGCTTGCAGATTCAGCAGGATCCTGTGCCTGCACAGCTTTCACTGCTTGCTGTGCCTGGTCCAACCGTGATATTGAGTATCTGAGTTCCCTCTTGCTCAAAGGGAGAGAGGCTACAGATCCAGGTAGCATTTTCCAAAGCAGAGCTTTTGTAGGGAAGAAGTGTGATATCTCTAAGAGTTAGCAGGGGTAGGCAGATGTGAAGAAAAGAAAGTCAGTCACATTCACCAGCAGTGTGTCCAAGACAGATACATGCAACTACTGTTTTTTAATTTAGAGATGTAAATCAAATAAATGTCCAAAGAAGATAAGAAATTAACAAGACTATTTTAATGCCCAAACAATGAATTTCAGGAGATACAAAATAGTGGAAATGCTGCAACAATATCTAGACTTTTACAATTACCTGATTTCATAATCTAAACCATTGTATTTTAGCGTAGTAAAATACATTGATTTTCACTCAGTGTTTTTCATGCACAGTATGAGTATGTTATTCCCGCTTCTTGCACAACACAGTAAATTTTTCTATGCACTGTGCAATATAAAATAAAGACACCAGTTTTTTGTGCTTTTCCTTACTTTTGTTCCACTGGTTTTCCATTTTCAAAGCTTCTCATACTTTTCAAAAGAGCCCCATATTGCTGGAAATCAAAGTAATTTTTTGTGTACTGCACTAATGAGTAACTAAAACAAAAAAAGCAGCAACTTTGTTATCATTGTTCATAAAAACTGTGCACTAAAGCAGTGGGCAAAGGAAATAAATGTTTTAGCCTGCTTTTACAATTACAGTGGTGTTACATATACATATATATGCATACAAACCATATAGATATAAAATACAAAGAAATCAGATGAGGTAATAGCACCCCCTTCTGAGAGTTAGGACCAAAGCTTATGCCCTCACTTTAAAGCAAATCAGGAGACTTTTTGTCATGGTGCTACAGCTTTTTGATATGCAGCTCCTACTTCATGTTTTGTCCTACTGTGATAAATTAGAGACATGCACATACTATTTACTTGGCATTTATCTGCTCCTCACTCTGTCACTGTAAGAATTCCTTGGTTACAAGGCAGCGATTATAATTTGGAGCTAGGAAGTCCACAAAAAATTATTTTCTTCAGCTCACTTGTTCAATTAGTCCGTGTATAAAATAGCCTTTGAAGTGGCTATTTTGCAGTTAGGGGACGGTGGAGGAAGGTGTGAAGGGCTGGTGTAACTCAGCAGTAATGTCATTTCTCTCTTCAGCAAATCAGCTCTCCTGGGGGTGGAGCTTCATCTCTCTTGAAATGAGCACAGCCTCCTCTTCCCCATCCCCTTACCTCCCCTAGTTTGAGGTTGGGGCAGGAAGGGACCAGGAGCCTGCTTGAGCAGCAGCAAAGGCTCAGGAAGTGGCATTTGCAACAACCTCTGGGTCGTACCCAGAGCCACTCTGGTATCACAAGGGCTACAGCAATGCTCTTTATGAGCCTCCCTTACCATGTACCTACACCAGCAAACATGGATTTGGCTCCTCAGCAAAAGGCTGACTTACCTACCAAAGAAGGGCATTTCCCACACCCTAATGGAAAAACCAGACCAAGAGGAATTCCTACCTCATACATCATTTTCCAACAGCAAATCTCCCTTCAAGCAATTTCATCTCAATGGGAATGAGAGGATTATTTCCCCATTGCTCAACACCACATGGGCTCCTTTACACAGCATGGCACAGGCAGAGCTCTTGTGAGGAGCAGAGGGCAGCTCTGTGAGCAGCTGTGTCCCACCACACCAGGCTTGAATGGCATCAGGGCACCCAAGCAGCCTGCAGCTCACCAGCCCAGAGACAAAATAAATCATCACACCAAATAACAGCAATCACACCACAAAATGCTCTGAGAGCAACTGAGAAATATGGCCAGGGTGAAGAGTCAAAAAGAGACTGTAACAGTGCTCCTCAAATTCCCACTTCTCATTGAGAACTGATTTGTGGTATCCCTCAGCATATCCTACTCTGGATAAACAGTAGTTTGCATAGACTGCAAAAACTTCTGTAGGGTTTGCAACAAAGCAGCTAAGGGAATAGCAGAAGGTTATTTACTCTTCTTTTTTTTTTTTTTTT
>VXAC01005718.1:413318-466798 GCA_013399225.1 Rhipidura dahli | reverse complement strand
TTTTTTTTTTTTTTTTTTTTTTCCTAGCACTGCAAGTAGAAAATGGTGTCTATTTTATCTCCAGCTTGTGCTAATTTTTTTCTTCACATGCTGTGAGTCTCTTTCTGCTGGAGCACTGATTTGTCATGGTAAATTATACATAGCTCAATGTCATGTGGATTTCTGTGCTTTAAGATGCATCCTCCACTATTTTCCTTACTCTAGCACCTTTCATCAAACACATTTCTTTCTTCTGCGGCTCAAAAAAAAAAAAAAAAGTTAATCCAAACAAATAGAAAAAATATCATTAATACTGAAAGGGAAAAAGGCTCTTCCAGGACATGTTGAATTTCTGCAGTGCATACCTTTATACATCAGAATACTGTATCATAAGAAGGAAAATCTTACAGCTGAAAAATTATTAAAGTCCACAAAAATTCATGTGATAATGCTGCATCTGCTGGAAGAGCCTCCAGCAGAGTTTTTTGCAGTCCAAAACCTGTAGCAATGAAGATGCCAAGGAAAATTATGAATAAAGTTACTGAGATAAGAACATACAAAGTAATTAAAGTACATAAAAGTGGATATACCTGAAGCCCAAATTACAATGATACTTGGGTTTGCCTCAGTGTTGTTATGTGTAGGGCTTTTGCATGAGAAGAACACCCACCAGTACACTCAGAGTGAGTGCAAAAATGAAGCTGATTTGGGGAATGAGTTCAAAGCATGCCTACACACTTGGGGTCTTTCAGGTCAAGGGTAGCAAGCACCCAACCTAATGCCTAAATTCCCAAAGATCAAGATGACCATAAATTCATACAGAAAATAAAATACAGGAACATAAATGGACAAGCACATGTATTTTGTTATAGAGTTCTTTAAAAATGACCACTGTTAAAAGAGGAGTCATAGGAGGGTAAATGGCTTCTCCTGGGAACATGAGGGAGGCTGCAGAGAGCCTCTGACCTGGAAATCCCACACAGAGCAGGCTCATCAAGAGCCAAGAAGAGCTTTTCCCTGCTCTCTCTAATCCCCAGAAGGAAATTGTAGCGTTGTGCCTGGAAGAATTGCACACTCACACACTCCCATCCAAGCTGGCCCCTTTGAGAGTCCAATTGACTCAGATGCATTTCAGCTTTACTGCCAACCAAGTCCATTTATTCTTCTCATCTCTAACAGCTCCTGTCCCACTCACTCTTTGGCAGGGCTGGGCACATCTGACTCTGCAGCAGCCCTTGCAGCACCAGATCTGACCTCCTGCTTCCCCCAGTGTGGCTGGCAGTCAGGGCATTACCTGGGCACAAACTGGGACCTCTCTGTTGCACCAACAAAGTATTTCATAGAATCACCTGTAAATAAAAACAGCATCTCACCAGCCACAGAAAGAGTGCATTAAAACAAACAGTATTATTACTTGAGGTGAGAATAAGAGAGAAATCCCTTGTATTACCAATGGTTCTTAATCTATATGCCCGGCCCAGAAAAGTCTACTGGATTAGATTTGGATTAGAAACCAAGAAAGGACTTTGAAAAACAAACATAACAGATTCTGTGATGAAATAGGAAGTTTCCACGCAGGAAAAGAGACTGCAATTTTTCCTTCATGCTATTTTTTACACTTCTGTCATAGTTCTCCTAATCCTTTGGAACACTTGGAGGCTTAAAATTTCCATTGACTAATTCAAAGAAAAGATGTCCATTCAGTATCAGTCCTCTGACTTTCCTACTGTTTCTTTGAAGTTACTGTACATCTCAAAAGATGGACTTTGTGAAATACTTTGAACCAATCACAACAAAAGTAATCATAATGGAAAGGATGCAGAGGCTAAGGACATGCCTCTCAATAAAGGTTTGAGGCTATCTAAGGAAGTGGACAACATACAAAGAACACAAATGTAGGAAACTATTTGATAGATTATAATCCAGATAGTAATTCTGACCAGCATGGAATGTGAAGTGTTGCAGTAGTCTGCAGAAAAATTGAGACAAGGTTTGGAACATCAGCAGCAGTAAGACACACAATGTACATCTGCCTGGCAGCAAACATTCAAAGATCAACCAACTGAAGCAGTAAGTTACAACAAATTACTTCCTCTATCAGAAAATATTAATAACATCCAAAAAAGTCAAATGACAATTCTATCGTAATAGGCTAAAAACCACCTACTTTTGAATTTTGGGAGGGAATATAAATGTTACACAAACCCAAGGAACCATCAAGATGCTGAAGCATCATGCAAATGGGGTACAAAGGATGCGAGTGACTGAAAGCCCAGCACAGAACTGTCACCCTTGCAGGTGACTGTGGCTGCACAGTAAAGCCAACCCCATGGCAAATGCCCTCTTTGTGGCCACAAACTGCTGACAGAAACTGGCAATGCAAGCCACCATCTCACCCGAGGCTGGAGAGTCACAGCCAAAGGTAAGCAAGGTGACAGCAGCTTAACAAAAGTCTCCCAGCTGAGACACGGCTGCTGGTGCAGCACCCCAAAGGTCACTGAAAGGCTCCAGCAGGCTGCAGGCTGATGTTCTCAACCAAGAGCCTAAGCAGATGTGTTTTGGAGAGCATCCAAGAACCTAATACAGGAGATCAAATCCTTAGCCTTAGTGTCTCTTGTGTGCTACCAGGTGGAAGAGTAATGCAGCACAAACACATTGTTACAAAAGAGTGTCACCAGGCAGCCGTGAGAGGGATCGAGTCCCCGCTGGCCAGAGGGAAAGCAAGCCCATGTCTGCTGTGGGATGGATGCTCTCATGACTCAGTGTGTGCCAGGGCCTGGGGCTCCCTCTTTGCCCTGCTGATATGCTGTCACACCAAGCTGAAGTGGCTCAGCTGGATCCAGCACCTCTTGATAATCAGTGAACATAAGTGTGGCATTGAATGGAGGCACAGCATTGCCTCTTCCAGCACTGGCAGGACTCCTCCCTGCTCCAGCCCCTCTGCTCAGCACGACTGCACATCAGCAGGCCCCACTGAGAGGAGAAACAACATGAGGCACAAAGCAGCAGTGCTAACAGAAGCAGGGGGATGTGGCAAAGGAGAGCTGAAAGCCTGTGAGCAAAGAGGAGAGAGAAGGAAGGAAAAATTATGTTGATGAGCATCTGAATGAAGACCTTATGGGGGGGGGAAAGGCAATGTATTTCTGTGCTTGAACTGGTCCCTTTACACAGGCAGAAATGAAGCAGAAATTATGGTTTTTATACTGTTCATGATGAAATTCAGAAAAGAAATAGAAAAGAGATTCAAAGGCAGAGCTCAGAGAGCTCCCACTCCTGGGCTGCTAGGCCAGTAATTTTCAAGCTGTGGTCCATTGTGACTTGCACCGCCAGGCTGTGTTTACCCTGTGCCTTAGTGCCAGCAGTACTGCTGGATAAGGCCTTTCAGCAGATCAGCATCAAATCCTATTTTCAAAGACTTAAAACAAAAACAACAAAAACCCAAAAGCCTCATTTAAAAAATTTGCTCAGTACAAAACCTTGTTGTGATATTCTACATTCTGGACAATTCCTCCACCAACTTTTAAATGAGCATATTTGGGCATTATAAGATGTCTATTCTGCATGGATTTTGGGAGCATTGTGAAATATATATGGTTTCAAAGCTTATCAGTTGTGCTCTGGCTGAGAATGTACATCTTGTGCAGGAACATAAAGGAGACTTACACAATCTAAACAATGACATTCAACTTGAATGAAAAGTAAATTTATAATTACCATGGCTTTTAAGCACTTGTACTCCACCCTGCTTACGTGTTTTGAGAGAAGCACTGCCAGGGAACTGAAGGATGCAGCCATGAAGCTCAATATCAGCCACACAAAGCCTGATGTTGGCACAGATAACCTCTACTTCTGTGCCACTGTGACAATGATACCTGCTAAGTGTCCATAAACTCCTTTTGCTGACATGAATAGAAAGGCATATTTAAATATCTAGAGAGAATGGAAATCCCTGGTCCCCCTGAACATGAAAAGGGTAGTGCAAACTCCAGAGTGACCCAACCAAAAAATTTTCTCAAATGGCTAAACCAGAAGTTAGAATAATTGGCATACACTGCAATTTTGCAGGTAAAATGGCAAATGTCCTTCTGCTTGTCTGATGTTCTGTTCCATGACCTGTTTAATAGTTTCCTCTCTTTCACTCTCTCAAGCTCAGTGCTTTTGTTTTATCTTTCCTATTTAACCTTCTGTCTTTCTCTGTTTCTCTTGCCCGTCTCATCCTAGTGATCTTGTCCCCTTGCTGTCTGAGATGTCAGCCTTAGTTTGACCTCCTACCACAGTAACTGCTTTTTCCTCTAGGTAGTCTCCAAGTGAGCTGATTTCTAAGGTTTATATTTATTTCTCTTTTAAATCACATCCCAAGTCTCTCTCTGCCACAGCAGTTACAAGAAATGAACCAGTGACAAATGGTAGGGATAAAGGGCACTTGATGAACTGAAACTAGATGAACTAAAGTGTGTCAGAAGGTACATTGCTGGGTTCTGTGTTCCATATCTACCACTGACAACCCACTTCTCTGAGCAAAAATTAATGATTAAACATAGTACTTCATCCAGTCCCACAGTAAGTGCAGTACAGCAAATACAGCAATAAAGGTCACTTCAGTCACCCACACAGGCCACGGATGGGCATTTATATAGGCATGCTATGCAATGCTGGAAGGTTTTTATGACAAAGCATAGTCCAGGAGTAAATTACTCACCTCTTTTGAAAGGCCATTAGAGCAATGTTCTGGAGCACCCACTTGCATCAGAGAGAGGAGCACCAGTAAAGAGCAGGCATAATTTCTTTAGACCTAGATGTGTGCCTTGAGAACTCCAGACCCCACAAGACACACCAGCAAGCTAAAGAAGCCCAACTTCAAGCAAACCAGCTGCTTACCTCTAGAATTAAAAATTGTGACACAAAGACAGCAGGAACAATTGATTTCCTATATCCATGATCAGTGGCTGCATTCAGTTAACTCAGATGTGTGCTGGGGTAGAAGAGAACATACAAATAGAGGGGTATTAAATATTTAGCAAGAATATTATAACTGAGAGGGCACCAGTAAAAGTCACACTGTGAACATTTTTGCCCCATTACTGCATCTTTTGACTTTCCTGCTCCAGACACCTTTGGCTTTTCTACAGTCTCTCCTAAAAGAAGAAGCAAAGCATGTGTGTGAGGGTGTGCATACCCAAGAACCCTTAGGAAAATCATAATACAATATCAGGAATACAACTTCAGCAGGCACATGAGCTCTGTTCTCCCCTGGCTGCAGTAGTCACACTTCTGAGCCTGCATTTCTCGCCTGGAACAGCAGTCACTTTGCTATCTGTCCAGCCAGCATCCTTTTGTTGATCAGTGAAGTTTTGGCACTGCAGATGTGATAAGAATAAAAACATTTAAGCAATCGGTTAATCTAACAAATATGTTAGACATAGTGACACAATGCCCACTGCTTTCATTGGCACCAGACGTAAATCTCAGAGAAAATTGCACAGATGCAATCAGAGTTGAACATGAGAAGTGTTTGGCACATTTGAGCTCTGCTACCCTGAAGATAAGACTTGAAAAAAGGACAGACTGCCTATCAATACCTTCACAGAGAACACCCTTTGGAGCTCTATAAATACATTACATTCTCACCACAATACTTTTTTTCCCCCCTAGGACTGTCTTTAAACATACATGCCCTCATTTCTATCCTGAAATATTTTTTTAGCATCCTTCTGATAACTTTCTCCAGCTTTGAATTATTAGTGAGCTACTTAATTGTTGCTAACATTTTCCAACATCAGTCAAAATCCTTGCCAATACAGAAAACTATTTATAAAATAAGTACTTTTAATAAAATATTGGTAACAAGGCAGTTGTCAGCTGTTTGCAGGTGCCCCTCACAGTCAAGTCTTATTAATGAAAGGTGGGAAACAACTTCCTGGAGGAGACTGCTCTGAGATTTTCAATTAAAGCAAAGCTGTTTCACACTGCAGTGGCTGAGTGGTGTCTCCAAATTGAACACAATGGCTCTTTAGGGGATAGTTGAATTTTCCAGGCAATTTGTTTTATTAGAAAGTGTCCTAAATTTTATAGATGTTTGTAAAAAATAACTTTTTGAGAATAGACCTTGTTTTCCACCTCCCATTTTTATGTTCTTCTCATGAGAAACCATTTTTTTCAACTTTTAATGTAAAGCAAATATGTTTTTCTCTCATTTAAGGTAAGAGTAAGAGAATTTCTTGAAGTTAATTCAAGTTGAATTTTTAATGCATTTTAGGTAAATCCTATTCAGCTTCCCCATGTGATTTCCTTTTCAGAATTAAAGTTGCCCTGATTTAAAACAATTTTAAACCATCACAGCAGGAAACAAATGAAACTAAAGAACTAAAACCTTTTGAATTTTGAATGAGAATGTACACATAAGTTTTTAAAATGTGATTAAGCTAATCCCCTTAAATTTCATACCTCTATTAATTCACAAGATATTTTCAGAGTGACACAATAAGATTATTCTTAGTCTGTTAAAAAAGGCTCAACTGTTGCTATAAGGTCAGAGTTAAAAAGACAGTTTGGTAGCCTTAAGAAAAAGTGAGAGGCTTCAGCTTCTCTTAGAACTCCAGAAAGAGCCCATTTGGTGTTTCCATAAAGCACATGCCTCCATGCCTCTCTGGTTAGAACCCAAAGGTCTTTCAATATTTGGAGTGTCACAGCCACTGGATGCAAAGGAGCCAGGGATGAAAACCAAGTCTGCTTGAGTTTCAAGAGATGTCTGGGCAACGCTTTCAGGCATATGGAGTGATCCTTGGGGTTCTCCTGTGCAGGGCCAGAAGCTGGACTCAGTGATCCTTGTAGATTCCTTCCAAATAAGGGTACTCAATGGTTCACTGACAATTGTCTGATACAAAAATATTATGGTTTTTTGCCTTGAAGTTGCAGCACTACCTCAGTATGACTTTATGAAGTGTTGTGTGAATTGATCTGTCAAAACTGGCAATGCCTTTGTTGTTTCTAACCTGCTTAAGAATAATTAGAGAGTAAGAAAATGCTCCAGCTCATTTTTTGCATGTTGAACCCAGGACTGTCTCCCAGCTCCCACATTTAGCTGTGCACCCCAGCTGTGTTCAAAGCCAGAGCAGGGGAGGATCTGGCTTACGGCATCTCCTCAGCTCAGTTCCTCACTCCAGTTCTCTCATCTTCATGGGCAAAACCAAGGACTCACAGACTGGAAAGAGTTGGGCCATATCTCAGCATAATCCAGACAATTGGGGTGCTACAGAAGAGGATATTCTGCATAATTATTGAGGCAAAGTCACAGACCCTGTCACAGGTAGGCAGAAGAAGGATTTCTCTAAATCTGATTCATGCCTACTTCAGGTTCCATAGAAGACCAAGGCCCCAGGTATGAGAGAGCAGTTTTATAAAAACCCTTCACAGGAGGTGGATAAAGAGAGCCATTCTTTCCATAAGGATATGGCTGGCAGGGATGAGAAATATGCAGGGATGAGAAAGAGATTTTGCTAAAACCAGTCAGGCCAACAGAAAGGTTGCACACAGTGACCCCACAGGAACCAAAATATTGACATCTCCCAGCTGGTCAAATGATGAGGGAAAGATTGCTGTGGCACTGCTAACTAAGCCTGAGGTAGAGAGTTTTTGACCTCAGAGTTTGGAAGAACTTGACAGAGATCAGGAAAGTAGATGAGAGTGAACATGAACAGTTTTTCCACGTGCCACACTTAAAAGTATAAACTGACCTTGCCACTAAGAGAAAGGTTTACACAGACCTGTAGATATATGGCAGTAGCTCTGATGTGGTTTTGGAGGCCTAGGACCATGCCAGAGGCCATGGAATGGCTTGGAGGAAGGCTTGTTTTTCTACTGAACTGATGTATCTTGAGAACAAAAACCTCGTGCTGATATGGACAGAATTCAGGGTGGGATAAACACTCATGAGGTGACTGTTGACATCACAGTGTTGACCCCCCAATACCCTATGTGAGAACATAGTCAGGGAATTGGCCACTTTGAAGGCATATTCTCTACACCAGCATGGAAAATGCACCATATGAGCATCCAAAAATATCGCGAGCTGTGAAGGCTCAGAGTTGACTCCAAGTCACTGGTGTGGGACCCTCAGAGATGCCATTGCACTGCCCTTCATTAAACCTAGTGAATTACCCAACAGGAAGGAAGACTCCCACTTTGCTCCTCACATGCACAGAGCGATGAAAGAACTGTTACAACTGATCCCCAAAACACAAAGAGTGGGTTTTTTAACACTGGCTAAATGAAATACTGAAACTAGGCAGGAAATCCCCCAACGTTTAGCACACAGGGTAAAAACTACATTCCAGGGATTTCAAAGCACTTAAATTAGGCTGTAGTGGGCTCATGGGTGACAGATCCAGAGCACAAGATAGGTTTAAAGTTATCCACAAATAAACACACCTACATTGGCAAGTTCAGCCAATGAAGGCTATAAAAGGCTGCAGGCTATAAAACTGTTTGGTGGAACGTTGTATACTCCTAGAGTAGCACTGACATCTAAATATTGCCCTTCAATTTAGCATGCCTGAAGCCTGCGAGGCCAGCAGTCCAGAAGTGGAGAAGATGGACCTTAAAGAATTTCATCATTCCCCCCAGAATTATTTTTCTCTCAGGTTTTGCCAGCTTTAGAAAGCTAGAGAATGGAATCAAAACTTGGGGCAAACATAGTTCTGAATAAAAAGAAGACAGTCTGAAAATTCTGGGGAGTTATTGGAAAAGAAATTACTGCTTGTTAACATTTTTTCCATTAAATTTCAAAAATGCTGGATAAAATGTCATGCAGTCCTAACTCTGGGACACAATCTCTTTGAAATCTGTGGGCAATATCACAAATATGAGATTGGGTTTGCTTGGCATGTACCATTGCACACAAGTTTTGTGAGCAGACACAAACATGGAAGTTCACACAATAATTGAATAAACAGAAAGCAGAGTATCTGGGACGATTCCAAACACCATGTCTTAGTAACTTAATCACCCTACAAACACATTTCAGACTATTCTGGTTTTTTTTAGTTTCATGTTAAAATGCAAATCACATAGCGTAGTTTTAATGACACAATAAAATAGAAAATAATTTTTGGCATAAAGATCTACTAAATAGATTTTTCCCCCACCAAACTGGCTTGTCTGATACACCCTCTGCTCAGTTTTAGTTCCTTCTCTACATAGCAGCTCTTTTGGTAGGACGCCAAAGCCTGTCAATTAACAGTAAGCCTATCCCTTATGAACAGAAGCAGGGACTGTGATCATGTTCAACTAAGATCAAGGATTAGTAAATCAGCATGGCACCAGATTGCAGGCACTATTTAAACCACACAAGCCTACAAGCCAGTGCAGCAATATTATATTCCATCTGGATGTGGAGAACAAAATCTCATAGTTACAGAGGAACTCACTTTTTACCTTTCCTGTGCAGGCAATTACAAGTCAACTTAAAACGAGCCCTGATTTAATCATGTTGGCTCTCTCAAATGCCATTTAGGAAATAACCCCATGCTGCCACCGCTGGTATCTTATCAAGGACTTTCCATCAAATTACACATATTTCATTACACCTACTATAAATTATAGAAGACTGGATTTTCTACAAGCAAACCAAATATTGCACCAAAGCTGGCACAAAGGTTTCTTCTTAAAGCTTGAAGAAGTGTAATGCTATCTCACCCCTTGCCTGGCACACGGGGTTGTTTCTGCTGCTTGCTGCAGAATCAGGCACACTGCACATGGTGAAACGTTTCATTTCCTTGGTAAACGGTTTGAGTTCAGGGCTTTGCCAGAAAATGGCCACCCAGTACAGTGTACATCCCATGTTCCCTATAAACATTCTTTCTCTCAGGGATTTTTACATTTTTTTTCCCCTCCTTAAGAAAGGCATAGGTTTCTTTTATCCCAGATCAAATGACAAGAGAAAGAACTGAGATGTTTGCTGCCAGGTAAAATACAAAGTCATGGAGGTCCAGGGGGATCTCATTCCACAAACCTACTGCCAAGTTGAAAACAAATGATATTATCAGAAAATGATCACAGAAAGCAAGCCTTGCTCAAAGAAAAACATTCTTTATTAACCTCTCTTTGAAATGACCTGAAAGCAAAGTCAAAGAATAATGAGGGAGGGTGACCTGCCTCACTATTGCTGCTCCCACCAACCATCCTCAGCTGGAGCAATGCCTTGTGCAGTGCCAGGTTGCTGTGTCAAAGCAGTGACACTCTGCAGCCAGAGAAGACACTTGGGGCATTTAGGCAGAGGTTTTGCTTTAACACTGCATCCCTTGCTGTGCAATAATTTACTACTACTGAAAATTAAAACAGAAGAAAGCTGATGCTTCTATTTTCAGCCTCAGTACCTTTGACTTCTTTTTTCTATGACAAGCATCACATAAGGAGGGAGTGAGGCCACCAGCTGACAGGTCCTAATCTAGTGCCCAAGGGGTGTCTTGTGAATTGAACTACAGCTGTTTCATAGCAGGCACATGGGCTATTTCTACACTGTGGGACCCCAGAATATGTGTCAGTTCTTGGTCTTGATGGCTTCTGCAGCCACTTTGCCGCACCACACTGGGATGAAAGCTTGGTGGCAGCCAGCCCTTCTCCTCCCTCCCTCCCTTCCTTCCTCTTGTCCAGTTTCCTGGGGAAAGGCAGACATGCATCCAGGAGTGCCCCATGGCACTGCCCAGACAGATGTCATTTGGCATCAGCAGAGGAACACAACATAAGCAATGTGTGTCCAGGCATACCGTGTATATTTGCACTTTTGTTTGGGATTCATCTGTCCTAACCTAAGAGATTGGTAGTTAAATGTCTGTCCTGAAACTAGCCACCACTGGCTGCTTGTGTAATCAGAAAGGAGAAAGAAGCATTTTGAAGGTGTGATTCATGCCATCTTAAAGCAGATGCCAAAAATATAGTCAAATGCTCTTCCAATTGATATAAAGGCTGCCAGGGAGATGAGTGCACACAGACATTTATTCTGTGGATATCTAAAACCAGCAGATAGGAGTTTTAGTCTTTGCGACTCAGCAGCGTGGCCCCCTTTGCTGAACACCTGGAGTTTACTGGGATGAAAGTGATTGAAAGTCATTATCCTGTTGAGGAGAGCAATTAATCTGTGACTCCAAATAATATAAACTTAATGTCAATTATTGACTTCCACATTACATACAGACACCGAAACAAAGGATGGAGCCTGAAGATTCTGCAATTCACTGCAGGACATATTAACCAGAGCCAGATGATTTTGACCTCTCAAACAAGTATCCACCAAAACAAATTTCTTAGCAAATCAGGTTTCCCCCTCCCTCAGTGCTCTGATACAGAAATCCCTCTTACTCAGGACTTCCCTGTGGGCAACATGGCTATCAGCAGGGATATTAAGCATCAATCATCTTTTTGCACATCTGCTGTGCTGTGTAAAGGAATTTTTTTTCTTTAAATGCTTATAAGAGGGAAGGGCTATAAACCTCTCAATATCTTTATTAAAAGAATTTTAAATGATGTTGCCAGATGTCCTTAATGGAAGAGCCATTGAAATCCCTATGCGTAGCTGCGTTTCTTCCAGTGACGAGACTAAAACCAGATTTTCTTCTATTTCCAGTGATGCAGGCTCAAGCTTCTTATTTATAAATACAGCTTTTAGTGTAAATTTAAGTCCAAGCAGCCTGGGAGCAGCTAGCATATTCTTGAGTAATTTGCTGAAAATGTCACATAAATCACAGTGCAAGTACTGAGTTTTGTTTAAGAGAATTGTGTCCCATGTCTGTCATGACAGAGGGACTATTTCAGGATAAGAGTTTTCTTTAGAAGCAGGACTTTAAATTTAATTAATACCTGAAGCTTGTTAAAGAGAAAAGAGTTGCTATGCAAATGAATTATTTCTAGTGATACCATCAGGTTTTTCCCTTTAAACTGTACTTGCAGGAAAAAAAAATAGTTTGTCTCACTTGATGTTTAAGCTGCATAATTCCTCAGATGGACATTTATTGGCTTGCCTGGTGTCTGATGGTCTCTGAACAGCTAAGTAAGAGAAAAGAAATGAACAAGCTGCAGAAGTTCTGATTGTGAAGCAATTGCTCTTTGGAAGTGTTACCATGCCAAATGAAAATACAAGAACTGAATGTAATTTGGCATTGCTAGAACTTGTTAGTGCTTTTTCTTCTCTTAGCAGTATCCTCATGTGACAGGATTTGGTTATGAGGAAACTCCTAGAGCAATGCTCTATCAGGTCCGTAAGGAGTTTCAAAGCCTGTCTAAAAAGAGGGAGGAGAGATGGCAACGGGAATGGAGATCTACAGGAAAAACACAGCAAAGCCTGGTGTAGCTTTCCCAGTTCCCTTTAAAGCCAAGATGTAAATGCCAAAAGCTCCTCTGTGTCCTTGAATTCTCAAACTATGAAGGAAATGTACACAACCCTTTTTTCTACCCCAACCACGCAGAAAAACATTTCTATTGCTGATTTCTATTTATGTGTCTCAGTAGAAGACATAAAACAAGTTTTAAAAAGTATCCATTGCCAAGTACAATGGTATTTGCAGCAGAAATTTATCCTTATATTTGTTAACTAGAGGCTGAAATAATAAATAATCACTAATGTTATCAGCTGATAGGTAGCATTTGTGTAGAACAGCAAAAGCTAATAACAAGCAGTACGACAGTTTCCTAACAGGGGCTTTCATTCAAACAAAAAATCCCCACAGGTTTTAGGATTTTTTTTTCCTGTCGATCTTCTGCTGAGCTTATCAAGCTGAGCAGTCATGGAATCAATCTCACTGAGGAGCGGCAATTTCTCCCCAATTCAGGAAGCTTAANCCAGATATAATGTAATTTTATTTTTATCCTGTATGGTTTTACACTGAAACTCAGAAATACATTTGTACCATCACATACTGTCTGTGAAAGCAGCACAAAAGCAAATTCTGCATTTGCAAGTTCAGAGAGATCTTTCAAATACTCCAGTCACCAAGGCCTTTTGGGGTGCAGGAGCAAGAAAGCAAGCACCTTTTTCCTGATGTTGATTCCCTTATCTTTATGGACAATTTATACCGTTGTAAAACCACAGACTGCTGAAATCCCAGTTATACCCCTGTCCTCTATGCACAAGGAAGCTCAAGCATCCCAATTCATTTTTAACAGATGTCAGTCTAACTTGTTTTTCATATCGCCAGTAATAATGAAGTCTCCAAGAGTTGGCAGGTTTTTTCTGTGTTTGACCTGAATTTGTATTTGATGCAGTGTAAGTCTGTGGCTTCTCTCCCATTCAGCTTAGACAAGAACATTTTAGTCCCTCCCTGCTGCAGCCGTTCATGTACTTAAAAACCTGCCATGTCACACCTCAGTATTCACTCTGCTAGTGCAAACAGGCTTGAGATGCTCTGTTTTCTGGAGCTCTGATCATTTTCACTGTTCCCCCTGCAATTACTCTTCCTAAAATGTGACACCCCAAACTGGACACAGCATTTCATACAAGGCCTTGCTAATGCAGAGCAGAAGAGAAGAACTGGACACGATGTGTGCTGTGTTGCTATTTGTGTACTCAGCCTTTTCAGTTTATCTCCTATTTGCCAGGAACATTTGAATTCTATTCCTGGATCAGCATGCCGGCATCCCCTCTCAAGTTTTTGCTTATTTGCAAATGTATTAAATGCAGTTGCTATGCTGTCACTTAGGCTGTTAATGAAAACTGACCCAGATCACTGATACTCAGCTGCTCTTTTTCAGTGTAGTGGAACATGTCGTTTCGCGGTGGGAAAACACAGAAAACATTATTTTCTTTTTTAATCTCTGAGTATGCATGTTGTGGTACTGCTGTTTGTAATGGGAACACCTACAGAAAACCTGCACTTTTTATATTCCAAGAATTTTATCAAATTTGAGTGCATATACATTTGAAACCTGGCTTTTGTTCTATAGAGTGGTTTGGGGGTTTTTCCCCCTCTTTGTTTCACTTTGCTTTTTCTCAGCACAGAATGAATATGATCAAGGGAAATAGTCACCAAGGTCAAAGAATGGAGGGACTTGTTACAAGACACTTGAAAATTGTCTGTTAAAGCTAATATTTTCTTGGTAAAGATGTTCAAGGCTAGGAATAAGCAATGTGTTCTGTTAGGATACTCTGTCCTTGCAATAGCTGGGTAGGAGAGAAAATATTATAAAAAAATGAAAAACATCCCAGCATTATTCTTCTGCAAACTATGAAAAAAGAGGAATTCTCTAATAATTCAAATAGCTGCTTGGAAAGAAATCTGCCATAACAAAATTATTTTTAGGACAAATAAATATTTTAATAAATTTGTGTTATATTTAAATGCAGGGTTGGGGTTTAAATGCAGTTGGGGCATAAATGCAGAGCATTAATAAACATTTGTTTGAGAAATTTCATTGATCATCTCAATTCATTATTCCATTGTCTTCTCTGGCATAGTTAAATCAAGTTCCCACAAAAAAAAAAAAGTAGAGGAAGCTGTGATGAGTTTTCCTCTGAAGTGGACTTGAAGCTGTTGAGACAGATGCATAAAAATTTAGACAGGTTTTTTTTTTTGTCATGACCATGACACAAGATTGTTCCTACAGTCCTTTCAAATATGTATCTAAAAATGCTACAAACAGAACCTCCTTCTCCTAACACAATGCACACCCATGCTGTCAGCTGACCTCACTCCCCAGACAAGTCTTACGTCCTGTACTTGTGTTATCCTGCTCCTAAACTCTAGTTTTTGGTGTGAAACAGCATCCAGGTACAGCATGAGGGGACAGTCCCCTCTGGAGAGACGTGACAGCAGACAGGCTGGGTGACACTGCTGCAACTTGCCCAGTTCCCCAACACAGGCCCAGCCTCCTTCACCCACCCCTGCAAACCCTCACACCACACACTGCCACGGGCTGGGGTTTGTGCTGTAAAAACACTGCTCTGGGGGACTGTGGCATGGCTCTCTAATCACTTCTGAAGTCTGGAACTGAAGGAACACATGAAAAAATAATAATTAGGTCTAAAGGGGCACCATATGGGCCCCAGTGGCCTGCCACATATGGATGTGGCTTGACTATTTGAGAGAACAGGAGCCCTGAGCAGTGGGTAAAGGCTTTTCAGAGTGATAGACAGACAGTTCTGATGATCTGCGGAGGGGAAATCTCTCAGTCTACATGTAGAAACCCTGTCCTATGCTTCATTTTTCTCTGGAGATTGAGTTTTGGAAATTTAGGGCATTATTTTGAGAATACTGCCTTTGCCAGCAAAAATGTAGGCTCAAAGTGGGTGAGTGTACTAGTTTGAAAGCAAACCAGTGGGAGATCCCAAGACAGAACTACAATTTAATAGGAAAATTAAGATAAAGGCAATAATACAGAAACACTGGCCTAAACTGACAGAGTCAGGATACAGCTTGACACCCTGCTGGGCAGGCTGGTGGCAGCAGTCTGATTAAATAGTGGCTGCAGTCCTGTTGAAGTGATAGATGTGGTTCTGTTGAAGCAGCGATGCTGTAGAAGGGTCTGGTCTTCCTCTGAAGGTCCAGAGGTGGTTATGTAGCTCTTGACCTCTGGGAACCCAGTGTGTAAGGGCTGACTGTGGTGTTCCAAGCCTCAGATTTCATCCAGGTAGGAATGTTTGGTTCCTCCCCCTGGGTGGAGCATCTTGCAATGGGCTGATGTAATTTTATGAGTCAGGCTGGATGACCCATTAACAGAAGATGTGCTCCAGAGGGAGTTATCAGTCATGGAAGAGATAAAGAACCCTGCCCCCCCCTGGTTTTAACAGCTGCTTATAGAATACATACTTCTGGTTACATTGTAACCTAAGGTTAGGAGGACTGGTGAAGACTTGCCTAGAGCAGTGGCAAGTTCTGGCTCCTTTGGCTACAGGCAGAAGTGGGCTATTTGCACATTGCCCTGAAATAGGGGTGTTTGAGGTCTAAACACACTTCCTAATGAAGTAGGATAGAAGCTGCAGCAACAGTTTTCAAATATGTAGAGGATTATTATAAGCACTTGATTTTTATTGATACATCTTGTCCAGACATATTTATTGATATGTGTTCTGTGAGGTCTGGAAAACACGGGTTAAATGGCAGCAGGAAAATGTCAGGGATGACAAAGGACACTGTAGCAGCAGAAATGGAGAAGCAGTTGGACAGAATGTCAGAGGGGAAGATGGGACCTCTAACTTCAGAGTTGCTTAATAACAAGTTGGGTGAAACTCCCAAAGCAACTAGAGTGTGTAGATGATTCTGCCTTGGGAAGACCTAGTTCAGCCCCTGAGGTCATATCCACGGCTCTGCTGAAGGTTTTATGAGTGTTGCTGTGGGTGCATCATAAGTAGGATGGAGAAACGAGTATTACAGATTAAACGAGAGGCTGCTCAGAAGCACAGCACTGCATAAAGCAAGGATAGCTCCGTAAAAGCAAACAAAAATTCCTTGAGGAGCTCTAATCTGTGAGTAGCTACCAAGTCTGGCAGAGATTCAGATGATTTACAAAGCCAGCCTGTGAAAAAAGCAAGACAAGTAAAAGGTAAACTTCACATTTAGGTGCTGGAGCATGTTCAAAGAAGACCAGTGAAGATGGTGAGGTTTCTAGAGAACAAGTCTTATGAGGAGTGGCTGAGAGAACAGGGGTTGTTCGCAGCAGCTACTTTTAAGAAGGAAGAATACAAATAAAAAAGTAGTAACAGTGCCTGCTCTTATTATTACAAGAACTGTCTCCTTTTCTCTAGCACTATTTCTGTTACTGTAACAAAGCAGATCATAATTAACTAGGATTCCTCACATTCCAGCTAAATCCTGCAATTTTCCTGTCCAAAACCCCTCACTAGATTTTCTTAGCAGACCTGTTAAAGCCAATGTAAGAGCACAGCTCCTGTCCCCAGTCTCCCCAGGAACATGGGCTTCCTGGGGCTGTGTGTGCAGCTAAACCTGCGTTCACAAAACCAGCAACAAATCCCATGCTAACCCAGGTGTGCTCCCACCTTCACAGTCCTTGATTATGTGATCACAAAGCCTCCCTCCTCACCCCCCCAACCACATGGATTTTGTCTACAAAGTTGGGCACACGGGTGTTTTACAAGATTCCTTTAGTCTAACCCAGCTACTTTAATTGATGTGTCAGAACCTTTATTGCTGTAATCACTCTTCTCTCAAATGTTCACATTAACAAATTGTTCAGCCTTGATGTGCTGTGTACTTACTGAAAGGAAAATCTTGTTTTCTTCTGCAGATGGTACTTCAGAAATGTAAGCAAGTAGAAATGTAGAAATGTCTTTGGATGAGTTGAGTGTCTTGTTTGTGACTGGATCTCCCACATGAAGCTGTACCTGCTTTGTGTTTTTCCTGGGACCAGGCCTCAGGTTCTTTTAAGGCTTGCATTCACTGATCAGTGTGTTAGATCTCTTTTCCTTCTCCATTTCCTTTCCCTCTCCTCACCTCTCCTCTCTTCCTTCTTCCCCTTTTTCTGTTTTCATTTTCCTTATCCCAAGAACCTGCCCTTGTCCATTGCTGATCTGTAAGTCAAGAGCATCTCAGAGACATTGAGGTGCTGGAATGTGTCCAGAGAAGGGCAATGGAGATGGTGGAGAGTCAGGAGCACAAATGCTCTGAGGAGTGGCTGAGGGAGCTGGGAGTATTTAGCCTGGAGAAAAGGAGGTTCAGGGGGAGCCTTATCACTCTCTGCAAGTGCCTGAAAGGAAGCAGCAGGGAGCTGGGTGTTGCTCTCTTCTGCCAAGAAACAAGCAGTAGGACAAGAGGAAATGGCCTCAAGTTGTTCCAGTGGAGGTTTAGATTGGATATTAGGAGAATCATCTTCACTGGAAGGTTGATCAGGCATTGGAACAGGCTGATCAGGGAAATGGTGGAGTCCCCATCCCTGGAGGTGTTGAAAAGATGTGTAAATGTGGCACCTGGGGACGTGGTTTAATTGTGGACTTGGCAGTTCCAGGTTAATGCTTGGACTTGATGATCTTGAATAGCTCTTCCAACCTAAACGATTCTGTGGTTCAGTAAGAATTATTCAGGAAGAATAATTTGAAAAAACAATTCCCAGGAAAATATTTGGAATATATCCATGCACTCAAATGTTATTTTTTCACATTTTGATTAGAACAAACACAGAAATAATATTTGTAGCAGATATTCATCCTACAATGAACTCCTAAAGTGCTCTTTTTAAACATGCTTTTCACAAACTGTCTTCTAGCTCAATCAATACTTAATATTTTCACTCTAGACAGAAAGGAGTGAGCCCTTGCACTGGCTGGTGCCAAGGCAGAGCAGTACCCAGCTTCCTTACAAGAAAAAAGGAAATTCAGCTTGCCTTCCTCTCACCCAGTGGTGTTTAGCATGAACAAAGAAGTACCATAATCACCATAATTCAAGAAAACAACAGAACTACCTTTTCTACTGCACCCTGGTTTTATTCTTCAGGGTACAAGCATATTGCATGTGTGTGTGCACCTGCCTGCACATGCCACATTACTGGGGAGGGGGGAAGTTAGCATGCAGAATAATGTAATTACTCATTCTTGAATAGGAGGATAATTACTGTCACAGAAACCCACATAACTTGCAGATCTTTTTGTTCTTTTTAAGATGATAAATACAGTATTTTCCATTTTGTAACAGGATGCATCCTTTTCCTTCTGATTTCCCTTCCCCCCACTTAAGCTGAATTGCATACATTTCAAATGAATAACAAGGGTTATCTGTACCCATATAGGAAAAGAAAAGCTTATCTGGATTTTTTTAAAAATAAAAGTAATTCCATGTCTCTGGAGTCACAGTGGTGATTCACTGATTGGGCTGTCACCTGTAACAAACTTCCTTTAAGAATGACTTTCAACAGCATATCTACAAGAGGATGGGGAAAAAGTGATAGGAGCAGAAAAAGACACAGTGACCAACCGCAGGCTAAGAGTTTTAAAATTCACTGTGAATCTCATGTTTAAAGGCAATGATTGCCTATGTGTGCCTTGCTGTCAGTCACTCCCAGAGTACAATCTGGGGGCACATGGTAGGCAAAGCTGTGCAAAAAGCCACACAAGCAGCCAGGAGCTCTGACAGCTGACAGCTGGCCAGGTGCCCTCTTTCCTTCTTCCTTCCATCCAGAGAGGCCTTTGGAAATGGAGAGAATTGTCACTGTGTGGGTAGCTGTCTCCTTGAATGGGGACATAACTTGCAAGATATTCTCCTAAATAGCTTTATTTAAAGAGCTTTTTAAAGCCCTGTTGCCAAACCTTAAGCAAGAAGAGTACTTCAGTTAGGTATAAACCTAAATATGTATATGTTATATATATATCTATAAAAAACATCCTGACTTTAGGACATTAGGGCAACAGAAGTAGAACAGATACTGGGAACTGCTTTAATGGGACTTTTTAACAGCTGCTGACAGAACAAGCCTGCTCTTCTTTACTGACAGTGACATTAAGGGAAAAATTTCAAAGCCTCCATGGAAGCCTGGAGCTCACAGACATCTTTATGTATCTGTGAACAGTGGTTTAGGCATCATCTGGTCTTACATCTTCTGGAAAAAAGGATTGAGGCCATTCCCACACAGCAAATCCCTACTTAAGGCTATGCTTATACTGCAGTTATCTTAAAACTGACTGGTGGCTGTATAACTCTGACATCATACCACTTAATGTAACTGATTTCAGTGTGTTTACTGGGATTTTGCTCCCACCTGTGACCTCAGAATCATAGAATTGTTTAGGTTAGGAAAGATATCTAAGGTCAAGTCCAACTGTTAAACCAGAGCTGCCAAGTCCACCACTAAACCATGTCCCCAGGTGCCACATTAATACGTCTTTTAAACATCTCCAGGGATGGGGACTCCACCATTTCCTTGAGCAGCCTGTTCCAATGCCTGACCAACCTTCCAGTGAAGATGATTCTCCTAATATCCAATCTAAACCTCCACTGGAACAACTTGAGGCCACTTCCTCTTGTCCTACTGCTTGTTTCTTGGCAGAAGAGAGCAACACCCAGCTCCCTGCTGCTTCCTTTCAGGCACTTGCAGATAGTGATAAAGTTCCCCTTGAACCTCCTTTTCTCCAGGCTAAATACTCCCAGCTCCCTCAGCCACTCCTCAGAGCATTTGTGCTCCTGACTCTCCACCATCTCCATTGCCCTTCTCTGGACACATTCCAGCACCTCCAAGTCCTTGCAGTGGGGGCCAAAACTGAGCACAGAATGTGAGGTGTGGCTTCAGCAGTACCAGGTACAGGGGGATGATTGCTGGCTTCTTCCTGCTGGGCACACTGTTGCTGAGCATTCTGCTGCCCCAATTTTATTGTCAGTAGTAACCTGCTATGTCTGAATATGCCTTTTTGATCTTCTGTGCACTAAACCTAAAAATCCCTGACCGTGGGAAACTGTCTGGTCTCATTTTTTAGATAAGTCTGGTAAATAAATCAACATTTGTGGTGCTATCCCAAATCCCCCCACCTGAAATGGAAGACGTTTCATCCAAGAAAGATTACTTTGCCAGTTCGAGGAACTGGTACCTTTAAATAATTATTATGAAATTAATAATAAATAAACAAGAACAGGCTACTCCACACTCCACCATAAATAGCAGGCTGCCTGCTCCAGGCTCCAATTGAAATTCTGTCTGTTTGCAATAGCATCCTTAGCAACCAAAAAATCACACAAGACAATTCATGTAGGTGAGGTGTATCCAAGCAGCCAACATTTCAAATGCAAGCTTTTCTTGTAGGCCTGAAAAGCTAATTTTTCTACAGAATTCTTGAATTTATTTAAAAGTCTTATCCAAGATATCTTTCTCAGTCACAGACTTAGCATATCAATGTTCCTGGGAAGTCATAATCATTGCTTTCATTCTATAGATTTCCTTGCCCTCTAACAACTCAGATTGCATGTTGTCTCAACCACTCCCTTCAAGTCAGCTCTGACAGCTGAGTCAGACCAGAATAATGGTTGAATTAAAAAGCCTGACAATCCTCTACCCCTTACTCAGCCAATAACCTCATTTTTTCATTGATTGGAAATTAAAGATTATAGAACTGCTTTTATTATTTTTGTTGGTGACGATCTACAACTCTGCTATTTTGTGCAAGCCTCTCTATTACTCATTTAGGGCCAAATTACTGAGGAGACAGAACAGGAAAGCCCATAATAAAATACAGTAAAAATGCCAGAGGGGAATCCATTTCAGCCAGGCAGGTGTATCCTACTGGTGTTCACAGCCCAGGTGAAGGTTCACACCTTAAAGTCCCAGTGCTGACTGCTCCTTTTTGCAGCAACATGCCAGAAGGATGTTTGCAGGATGCCACTTCTCCAGCAGTGGGAATACAGCAGCTGCTCCACTGGCTGCAGAGAAGGACTTTACTGCCTGGGGGGAAAATGGATATGTCACTCCCCCACTCTGCTAAAAGTGGAGCTAAGGCCTGTGTTAGCATCACTGTGTGTTCTGCTGATAGCTGAAATGTTCTCAGTGGTTCAAAATTCATATTTTTGCTTTCCTAATTATCCCTTAGCTTAGCTTCTGATATTGGAAAATTATCCTCTAATTCTCTTCCTTTAATCAGATGGTTTATATTTTTAAAAATTCTTGATTATACTCATTTTCATATCCCCACTTAAACATAGTTAGCATTTGCTGACCTCTATCCCATGTTAAAAGAGTGATGAATTGACTGCAGTCACTCCAGCTGTTCACTAAATATTTTCCACATTTCTAGAGTGGATTATTCATTCAATGTGGGATTTAAACTTCAGTATCTGAAAGATTCCTTTCTAAAAATGTTCTTCACACTTATCCATCCAGGCTTTCGACATCTCAAATGTTGTAATTGCTAGATCTGAGTTGCTTCTAAATAAAAAAGCATTTCACAAACATTTATTTTCTGAAGGTGGGACATGGAGCAGGCTGTGTTCATACAAATTGTGAATGACTCCTAAACTAAATCTCAGAACATCTGTCTTCACCTCATGTCTTCTCTTGTAAAAGATGAGGAGTTAAAATGCCTCGATTCAACCTTCAGGGGAATATATCTTTGAATATCTAAAAGGTTTTGTTGCCACTTACTCTGAATGGTTATAGCAACATTCTGACCTTTGGTAATGCCCATTACCCCTGAATCATATCCAAACTTTTGGTGCTTTTTTATCAGTCCTCTTGAGAAGCACCATCCTTAATTTATGGGGTTCATTAATTTCATGAAGTGTAGGACTCAGTTCAGGACTTTAAAACATCCAGAGAAATTATTGGCAAGTTTCTTTAAAAAGAGCAGAAGAGCATAAAATTGACTATTACACATGGCTAATTATTTTTCCAAGCAAAAAGCTTTCTACTAATTTTCCACTATATTAATTTTTTACCTAAGCAATAAGAGTTAAAAACATGTATTTAGGCTCTGAAACCAAAATGTATTTATCTGGGTTCACATAGTCTTTCTTTACATCCTTTTTTGAATAGTAAAGCAGTTAATAGAATACTGATGTTAAGGGAAAAAACCATCAAGGACTAAGAAGAGAAAAGAATCCTTGTGTTTATCACTAGCTCATTCTCAGACAGACAAATACTTTCTTTCCTTTGAGGAGGACAACAGCAGTATATGAAAAAAATCTGCATAAACACTGAAGGTACTACTTCTTTGGAATGCCAAATAAAAGTTAACTGGCAAAATGAAGAGAAAAATTACCCACAGGCACCCCAAGTGTACTAATTGGCTGTCTGAGGGCCCAGAGAAGCTTCTCAGACACCATGTGCTTGCTACTCTTTCCTGGGGTAACCAGCATGTGCAAACAGCAGAGGGAAACAAGTGCATTTTTTGACCAGGTGCTCACAGGAACAACCTCCAGTTGTAGGGCAGTTACAAAAAACCAGCCCTATGGTGGAGGCAAAACTGGCCAGAAAGATGTGCTAGGAAATTAGTTATCAATGGTCAACCATCAAATTAAAAGAATTTGTGTTGAGAGGGATTTTCCAGGAGTCTGTCCCATGTCTGGCTTCATTCAGTATTTTCATTATTAACTTGGATGGTGGAATGGAGATTGTAGTTTGTATATTCACATCTGACTCTAACCTGGTGGGAGCTGGAAGTGATTCAGAGGATAGGAATCAGACTGAATAAGCTTTGAGAAACTGGAATTGTCTGAAAAAAATACATGAAAAGTTCCACATTCATTTCTGCATTTCAGCTGCTTAAATACAGAGTGGAAAATGATTGACTAATTAAGAGCTTTGCAGGATCTGGAGTTGTCATATGCTGAATGTCAGCCAAAGACATCCTGTGGCAGTGAAAAAAAAATCTCAACATGGGATGTGTAAACAGGAGGGTCATCTGTAAGATATACAAAGTAATTCTACTTTACTTGAGGCTGGTAAGGCCTCAGCTAAAGCATTGAGTCTAGTTACAGGGCCTGATTTGCACTGAAGCTGGAAAGAGTCTGTATGAAGCATGTGCACTAATCAGGACATACCAGAAGAGTAGCTGGAGGAAATGCAATGGCCAGAAAAAGAAGACTGAGGGAATGGACCAATGGTTTTCAAAAATGTAAAGACCAGGGCAATAAGGAAGGCAACATATGATTGCCACTCTCTCTTCAACATATATGGTGTACATGCTGAATTCAGCCTTCTTACAATACATCTCACTTGCTCTGGATACAGGGTATTTTCAAATCAGCATTGCCAAGGGCACCCTATTGGGTACAGCTCCATCAGGATTGTAACACATCTGCTGTGAAGGTACAGAAGTGTCCTAGGTTAAAAATAGATGTATTCTATTACCACCAGCTGTGGACCATTAGCTGTTAGCTGTTATCACCTGTTAAACGACCCACCCCTGATAACAGATGATGGGCCATCAAGAAGCCACCCAATGACTCATGGACTTATCTCCCCCTATTGTGAGATGCTCCACCCAGGAGGGGGAAGCCAGGCATTCCCACCGGGATATAAGCTAGCCCTAGAACTGCCTAAGGGTAGCCCTGTCTACTGGGTAACTAGAGGACAAGAGCCACCACGGACCTTCAGTTGGACACTGGACTGTCCATTGGATCATCGCTTCATCTGGATCACTTCAGTTGGACTGCTTCTGCCACCCTAATAGGGTATCAGGTTGTATCTAACTTTATCTGTACCTTTTTCCTTAGATTATTTTGCTTTTGTTTCTACCTTTTCTATAAATTTCAATCTTGACTTGTGACCTCCCACTGGTTTGTCTTCAAACCAATACAAAATAAACTTTTAAAATTAAGCCAGTGTAAAATGAGACTGAAATATGTTATATGAAAGCTACTTTTAAAAAAACTTTAATTTTCATGGAAGACACTAAATTTAATGTTCTATGAATACAATTCTGTATTCAAAACCTGTATGTTATCTGGGTTTAGTGATAGATACAGAAACTTCATAAAAAGTGAAGCATTTTTGTGCATTGGTTAAGATACCATCCATTTTGTGAAAGTTCAAAATTCAGCTTTATTTTACATTTCTGTACCTTCATATTTATACTTTAGACAGCAGTACATCACTAAAGAGAACATTATTCACTTTATACCTTTAAAAATGATTGTTCACAACATTTTAACATGGCTGTATAATAAACATTTTTTGTAGGAAGTTCATCTCTCTGGTTCAAATGGAGTGGCATTGTCTGCGAGGTTTCATTTCAAAATTATTGCACTTTTATCCTTTTTGTCATGCCACAAGTTGTGAAGTCCAAAAATATTTACCTTTCTGATTGTCAGTCTTTCCTCCATAGAGATGTGTGAGTGAAGACAAAATAGACAACTTGTTTTGTTGAATCAATAGAGGCATATTATCACAGCAAGGTTATAATTCAGGTGTACAATACCTGCATTCTACAGTGCACAAAACTGAAACTGCCATGTGCTGTGTGTCACAGCAGGTAACTAATATCAACAAAGTACCAGAGTCTATGTTCAAATACTGCTGTATGGGTCTAACTTCAATCCACAAAAGCAAGGCAATTCAGAGTTAAGGCTTAAACTCCATCCATAATCCACTCTCTTCAGGAATTGCATTATGAATGCAGCTGAATTCTCTTCTCAGGTCTTTGCAGCTCCATGTTGCCACACAAATGGTGAGAGAAAGCAAACCCACTGTTACACTTGCATGCAGATTGCTATCAGTTGCTTTATATCTGGTGAGGATACCATCTACTGGCATTTGGATTAACTTGAGGCCAAAACCTGGGGCTTTGGAGACAGGCTGTGTTCATTGCATGAGGTGCTTGGGATGAATGAGTTTGGATAACGGAGTACTGCTCTTTGCTTTTTGGGGCATATTGGAATTTTGGGTTTGCATGGCCAGGTTTTTGTAACGGGGGGCTGTAGGGGTGGCTGCTGTGAGAAGCAGCCAGAAGTTTCCCTCATGTCCAGCAGAGCCAATGCCAGCCAGCTCTATGAAGGATGTGCTGCTGGTCAAGGCCGAGCCCATCAGAGACGTCTCTAGGATAAAATATTTAAGAAGAAGGAAAAAAAGTTACTGTGCAGTTGCAGTTGTGATCAGAGAAGAGCAGAGTGAGAATATGTGAGAAGAACAGCTCTGCAGACACCAAGGTCAGTGGAGAAGGAGGGGCAGGAGCTGCTCCAGGTGGTGGAGCTGAGGTTCCCCTGCAGCCTGTGGTGCAGCCCATGGTGAGATAGCTCTGCGCCTGCAGCCCATGGCCACCTGCAGCCCATGGAGAAGCCCCATGCCAGAGCTGGATGCCTGAGAGGAGGCTGTGACCCCATGGGATGCCCAGGCTGGAGCAGGCTCCTGGCAGGGACCTGCAGACCCCAGAGAGAGGAGCCCAAACTGGAGCAGGTTTGCTGGCAGGAATTGTGACTCCATGGGGGACCCAAACTGGAGCAGGCCATGCCTGAAGGACTGCACCCTGAGGAAGGGTGACACACATCACATCAGTTTGTGAAGAACCATTGCCTGTGGGATGGATTCACGTTGGAGAAGTTCATGGAGAACTGTGTCCCATGGGTGGGACCCCATGCTGGAGCAGGGGAAGGACTCCTCTCCCTGAGCAGTGGCAGGAACGACTTGTGATGAACTGAGAGCAACCCCCTGTATCCCTGCACTTGCTGGGGAGGAGGAGCTAGAGCTGGTAGGAGGAAAGGGTGGGAAAAGGTCTCCTTATCCTGCTCTGATTTTGTTAGTAATAAATTCAATACATATCCCCAGTCTGAGTCTGTTTTGCCCATGTCAGTATTTGGTGAGTGATCTCTCCTGGCACTTATCCTTCATTGTATTTTCTCTCCCCCATCCAGTTGTAGAGGGGAGGGACAGAGCAGATTTAGTGGGTGCCTGGCATCCAGCCAGGGACAACCCAACACGCAGAGGTAGGAAAACACCTATTTTGTGAACTTCTTGTGGCAACAGGAGCAGACAGTCTTGTGCTGATTTCTGCATCTTTTTGAACTCTTGTTATCAGGAGACAGGAAAAAGAGGGAATATAAGTCCATGTTGAAACCAAAGTAAAATGGCATCAGTGGTTTTCAACATCAGGAATCTTTCCCTTCAGCCTATGATTTTAGGGAAACAAGAATACAGTGTAGGAAGAAAAATAGTCTGTTTCCAGTTGAAGATATAGAGGGAAGTATAAATAATGTCATCATACCTGAGCTAAGAAATTTGTTTCTACAATGAAGATCAGATTTCAGGCTTGGAAACAAAGGTTGGTTGTGAAAACTGATCAACCCACCATGAATATGTGTTAGTCCTATGACCAACATTTTTTGCCCCCGATGGATGCATCTGCTGCCAGGGCTTTACATCTCCCACTTCTCAAAGTCTGATTTCAGGAAATTGTATTCTGCTCCAGGCTGCCCCACTTCTCAGGAATCTTAATTGTTTGCATCTTGCTTTGTAGTATTGTCAGGACTAGGGTTTTGCAGCTTGTGCACAGATTCTGGAGTTAGCAGAGAGGAGAACACTGTGTTTTTCATGGGGTGTAGCTGTGTCATGGAAACATGGGATGGGAGCACCCTGGGAACTGCATCCTCCTCCCCTGTGGCATCTTTCCCCAGAGACATCTTTCTACATGCACTAATTACTTTTTATTTTTAGTGTAGGTTTCAATGATATCAAAGCTCAGGTTAACTAGTGGCAGAAAGTGAACCAGTATGGACAACCTGTAGCTGCAGAATGTGCCCTATTGAAGGACTCCATAATCACTAATATAGCAATCTCAAGCATTAAGACACCTGCAATTTTTGACACAAGAGACTTGACTGCAGTTTCACAGCTCCTCGTGAGCTTCTCCTCCTCCTTCAAGCAGCCTGGCTATCGCTGAAAAAAACAGCTGTGATGGGAGCTGAGAGACAACAAGATATTCCTGCAGAACAAATAAAAACAGAGCCAGAACTCTGTACTGCAGAGGTATTCATCCTTTTTATTGCCTCAAAGAACAAGCCTATTCTTCTAACCCAAGTAGATTAGTAAATAGTACATTCAGCTTTCAGAGACCTTTAGTATGTCTGCAAGGCTTGTGATGTAGAATAATGTAGGTAAAAGGAAATTCATGGAAATTTTAGTAAAAACAGACACTGAAGTATTGTAGTTGCTTACTTCCTCTCTGCTGTGAGGAAGATCAGTGAAGAGTCTTTTGTGTCAGTTTTATTCTGAACCTATTTTGCTTCTGAATATCGGGAAAGATTCATTCACTGCTAATTGTGCCATTGGTTTTGTGATTCTATGAAAACCCCCTAAAAGTCTGCATGCAAAACCAATGAGGTAGAACATGTTTGACAAGCTTAGTTCCAACTTGACCAATGTAGCAGGAAAAGACTTTAAAATCATTGCCTCTCTTCAATAACAATAGTACATACAAGTGTTTACAAGAGGATTAAAAGCTGCTTTAGCAAGTTGTATTAAAGAATCCTGTATCAGACAAGTTTTATCAAAAAACCTGTTGGAGCACTATGCAGCTGATCAGACACAAATAGTAGCAAGTTATGCTACTGACTTTATTTTACCTGCTTTGAAAGGATGCTCGATGTATCTGCAAAATACACACCATGTGTACAATAAGCCATACCTATTGACAGCCTGCCCAATTACAACAACAGCAAAAAAAAGCTCCACAAGAAATGACCCCTAGCACCTGGTAATTAAAATTGCTAATCACCAGCAATTATCTGGCACAGCTTTATAGCCAGGCAAAACAGTTTGACCCTTTGCCCATGGAAAGAAGAATGTTTGCTGTCTATTGATAAGTGCTTAGGCAAAGCTGTGTTCGGCTCACATCCATTAAGTGGTGCCTAATAGGAAGTCAACAAAAGAGCTCTGACATCTGTAGTGGGCACTTCTAGCAGGCCAGGTTTGGGAGCACAGGTGTCCAATGGGCTCCTGCCAAGGACCAGTGTACAGGACATGGGGACCTTTTCTTAAAAAGAAAACTTGAGCTGCCAATGTTTCCCGATTGGCTCCTCCACAACTAAAGAGTAAATGCAGTATGCCTCCAGGACAAAGATTAATATAATTACTCTTGTCAGAAGTGGTGGCTTGTTTTCAAACTGTCCGCATGGATTCGAACACAAAGAGGTAAGAAGTCCAGGAGGCTCAGTAATTTAGGTAAAGATTGTTCTTTGGTCTATTTCTCTTCTTATTGAGTTTAAAAAAAAATATATAAATGTCTCTCTAGAGTGCTCTTTAAGTCTGATAAAGAGTTTGTGATAATAAGGTTTTCCTTTTTTCCATATGACACTATTATACTCAAAGCTATAAAATACCCCTCCATTGTTATAGCCCCAGGAAGATGCCGCTAGAGATTATTTGAACTACAATAAACAGCTCCATTAAAGTTTCTGATCTCACCAATGACTCTTATAAGGTCCTAGATAAAAAGATCAGGTTTGGTTTTAGTTGGGTTTTTTGTTTTCGAGAAAGATAGAAAGCAAGAGAGAAAGTCTGGCAAAAATATTGCAAGCTTCTAATAATGAAGCGACCTACAAAACCTGAAGGACAAAGCATCCCTTAATCATTTAGAAATGCAAATTGCTCCAAGAACAGGCATCAGTAGAGATTACAAAGCCAGGAGCTGCTGAAATCCAGAACCAAGCCTCTGTAGCCTCATCCCTTCATGGGGCTTTGGGGGATCTTGGCAAGCTGTAGTTTCAGTGCAAAAGGAAATTTAAAACAGAGGTAATGTGGGGGCCTTCTGACTTGCACATACCAAGCCTTTTCCTGCATAAGATGTCAGAACCTCTCCATGTACATCTTTGTATTGTGACATGTAAAATCTGAACTGTTTTACAAATGTGAAGTGACATTGCTGGCATGATACTTGGCAGTATCTCCTAATCCAAAATAATTAACAAAGTAATTCAAAGTGTTCTCTCCCTTCCTAATTCTTTCTTATGCCCAACTCTCAAGCTGCTTCGAGTTACTGGGTTTGAAAATAACTTATTTTTCTCATTACCATGACATGAATAACGCAGCCACAACTTGCACCTCTGCACTTACTGTTTTAGCAAAGTCTATATCCTTGCGGGTTATCTCTTGTCTGCAGAGGGCATCTTGCAAAACTTAGTGTAGTTCCTCTTTAGCCCATACACAAAAGTTGCTTTGCTAAAAAAGAAGCAATGTTATGACGAGGCCATACATCTCACTCCAGTGCAGACTTAAAATGTAGGTAGAGTTTACATTCCAACCCAGGAGCGTGGAAACACTTTTGGGCCCTCCAATTCAACTGTAGCCCAGGGGTTCTCAAAGTGTCTGTACTATTTACCAAAGCCAGTTGAAATAATTTAAATAAAATTTCAGATAAAATCATAAATAAATAAAAACCCACCAGCCTACTTCTGTATTCCACATAGATTTCTGCTTTTACAGAAAATAAAATTTTCTGCTTTAATTTCCGCACATGCATGGATTGTTTTCCATTAGATTCCAATTCTTGATCATTGGTATTACCATGAGATTGCTGTCTACCACAGTTTGTAAGCTTCTGCCAGTGAGAAAGAGCAGGATTTCTTTTTGACAAATCTTTAGTGAAGTCAGAAATGAATGAAGTCACTGGAGATACACCTCCTTACAAGCCTGTGTTGTAAAGAGCAAAGCAAGATGAAACGATAGATCATAAATTCTGGCATTGCTTGACATTCAGATTCTTCTGCCTGCATGTCTAAATCAGTAATGATCCAGAGCAGAAGAGCATGCAACCAGCTTGGTGTAGTCTATCCATCACAGAGTAAATTACACTGAATGACTCTTCCATGGTGTAGCGGGTTCAGTTTTCCTAACTGGTCAGAAACACCAATTTAGTGTAGTGGTTTTAGGTCAAATTATGCATTACTCCCTAATTTCCTTTCTGTGAGATCACAATTAGGAGGCAGCAAAGCAGGCACAAAACTTGAAGAATATAAAGAAATTTATTAACAGACCTAAGAGAAAAGGAAAGAAAAAAAATAGAAAACACCAATCAGAATAAAACACTTAAAACTCTTTTCTCTCCCTCATTTTTCTCCTCTCTCTCATTCAATGTTGCAGTTCTGGAGAGGGGAAAAGAAAAGGGTTTCCTCCCTGCTTTACGTGGTTCTCCAAACTGCCACCATCCCTGCTGTGGTGCAAAGTCTCTATTTTCCATAAAACCCTTTCACAGTTCCTCCAGCTGTAGAACATGGGCCAGCACATGGGGTTATTAACCTTTCAAGGATGAGTTATTGTGGCCTGCATACCAAGGCTTTTCTTCACCACCAGGTTTTAAAAGCTTCTACTGTTTTTCAGATACAGCCTGGCATAGGCATTTCTTCACAACCCTTACAAGCCACACATCAAAGTGTTCATCCCCCCATGTACTTCAAATGGATTTAAGAGACAAAAAATCTGTAATATTACAGTAGTACCACAGCAAGGCAAGAAGTCTTTTAAGCTGCCCGCGAGGAAGCCGTGGCACCGCCCTTTTTCCTCTCCTGTGGCCATCTTGGCTTTGTCTCACGTGACCTGGTTTTCTCTTTCTCTCTGGAAAGAGTTACCATCCCACTCTGCCTCTGGTTATGGGGCTGTCTTCTTCAGTTCAGTGTGCAGTGTGTGCTGGGCAGCTGCAGGCTCCTCCATCAGTCTCCTGCAGGTCCTGTGTGGAAAAGACCCGATCCCAGAGAAACTGCGTCAGAGAGCCTGAGAGTCCCCGGGCCCCAGGGTCCGTGCTGTGGCTTGGGAAAGGGGTGGGGGGCAGGAGAGCAGGGCTGCCTGGCCTGGCCCGGCAGGCCCGGGGCTCCGGGCCCCTGGCTCCATCCCACCATGCCCTGGACCAGAAAAAAACCCCAAACTCCTGCCTTCCACAGGATTTTATGGGTAACATTGGGAGAAGCGCAATTGGTCCAGAAAGCTATCTGTCAATTTAGGGTCAACCCATTACACATGGATTAGCTGAGGTAATGAAAGATGTGAGGGAGGAGTGGATTTTCTGACACTCTTTCAGACTTTTAGAGTCCATGAAATACTATTCAAACTGGGACATCATGGTCACCCAGGTTATGAAACCTGGTTTTCTGCCAACATTTATGGTGTAAAGTGATTTTTAATACCATTGTCCAAACCACAACCTAATGGAATGGCCAGTGGGGATAAGACACTCAGTTGTTTTTTTGTTCCATTTTTGAGAGTCTGTGTCTTTAGGGGTGGTAGTAGCATAGGCAAAGGAATACGTGGAACAGCAAATGAATCCCATATTTAAAAACTGTGGGCTCAAAACAAACTAGACAATGGAGGTGGGGAGTTAAGAGGCAGCCTGTGTTACCAATCATTCAATTTCCATTTCATGTAAAATGTGTGCTTAACGCAGAAGCGATGCACAAAGTTCACCAAATCACTGCTTCACAATGGTTTTCTCCTTTCTCTGTGTGTAATTCCAAAACAAAACTAACTTTTCTATTTGTCCTTCAGGTGAAAGCCTGGTTGTGCCCCACAGGTCAATGAACCCATTCTGGGCTTCCTTAGAAGAGAACTCCAGAGTCAAGAGTCTTCCACTGAAAGTGTCTTGCTAGAAACTGCTGAACAATTAAACCTGGGGAATCCCTCTTCAAGTGCCTGTTGACCTCTTCTGTCCAGGGGAAGAAGAAGAAATGAAGGAGGTAAATTTCAAACCATTTAACTGCTGCACTCCACACAGCAGTACTGTTGAGCTGTGCTAGTGTAGACACAGCCCTGGGAAGTGCTTTGTCCAAGAATGGCACATCCCAGCTGGCATGCCTTCTAGTGGTTTCCCTGGCAGCCCCAAGGATACACCCAGTGAGAGGAAATACTCCACTCCAGAAATCAGTAAGGCAATGCTTGTCTCACCACATCTCTCTCAAGATACTGCCAGTGCTGCCAAGAAATCAAATCTCTCGTTTCCCAGGGCATACGTGTTCCTGCAGATTCCTTCTTCAGCACCAGCTCTGTCTTGCCCAGATTAAAACTTAGTGAATTTGCTCATACCTTTATCTCAAGCTTGGTCAGGCTTTTGTTGGGCAACAATGATGTGTGTCCTGGACTAGACAAACAACTGCTAAGAAGGAAAATGTTGCCATGGTGGCCCAAACTGTTGCAACATCTCCCCTCCAGAGGCAGGACACATGGAATTACAAAATAAAGAGAAAGGTGAAAAAACAAAGCTTATGCTTCTTATACCTGGGATGATGGTTTGCTCTGCTACATCTTGGTTTCCTCATTGATTGTCAGCTATTAGATCTCTGGCATACTGTGCATTGTTCTCAGCCACTGCCCTGGCAGTACCCTGCAATTCCCATGGCACAGTTACAGAATTTTCTTTAAAACATGTGTCTTTACTTTTCTCGTATATATTTTAGTGACGGGAAACCATGGGTTTGTTACCAGCTCAGTTACCTCCTGCTTTAGTCGTTTATGGTTGCTGAATGCATGTTGAGCAACTCTTTCTACTTAACATGCTCCAGAACCTTCCCTTGACTTGTTCCCTTGACCTCTTGACTTGTTTTACCTTTGTTATTTGAAGAGACAGAGTGATTGAAAAGCCCCCTTGTTACCTGGTGCTCCCTAATGCATAGCGGGGCTCCCACCAGACTGGAGCAGGAATGGTTGATCTTGTCATGGGGTAGGAGTCGGATACCAAGGCACTTTGGGGGCCCTGACTAAACAGTAAGAGTGAATCAACAGCAAAAACCTCTGTAATGCTTGGACCTGCATCATGTGGACCTAGGTTTGGCCAGGCTTCCGACACAGCTTCTGCAAGTCAGACTCCCATGCCAGCCAAAGCAGGGATTTGTGACAGAAGGGGGACCTGAAGTGTAACAGTGTCTGTACTGTCCCATCCATGGAAATGACTCCAGAGCATAAAAAGGTGGCTGAGCCAGTCAGGTCACAAGGACAATGCTTCTGTGGAAGACAGCAGCCTCCATGGTAGCCACCTCTCAAGAAGACCATCTCTATGAAGAAGGGTTTTTTAGACACGTGTCAGAATGAGACAGCCCCCAGTACACAGGGACCTCGTATCTTTCCATGCCTGTTCGCCAAATGAAACCCAATCACAGGGTTTCAAATCCCCATGGCTTCTTCCTAGTCCATGAGGAAATGGAATGAGACCCTAATAGAAGATGGAGGTTAACCAGAGATGGTTAAAAGTGTAGATGTTGGACCGACCTGTCTCTCCAGCTCTCTAAATCTGAAGGGAAACTGAACTAGACCAGTAGTACAAATACAAAAATGTATCACCAGTGTGCTGCAATGTTCTCCCAGTACCCTGTTAGGAGGTGGGAAAGGGCTCCACTAAAAAAGCCTAGCACCTTATTTCTGTTCAATGCAAACTAAATCCCTAGCCACCAAAACTGACTTTTACGCTGAATGTACTACATTTCAAAGCCTTAGGACAGAGAGATCCTATGTCAGTGGATGATGATGCAAAAAATTTCTTTGGAGAGCTTAAATGGAGCATTGTCATTGAGACATGAAGACTTAGCTGAGAAATGCTGTGAAGGAAACAGCTCCAGTAAACAGTGAAAAAGACTGCAGGACGTGATTAAAAAAAATACAAGTGTTGAAATAAGTTAAAAATAAAAATAAATTAAAAATAGGATGTGGAATGGGAAAGACAGCCAAGAAAAAATGTTAATAAAAGGTATTGGATGAAAGCCCAGAATAGAAGTACAACAAATACAAACAACAAGCAAATGTACACATAACAGGGTGAAAATTAGAGTCTGTCTTCCCCGTGCATGCAGAAATGAGCAAATGGAGCAACAGGCAATTTTGAAGAATGGTGTCTCTGAAGCATCCAAAATAAAAATATTTCTGTCAGGTCGGCAGCCAGAGAGAGAGAACCTGTGAAGTCCCAAGAAAGGAGGTGATGTATAAAACGGTAACACGACTCAAATACTCCATGTGCCACTTTTGAGGCTCTCTCAACATGGTAGTGTAATGAAAGTCTCAGAACTAGCTGTCTATCTCTCTTGTTATCACAATGCCCCTTCCCTAAAAAGTATTCTAAAGCATAAAAGGGCCTTTATCCAAGATCAGCAAAAGAGTATGAAAACAAGTTTCAGATGTTATTTTTGTCTCATGGAGGCAAATAATTAAGTTACTAGTTCCAGGATGAAATCTCTGCTTTTCTGTCCACTGAATATTTGTACTACTTCAGATTTATTTGAAATTTCAAACAATAAACATTGAATATCATTGTTTATATTTACCCTAAATAATTTGTGACATCTTTAATTCATATCCAATCATCAGAGTTTGAATTGTGAGTTTTAGTTTGAGCTTGGTCATAACGTTATAGCTGTTTCCTGGCTTGATGAGCACCACTTCTGCAACTGAGAGAGATTTAACAAGCTTCTGAAGATAGGCCGTATTTATATAGGATTGAAAGATTTACATAATTGCAATCCTTTTTTTCCAAGCCTTTCCATGGCTTTTGCTAGTCAAGAGAGGTGTTTAAGAATAAGAAAATGATGTAGTCAAAGGCAAAAAATGCTAGTTTTAAAATCAGTTTTATTATGCAGGAAAAGAAAAATTTGAAGATATAGATATAGATGTATATGTACACTTGTTCAGACCAGCTTGTAGAGGATATTTCATTCTTTTATTTCTTCCTGTCAGAGTTCAGGCTGAGATTTGGAAAGCTGATTCCCTGGCAGGCCCAACAACTTTTCTCTCACTTTATAAGAAGTTCTACTTTCAGGGCAAATACATGAACAAAAAGAATTAAGGTTTCTTATCCTCAAGTATAAAGATAAGCATGCTTAGGATTCTTTAAAAAGCAATCTCGTTAAATACTTTAAGACACTTAATTTTAAGTAAGCACACACATAAGGAGATAAATGCTCATATGTAATTGGCAATGGAATAACTTCAAGTGAAGACAGGTTCTTTTTTCACAGAATAAAATACATACATATAAAAATAAATTAAAATGGCTAAAGAAAAAAGCTTAATGGGTGGGTCAATTCCTACATCAAAAATGGAACTAAAATACTGTAGCAGAGAAGGAAATATTGAGCAGGATTCAGGGATCTTTTGGAAGAGTTTCCTTTTACCTTAAATAAAGATTTTTTAAATGGTGACACTGTTAAAAATTTTTCTGGTTCCCAACTTCCTTCACATGTCTCAAATCAGAGAACCAAAATCTGAGACACCTAAGATGAATCACCACTTTTGAGAGACCAGGCCCATGACAGAAAAAAGTAGTGAAGTTCTCCCTATCTTGTTCTGATCCATGTGCACTCTGATGAGGCAACAGAAACCCTTCCTTATTCCCAGATCATGTCTCAAAACCATGGGCAAGGTATTCAATGGTCAAGATTTATATAAAAATGTTGAAAGATCAACAACCTTTTCTAACTTGGCTCACAGGGAAGTCTTGCCTCTCTTTACAAGTACTCGGGGACTGGCAGAGTTCAAGCAAAGAAAATTTAATCCCAATAACTTGGCAGAATTATGGACAGAGGAAAACAATAGCATGTAATGGAAAAGATTAAGCAATCATAGGAGGTAATGCAGACATCTCAACAACATTAGGTGAAATCTGCTCCAGAAATTGAGCCAGTCTCCTTTCCTAGCCACCTCCTTTTGTGTGAAGTTTGTGTGAAAAGTAAGGGTTTTGGACATGTTTTTAGTCCTACCAAATTCTAAATTCCCTTTCTTTCAAATCAAGACAAACAAGAGCCCCAAATCCCCCCAACTCAGTATTAAACCACTGGAGGATCCCTTGCAGGATCAAAGCAGACTAAGTCCCAAATGTCCTTTCTGTTCCTCAAACTGCTCACAGACAGAACCTCCTGCTCCCCTTTCTTCTGGCTGCAAGAAGAGTAGCTCCAATCATCTTTTCCAAGGGTTTGTTGAAAGGGGTATCAGGAAAGTTCTTCTCAGCAGATCTTTCATCCTCCTTCAAGAAGCCTAATAAACCCTGGTGTTTGCTACAGGAATGTTCCTGTTAAAGAAAATTTTGTACTGACTTGATAACAATTTTGGGAGGAGTGAACTCTGGTTTTGAAAAGCCAAATGAATGAAGTGAGACTTTGACCGTCTGACAAGCAGACTGATGGCCTCCACTTTACACAAGGCAGCACAAGTACATTTTAAAGCAGACAGAAGTATTTCATGGGGCTGCACAATGGGAAGCCCAGTTTGGGTACGCAGCAATTCTCCAAGCACAATTGTGGTTTCAAGTGTGTTGTAACAATGACACTTGTGAAATATACATAAATATATATAGTGTTCCTGGGGTTTAAGATCAGCACATAAGATGGACAATGAAGGCTCAGAGACCTTTCAAAGAATTTTTTGCTGAAAGAAATGAAGTTCAGACATTACAGACTGAGAGGTTTAAAGGATTTTCCTAACAGGTCTTCAAGCAGTTTGTTGAAGTAACATAATGTTTGTGATTTTGTTAATGACAGTGAAGTCAAAACTGCAAGTAACAGTGTTTTAGGAGAACTTTAAGATCCAATATGCAGAGGTATTTTGGAACTCACAGCGCCTTTACCACTCCATTACCCACATTGATGAACTGCTATAATGGCAGCTTTCAGAAGACCACGTGTATCCATCCTGCTGGTGTAAACCCTCCAGCTCACTGAGAATTTAGCAAACTGTGAATGGGGGCTTAAAGGAAAAACTACTCTTTTTACAAAAGGAGACCATATGTGGGTGTCTAAAACCAAAAGGACTCTTGATAAACACTGGGAACAGACATTAACTGCTTAAATTTTCATACTACTTTATTAACCAGGTACAAAGGATGGTGTTCAGGAGAAAAGATGGTGAGGGTTAAAAGGGTTGACCTTTTTACCCAAAGAATTACAGAAAATTAATACCAAACATAGCATATTTCACACGACTGGAAAAAATATAGGTGTGGAAGGAAAAGATTGTTGGTAAAATGGTTGGCATGGCCTACTCAAGTCAAAAGCTTTTGGAAGTGGTTTAAATCTATGTCATTTAGATATTAGGCACTGCTGGAGAAAATAAAAGCAATAGAAGTCCTCTCATGCTCCTCTCCCAAAACATCGTGGTTTGATTTTTCCTATAAAACATTAGTTCAGGTTTTACAAAGTAGCTAATTAAATGTTTACAAATACACTGCCCTTATACCTGGCGTGGCAGCAACAGCGAGATTCCTTTTCAATCTGTACTCATGAGTAAGAATGTCCTCAGTTTGAACTTTCAGGAGTGATATTTTAAAAGTTATGCTGATTCAGTCTGTACATCCAAGGTTCTACAATCAGACAAATCATAGAAAAGAAAAATCCTAATAAGACAAACATATTTTATACCAGTTTGAACAAGCCAGTATCTTAAGTTGCTCTCAATTTAAAATATTTATAAATTACTCTTTACTACAATTATCTCTAGAAGGTTAAACTTCTGGTATGACTGCATGGATGTATCAGGACACAAGTCTGTGGAGACCTTCTCTGTAACCCTGTAATCCTCACCTCTAAAGGACAGCCTGTTTGCACTCACTGATTGTGAAAGTACTTAGACCACAGTGAGTAAAAATACAATTACATTTGAAATCAAATCAGACCAAATAAGATACAGCTCATTTTGTTTCATAAAAAATGGAGAACCCATCACTCTTCTCCTTTTTGAAAAGGTGAGAGGTAGTTGTTCCATCCTTTCACTCACCCAGGACATGAATGATGTGCTTGAATTTCCTTCTTGGCAGTGAGGAAGCAAATCTATGTGTGACAGAAGAGCTGCAAATGGGTGTCTGTCTGTATCTAATCCAGGTCACTAGCCTGTCTCTGTATTCTGATGTCTAGAACAGTATTTTGACCCACGTCCCAAGGACTGTAACAGGATATTAAACAGCTGAAAAGCAAAATATATTTTCAGATTCATCTGCTGATTTTACTGAATGATGAAGTACAGGGGCCAGACCCCAAAAAACTTCTCTTTGACTGATCTTCATGGAGTCAGAAGTCCAATGCCTATTGACACTTCATTCTCACAGAGTGTAATTCTTTGGGTTGGGGGTTTTAAGGAGCATTTTTTTGTTGTTGTTCTGAGCTTTTCCTTTTCATTCTGACAAATTATATCCAAGAAAAAAGACCAGAAATGGTTGCAAGAAGGAATAGGGACCAAGTATATAGATGTGATTTGCAATGTGATTTCTCTGATGAACTGTAAAAGGCTGTGAAAAATCCTGGTCATTCTTTGCATCTTGTCTAGTTCTTCATTAGATTCTTCTAAGGATGACAGAAATGACTGCTTCTGATGGTGGCTACTGCAGATGTGGTCCACCATGACCAGCACCAGCTTCAGTGGTGGTATTAATCAGTTTATAAGGCACTGACAACCATTCTTTAGCTTCTCCAGGCAGCTCATACTTCTAAGGAGCCAAGACTTTTGGCCAGACAACTATAGGAAGAACTCCTGTTTTGCTTATGTCTTTGGTCCAATATGGTCTTAGGATCCCTTAACAGCTATCATCATGTGTTACATGTATTACTGCAGACTTCCCACTTGTGCACTGTGACCCTACCAGAGAGTTCTGGTAGATGAATCAGTCCCTCAGCGTCCATGCCTGAGGGAGCCAAACCACGCTGCCCTTCCACTGACTGTATCCACTAGATGCAGCTGACCACAAGGGCTTCTACATGCACATGTCTAAGTACAGGTACCCTGTTCCAGAGCTGAGCTCCACACAGTGAGTACAGTAGACATGAGAAGCACATGAGGAGAGGGTGGTGGTCTCTGCGCCATCTGAGGTGGTGATTTCAGTACCCTGCCAGACTAACCCTGTCCAGAATAGGGTAGATATAACAGAAGAACTCCAAGAGAGATGAACTGTAAGTTTTTAGGAGAAGCTTTCTGCTAAAGTGGAGAGAGCCAGAAGATGCTTATTTGAATATTAAGTGACTTATAAGGGTAGGAGTTTTCCTAGCAGTACCACATGAGGTGGTATTTCCTACCATAGATGAATTACCTACCCATAGAAGGTGCAAATCAGAATAAGGACAGCATGGTTCAGCAGGCCAGGTTTGCAGCAGACTACATGCTAATCTTTGGGATCCTTGTCTTCAATGGCAAGGAAACAGCTAATCTCTTGGAACTAAGATAGGATGTGAGGTTGAGGATGGGAATGACATGCAGGGAGATACTGAAAGATGGTTCCCATAGTGCGCTGGAGACCTCTGGAGAAAATACAGAGAAGATCTTCAGAGAATCACAGCTGGCCACCTGCCCTGGATCCCCCTGGAAGTACAGCGCATGCAGCTGGGGCCACTGCGGCCTCTCCAGAACACAGCCCACGAAACTGCAGCTGGGGCCACGAACCCTCTGTGGACATTACAGAAGCTTTAAGAGACTTTTGGGGTGCACATTGAACTCTGTGATCCCTCTCCTAGATAAAGCAGAACCCTACAGGGGTATAACAGTACAGCAGGCTCTTCTCTATGGTGCCAGGCAATAGGACAAGAGGCAACAGGAAGAAACTGATGCACAGGATTTTCTACCTGCATATGAGGAAAAACTTTGCTGTGCAGGTGACTGAGCCCTGCAGATATTCAAGAACCATCTGGGGACTTTGTCTAAGCAGGCAGGTTGGACCACATGACCCACTGTCCTTCCAGCCTAACATATTCTGTGATTCTGGGATTCTGTGAAGTGCAGGTTGGCATTTCCCAACTAAGACTCTTCAGACTGCTCCCCACACCGTCACTAAAGATTGGATTGCATGTTCCTTGCCTCTCCAGTCTGTGGCATTGCGGGGGTCAAACACACCGGGTGACCTGCAGGTGGGACTTTTGAGGCACATTGCCATATCCACGTAGTCACAGACAAACACACTCCATCATGGATCAGCTCAGATGCAGGATCAGTAACTCGCAGTGACCCCCAGTCCCAGGCTCAGACATGGGAGCTGCAGGTCATCCCACACCTGAGGAGAGGCTGGCACAAAGCAGGGATGCCCTGCTGGTGTTGAGGATAGTGGTGTGTACCAGCAGCACCCCCATGAGCTGCTCTCGGCAGAGAGGGCGGGAGCGATGCGCGGCTGCCGTGGGCTTGCTCAGAGGAAGATCCACGCTGGCTGCTGTGGGGCTCTTGCCAAAGCTCCCCTGGGAAGTGCTGCACCTGCTGGGGACAGTGCCACACACACCTGTGTGTTCAAAGGCAGGGCTGGAGCAGGAATGAGGACACCATACATGCCGAGAACAACCTGAGGAGGACTCTGAACTGAAATTTCTTAAAATTCACTAGTTTTAAGAGAGCCCTTAGCTCCCTTAAATGAAGGTGACAACACCTTGCAAGATGGCTCTGTGCAGAGTCAGCAGTAAGGAGACCTATTCTGCATTCACATCAGTTTCAGGGACACAGATTTATTTTAGCCTGGTGCATAATCCTGAGGTCCCTTGTCTTACTCACCAATTGTTCACTGCCAGGCAGTCCATGGTAATTTGTACATACAGTGGCAATCTCCCGAAGATCCTTTGTCACAGGTAAGTCAGGTTATTACTGTGACACATTAACAAAACAGCTTATAAATTCCAGTTGTTTATGTTTGCTACATCAAGCCATCATGCAATAATATAGAAAATAAATGGTTTTAAGATTAAACGTGTAAAATATTGTGTTGCCTATTATTTCAGGGGGGGATTTGTTTCCCATATTTGCATGTTTATACAAGGCTCCAGGTAAATGCTGCCCCATATATTTTTTTTAATCAATGTCATATTATCAGGGCATGCAATATAATAAACAGATCTGTTAAAGCACCAGTGATGTCTCTATTGGCAGGCTTATAAAAGAGCTCGGTGACCTTGGTTAATTAGCCATGTAATAAACCAGAACTGAAAGAGCCTATTCCCACAAACCACAGCACAGCACCCCTCCACCCCCCGCCTGCCAGAGGGGCTCTGAATGGGAAGTCAGCAGACGCTATGCAAAGTGCAGCCACTTAGCCTTAGAGCCCTTTGGAATGTATGCAAAGATTCACAAAGACATTTCCTTCCAGACACTGATTTAAGAAACAATCTTTAAAACAAAAAGATAAGTTTTCTGAATACTTATTTTATTGGCTAGTGCTGCTTAAGCTGTGTTTAGATAAATGTGTATCTTCTTGAAACCTCACAACACTTGCGCTGAAAAACAGCTTTAAAAATTCTTCATTTTCATGTTTTCTATAAATTTGCTGATTTGTTGTGATGTTTATTTCAAATATTCCTAATAGAAAAGAAATCCAACCCCTCTAGTAATTAATAGCTATTAAGTTGAATATATTGAATTCTTTGAATGGAATTTTTTTTGATCCATAAAGTGCAGCCCTCTTAAATAGTGAATCCCATTTAATAAATTGTATGGAAAACAGTGTCACATGTATTTCTGTTACTTGCTTGATTTCACTAAAATGAGCACCTAAAAATCTCAACCTATACTATAAAAATAAAATTGTTGGCCTTTGGTGTGAGGGCAGACAGTAAAATGGATACAAATTTTTAGCAAATTCTTTGACTTCAACCTATCAGGCTTTTTAGAAATAAAAGCTTTTGTAAGTACAAGCAAGAATCACCACAGTTTTAAATTTCACCCAAATGTTAGTTCCTAACAAGCATAACCACAATCAACCACACAGCCACAGAGTTACGCTTTTCTTCTGCAAGAGCAAGTGCAATAGTTTTTCTGATTGCTGTAGGAGTTAGCTCTTTCTGAAGTGAACATATGTGAAGTCCATGACTGCTATCTTTTCATGGCCTGCCCCTGAGTTCTGGCACAGCACAGAAACAAAGAAAAAACCCCAAACCCCTAACAGAAGCTAACGATGTTTTTCAGCTGTCACTTCCATACAGGATAGTGATTTTCAATTCTTTAAAAACCAAACAAACAGGAAAAAAAAAAAAAAAAAACCAAAAAAACCCAAACAAACAAAAAAAAAAACCAGCCAAAATCAGCATCAGCTCTTTCTTTAAATAAACAATTTTCTTTTCTCCAGAATACTTTTTATTTTCCAAGTGGACTTTAAATTTACAGTGTTCCTATGCAGTGAAACTAACGAATATCACTCTGGTTTTAAATCCTACACAGCTGTTCACCCATTCAGGATTGTTTTAGCTGTAGTTATTTCTTTCAGTACTGCAGATCATAGTCAATTAACATGAACAGAGAGTTTCACTGGTCTGCCAAACAGTCTCCATTATTCTGGGGAAGTTTCAGAATATCAAGCACAACAACACAGCCTCAACAAATCTGAGATTACAGCTGGTTGATAGCAGAGTATCCAAGAGCAAAGTTTTTTTCCTTTATATTCTTGTTTGTTGGGTTCCAGAGTGAAGTGGGAGATATATTTTAGGCAAAACATATTTGTTAACTCATTTTCTGTGTTTTCTAATGTGATCTGAGAGATGTCTGGAATCTATCTGAAGGCTCAGGGAGCTACATAACTGCATGGCTCAGCAGCTCATTCGACAGACAAGGTGTATGTGTGTGTGTGTGTGTGTGTTTGTTCACATTCATAAAACTGAAATTTTTATCCACATGCCGTAGATACAAATGTTAGTGCACATATGAGAATGTGAGCATTGCCCATGACTTCCAATAAGACTATGCATAAACAGTTCAGGGTCAGACACTGCAGCTGAATTTTCCAGCAGTGTCCAGCTTCTAGAGTGACCACAGCCACACCAAAAAAGCTCAACTGAATAGGGAGAGGGGTAAGCACATGCGGATAAAAGGGGCTGTTATAATTTATTGTGAAGTTGCAGAAAATAACAGCAAGCAGACAAAGAGGAAGAGAACAGGGAACTGTGAGTTAGTCACTCTCCTTAGATCTGGATATCGTACACACTTCTGCAAGACAAACCAGTGGGACCCTTCCCAGAAACAAAGCTGGGCACAGGTTTACGAGCTGGTAGAACTGGGACTCTTACAATTAAATAATGTTATGCTCCATAAGGTACAGTTTATTGTTGGTATGGCAATCCCACTGAGAAGACTCAGTAGATACTGAAAATACAGACGTGTACTGCCATCTCCTCTGGCAGCCTCTGGTCCTACCACATCTCACACGCCAGTGCCACCAGACTAAGGGTTGAGGACCAGAGTGCCACATCCTCAGGTGATCTGGAGCACAGGCACCTGGGCTGGAGGTGTCCCAGATCAGTCCAGTTTGGGAAATCCCAAGGGCAGCAGTCCAGAAGCCGACTCACTTCCTATGGAGGGTTGGCACTGCTGCACAAACACATACCCAGGAGTGTACTTTCCTGACTGCCAAACGCCTGTGCTCCAGAAGAGAAAAGTTTGGAAATATCAGCTGCTGCTCCTCTCCAATTTCCAGCTGCTCGGGGCCCGCAGTTGCTAAGGCTGGAGGAGGATGCCCTCCTCTGGCTACACACGCTCCCTTTTCATCAAGCCTCGGAGGCTGAAGAGAAATCACTTTGAACACTGAGGCGGGGAGCTGGAGGCAATTACTTGTGATTGATAGCACTAAATATGAAACCGCATGTACCTCATCCATGAAGCATGGAATCAGCAGCATATTGTTAGTGGGGGAGATGAATGGGGCTTGAGATAACCTTGGCAAATTAGGCATATGTTAGCATTAAGCTTTGTCAGTAAGCAGGCTATAAATTACAGACATATTGTAACTCCATAAACTCATCTAATGAATTGAATGACAGTGGTAATTTAAGGCAGAATGGAACTGTTTAACCCTTTTAAGAATTTAGCTTTATTTCTATATTACACAACAATCCAAACTGCACTAAAAGGTTGGTATTTCATATATACTGCAAGATACCATAACCATAACAGGGAAACAATTCTTCCGTGTTTCATGTACCTTTTAACAAACAGTTGGCAACCTGCAAATTATTTCACTTGTAAGCTGGCTTAAAAAGAATGGAAAAAGAATGGAATAGCTGGGGTGGGTTTCTTGTACATTGCCTTACTTTGTCATTATTTTTCCATATGATCAACCTAAATATATTGAAGCTATAGGACACAGCATGCTGTCATTTCTGGACTAGTACTGAACTCCTCAGGAGGTGTTATAAGACACAAGGCTAAAGGGCAGGTGACTTTAGTCATAAGAGAAGTGCAATAATCCTTTCAAAATGCATGGCCTGCAGTGTCTTATTGCTATTCTGAAATGGCAGTTATAAATAAATATAAGAGGAGAAAGTCAGTCTCCTGCATTTACCAGCTGCTATTGACAGACTTATGCCATCAGTGACAGCTAATCCAGGATTCTGAAGCCATTCTCCATTTTACTGTGTATTTCAGCCGAAATAGCATTTGAAAATCAGTGGCACATCAATGGCACAAAAGGGCTTAAAATCTGAATCAGAAAAATTAATACAATATGTTATTAATTGAAATGTGTTGACATAATAAAAAATATTTTTGCTTTTATTCAGTAGAGCAACTGAAGAAATAAACATATAAATTATGCCATAGGTTTAGTCCACTTCTGAGGAAATTTCATGAAAGCATGTTTCTTCACACACTTCAGGCACTTGATCTTGACACTCATACAAATCACAGGAAAAGTTCTTATTAGACCTTTGTAGAATATTTGCTTTTATGACCATTTTTCCCTTTAGGAAAATACAGTAAATGAATCAAACAGAGGCCTTTATCTCAGTATAGAAGTCAGGAGACAGTCCTGTGGGATGTAAGGGTCCAAGGGGCTCTTGGTGGAAGGGATGCTAAGCAGAAAGTGAAATCCTCAAAGTATGTAAGTTTATATTATGTAAATAAGCATTACTTCTGATGCTCACCCAGGACTATAAAGCCACATAAGAATTAAAATTATATATTTAGTGGCAACTCAGTGTGAAAAAAGGAGGAAGAAGTATAGCTACAGATCTTTATTTTGTGTTTGCAGCTTGCACATATTTCTATTTAGAAAAGGATTATGTTTATCCCAACCTCAGGAAACATAGGTGCTCTGCTAGCCCTGTTTTGGCCAATGAAGGAACAAAGCCTCCATTGGACTTACCTGGAGTTATGCAAGGAGTCTGCAGGAAAGTCAGGAGAAGGCCCAGTCCTCATCAGTCCTCTCCTTTTGACACACTGATGTTGACACAGTGCCTGGGAATATGTCTGAGATCAAAGAGAAGCTTGCTGTTGTCAAGAGCTGCAACAGAGTAAATTTGGGAGTGCAAACAAGGTAACATAGGAAATTGCTTGCATAACATGGGAAATTCACAGCCCATATGTGGAAGGAAAGAAGCTCTTTCACACTTTTCCATTTTCTGCTGAGCAATGTCATGTTTCACGATTGTTGTATATCAATGAAACTCTGTAAATGCTTAAATAATGACATAGTGAGAGTGCTGTAGAATTTTTGGTACAAATCTGACCTCTGAATAAAATTGGTTCTTCATTCCAGAAAAGATTACTGTGACCTTTACTTCTCCATTTTCCTAATGGTTTCTTCACTACAATTGCAAAATTGAATGACTATCTCAGCCATCTCTAAGATTTGGAATTAAATTTACCTAGTGCAAATCAATAAAGCAGAAATCAAAACTAAAAGCCTGGAGTTATTTTAGCAATACTCTATGTGTAATACAGCTTTGTATTTAACCTCTGGACTAAATTGTGACTCCATAACTAAGTCAGTCACTGAATGCATGCTTTACATACTTCAGTGGAATCAAACTGTTTAGATCAGCAATGATTAATGAAAAGATCTGCCAAAAGTGATTTAGAGAGGATGTCTACTCAATCCTGTGACTTTGTTAGGCCATCAAGATAGAAGACCCACTTGAGATACATATAAAATGGTCCTTTGCATGGAAAATAGGGTGACGGGGTATTTTTTTTGTTTTGGCTCAATGATTACATGGCCTGGTTCTAGTGGGGGGACATGCATGGGGGAAGGAATCCCCATCCCAGCACTGCCAACAGAATGTAGGTTAGGACTGCAGCCACTTCCCCCTGTTCTGGCTGTGGGAATCTCACAGCTGTGGACTCAGGTCTTCTCCTGATGCCAGCCAGCTTCTCAGCAGCACTCACAAGACCATCTGCAAAAGGAGCACCCAGAGCTGTTTATCCACAGACCTTGGTACTACCATTTTCAATTTTAAAGTCGGCAGGTGAGCAGTGTCACTGGGGATTAAGCCCCACCTTCCCAAGCTCAGGTCCCTGTCTGTGCTGAACCACAGAGCTGCTGTGCTGCAATGCAGGAGGATCACAGCAGACAGAGGAGCAGAGCTATCACACAGCCTGTGGCACCAGCACTCCCCATCCCACTGCTCCTTCCCAGTGATAAGACAACCCCATTTCCCTTAAGGTAGCAGGTGTCAGGCCCAGCTGAGGGACTCCAGGGCATGCTGGCAGGTACCATTCATTATGTTTCCTCAGTAACCTGTCAAAAGGAGCCAGTCTGATATAGCCATCCTCTGCCTAAGAGGAAAGTGGATTGCTAGACACTCACTGGGACCCAGGGCACACAGTCCCTCCAAGAGAAGTGGTGCTGTGAATCTCCAGAGCTGAAATGCCTCATCCACCTCCCCAGCAGCCAGGTCCAGTGCACACTGCAGCCCAGGTGCTCACCCTTCCATGGTGCTGCAGGGCACCACACAAAGTCTGCCTGTCCACCAGCCTGGGCTGTTTGTCTCCAGCTCTGCGCTGGTTCCTCAGCAGCAGCACGGCACAGAGGGAGAAAGCATCTGTGCTTTCTCTGCAGCTGGGAGCCTCTCAAGGACTCTCATCAGCTCACAGGGGCTGGGATTGCTCCTTAGGCTGGGCAGATAATGGGTAACCAGCTTCATACAGGTCTCTCCCCACTACAGCACCAGTGTAATTAGTCAGTGTTCTGCTGGAGGTAAATACTAATTAACTGAGATGAACCTTCTTTTTACCTTAAGATTTCAATTTAATTTTTATTCCTGCATCTAGGATACATGTCATACAAGAAGAACACATTAATGCATTAAAATTGAATATTAGTGGTGACGATGAAAGGATGAGAGGTATAATTAACTTTCAAATAACATACAAGTGCAAGTAGGCAGTATGATAATATGCATAACAAATAATAATAATAATATCACTGCTTAAGGTAAAACCACCTATTTTAACAATGGACACAATTAAGATGATTTCTAAACATGTTTTTTGGGAAGTGTCTGTTCACTGCAGCCTTGTCTGAGCCAGCCTCTACATGAATGCTCACACGATCTTAAGTGCCAGCACAACCACGTCCTGTGCTATGTCAGGGGTAAGAACTAAGCACAGTATCCTCCTCCATCCCACCACCTTCACTGTGATATCCCTTGGGACCACAGCTCAGGAAACCAGTTTGAAAGGAAGCCACAGCTTTTGGATTAAAGATATTCTGGTTTTAAGTCCCTCTCTTACTTTATTAAAAAGCTCAGCCTTATTCCTGCAAAATAGTTTTTTGTCAATATGGGGATCTGTGGCACCTCCTTATTAAGCCCTCAATAGAAACAGAGTGTTTGGAAGTTCTGGATGAAAGCCACACCACACTGTAGTGTTATTTTCTAAGCACGGTTAGACCAGGTGTAAGTCCTGGGTAAATCCCAACAGGTGGCTCCTGACTCCGGCTGCCTTCCTGCAGGTGGCAGCCCAAGGGGGCCGGGTTCGGCTCTTGCCTCACAGCGCCGCAGTAAGAGGCTGATCAGGCATAGGCAGGAAGCCTGACCAGATCCCATATGCGGGAGGTTAAGCCTTGGTCCTTCATATAACTCCCTAAAATCTTTCTTGCATCCACTTTAGGAGTCCAGTCGAGGCTGAGGTGACATTTTCTGTATGGACTCATGGTCCCTGCTGACTTTGGTGAGCTCACGTTTTCAAGGGGTTTCATTCAGTGAATAGCAGAGCTAAGCCAAAACTGAGAAGGCACGTTCTGAAAAGTGGAAACAACCTGTCAACCTTTGATGAGATGGATTTTAGATTACAAAGAGAGAAACCCTCTAATTCAAAGTTCATGTGAGTTAAGATTAGTAAATCATAAAATAGAACAATATTAAGTGTTTTTATAGCTTCAAACTGCTTCACAGGCATGAATTAATTAGCTGTAATATCAGTTAAAACACTGGATGTCAAAATGTTCCCGAATTTCATTGGGGCACAGATGCCATTAGAACACAGACCACAGAGAAAAGAGCTTGCAGCCGACCCCATTGGAGCTTCAAAGGCACTGAAGGTGTCACATTCACCCCCATGGAAGGGAAGGGAAGGGAAGGGAAGGGAAGGGAAGGGAAGGGAAGGGAAGGGAGAATGGCTTGAAAGCAACGTCTCTTTTAAGCATCTCAACCAATTTTCAGCACTTATTTTCAAGGAGATAAGTGAAAAAAATATTGCAATTGTCTTTAAAAATGAAGAGGAACAGATGCAGCTAATAACTTAGGTAACAATGATTCATTAATTAAATTAGGGATCAGAGTTCTTGAAACAGCATGTGAAGAATGAAAAATTGGTCTGATGGATGACATTAAACGTCAGATAATTAGGATCACTTTTGACAGAACGGAGGTTTAGCAAAGAAACCTAAAGTTTATAAAGAATACTGTAGTAGCTTCTGGAAATATCTGCATTTCAGTTGATTTTCTTAGTAAAGCAGATGAGAACAGAACTCTGTCAGCAAAGGTAATTTTGAAATTCATACAAATTAATTTTGAAGATTGTTTTAGTCTCACTCCATGAAAACACTTCCCATAACAACATACTGTACTTTAACACGTGTTCTCTTTTGTCTCAAAATATTGCCCTTTCAGACATAAATTGCTAGCCAAAACTCAGTCTTGAAGGTTTCCTTTCACTGTGGTCAGAACATGACTGTATTTGGCCTGAGGCTCTGTACTGGGGTATCCTGACTTCACCTACTGAGCCACATCCCCAGACTTCATGTGATCCAGCCAATCCAATACATTTTATTTAATCTGGCCAGGATCCTCTGATCCAAAATCACTGTGAAAGGGGAAATATCGAGATCTTGTTCTCCACTGAAAAGTCTTATCTGGACAAAGATTTTAGGCCAATCCTGAGAAAGAATTCTACACCAGGTCTTGAGATGTAAACACAAGGATCTGTCCAGCAATGCTCTCAGAGCACCTTCACAAGATTTTCTCAGGTTCAGCACCCTCTTCAGACGGGTGTCCCCTTCACAAGCATACAGTCCCTTTGGGTGAATTCTTCATTTCACTAGAAGTACCAAGAGTCTGTCCAATTACTTCAGTGAGGTGAGAATTCCCCTTTCCAAGTGAAAATTAATTTTAGTGTATATAAGTCAATATCCCTATACTGAATTTATTAAGACCTCCTGTTATTTTCCATCAGACTTTTAAACCATCTTACCAAATAATTTTAGAGGGAAATTCCTTTTAGGCTTCAGTGCTATGTATAAAACAAGTGATCTTTAAAATGGTGGGAAAAGTGAGTTAAATGACTGGTAATCATTAAATACTCTAACTACATGTTGTCATGCTAACCACAGGGTGTAGCACCACTTCTCTTTTCTTTGTCATACAGTGGGACTGTCCCATATTTATATGTTGTGTAAACAAGTTGCATGCTATTGTGTCCACAGACTGCTTCTTCTCTCGCCCATGTCCTGGGGATTTTCTCCTCCACTTCCCCTGCCAGCAGCAGTACAGCTCACTCCAGGAAGGTGTTGTTGTTTACAAGTGCAAACAGGTAATATGAGAAGGGAAGTGAATTTTCTGGCCTCACAGTAGTTGGGGGTAGCATCTAGTAATTAAATACTGGAGGCTTTTTTTAATTGCATCCTTCCTTGTGCAAGGCAAGATCTGAAATAAGGGCAGAGAAGATGAACTCTGTCCATGCTGCCTTTATGGATGCTGCTAAGCTTTCATGGGTACTGCAGCCCTATCTCCCAATATTCCCCCAGAAAAGTCATGGGGTCCTGGATCTGTTTCCATACAGGTACACAGATCCTTCCCTGTTCTAAACAGCATTCCCAGAATGGGCCTTTCCAAAGATCTCTCCACGAAACCCCAGTTAAGGTAGGTTAGCTCCACAGTCAGATTGCTCTGCTAGTACTTTCACCCACACAGGGTTAGTCCACCACCAGCCTTTTATGTTTCATTCTTTGCTAGAAGGATGGAAGGGAGCATGTGATTTCACTTCTATAACGTTTTCTCACATATTTAAAAAAAAAAACTTATGGAAAGCTGATAAAATCTCAAAGGCACCAGCTTGCAGCTTGATGCCTTCCAAAAAGCAAGATGGGAAATAAAATTAGTTTATATAACTTATTAAGAACAAAACCCAAAACCAATGATTATTACAAGGCTAATTTGCCCTAGTGACACTTCACAAACCTTTGTACAAGACAAAAGTAGAAAGGACAATTGCATAAACTGCACAAAGACAAGAATTAGAAAGTAAAAAAGCCAACAACAATATATCACAAACAGCTCAGTAAATAATAGTGCAATTTTCCTAGCTAATAGAATGGTTTAACACCTGAATATACTCACATGCCTGATTAAACACTAACAACGTAAACCCATGAAAGAAGATTATAAGTTGTAATATCTCTTTGCAAATAATAGCATATTAGCCACTGTTGCATACTTCTCCAATTACATCCCTTTCATTCTTTTCATCTGGAAAACAGTTCACATTATAATAGTCAGCATCATTTGTGTTTTAAAACAAGCTATTACTTTGTGTGTGGTGTATATTGCCAAATTGCAGGTCTCTTTCTCCATATATCTAAGTATACTCTCAAAGTTAATAAAATCAGTAGTTGGCAGAGCAACTTATCTTTAACTAGGCTTTCTATGAAAAAATGTTTAAACTTCAACAAACATTTACTTCTTGTCACCCTGGACACTTTTCTCAGGCCTTCTTCCCTTTTCTTATCAGAGGTTGCCAGGAGCATGAATTGTGCCTAAAAGCAGCATCCCCACAATTACCAAAATACACGAGCCTGCCCACATCCACATCCATACAACTTTCTTTGGCTCCTGTTCACTTGACTTGAAACGAGTGTGGGTGTCTTGAAAAGAAACATGGAAGGCCAAAACCTCTGGTTTCAGTCACAACAATCTCAGTTCACCACCTTCTCTAATCAATCACCTTCATCCCTTTCTATTTTCCATGCACCTCCAGCTATGCAATTCACTGTCTCTTCTTGCTTGAACATCAAACCACTGTAATTTACTGACCTTCAGGCCTGCCCTCCTGCTTGAATTACTTAGAAATCCCTGGTTGGTTTAGAAAAGCCTTCAAATGAGGCAAGAGAAGAGAACCCCTGGAGATTTAAGTGAGTAAACAAACTTTCCATCCCAATGTAAGAACTCTGGAAAAGCTCAATGCAGTGCATTGTAGCATTTTTACTGCTGAAGCTCTTAAAGGACAGGATAAACAAAATTTCTCAGGAACAGTTTGGGTATGCTCCATTCTGGTTTAGTGCACCAGGTGAAGTTCCATTATCTGCTGCATTTGCATGATTCCTTCAGAGCACAAAGCTCTGTGGTAAATAAAGCCTGGGGCTGAGCCAGTATGGCAGTTGTTCTTCAGGGAGTATTCAAAGCCAGGAGGAAAATCAGCCCAGTCTTTTTAAAGTACGATGTTTGAACAGAGGTGATACTCATTCAGAAAAGGTAGCCTAGGTGGATGTTTCTGTTAACGAAAAAATCCAGGACAGTAGTCTACTTTTCAGATTATTACTTTCTCTTTTCTTCTTAATTTTGTATTCCAGCTGTTGAGGCATATAAAATTGTGATTATGATTTATTCACCATCATAGAGGGAAGAGTGTATTTTAAGACTTCTCCATGATCTTCTAAACCATAAGGTACTGGCCATTCACTAAGACAGACCAAAGAAATTTTGGACCAGTCTTCATAACTGACACAGCTAATTCTAAGTTACTTACCAAGAAAGTTCAAATTGTTTAAAATTTTTCCTTTCACTTTTTCGACTCTGGCAAGTTTTAGTTTGGATATCAAGAAAAGGTTCTTCCCCCATAGAATGGTTGGGCATGGGAATGGGCTGCTCATGGGAGTGGTCACAGCACCAGCCTGGCAGAGTTCAAGAAGTGTTTGGACAGCACTTTCAGGCACAGGGTGTGATTCTTGGGGTGTCCTATGCAGGGTTAGGAGTTGGACTTCAGTGGTCCTTGTGGGTCCCTTGCAATTCAGGATATTCTATGATACTATTATTCTGCAATTGCATGAATATTGGCTGTGAATATAATAACTGGACAGCTGGAAAAAGCTGGGTATGATTTGAGCACAGGAAAGGCTGCAATGTGTATCTGTCTGTACAGCTTTATGTGGCCATGTGAAGCACTTAGTTGTCCTGACCATTTTCAGCAAATTCTAGTGTCTTTTGATTTGGACTAATTAGCAGTCAGTGACATAGATAAGATGTGTGTGAACAACTTCCAAAGGAAAGAAATCACCAGGAAGCTGTTAAATAATAGCAGTGGAAAGATTAAACTGCTCGCTCAGGACAAGTCTGTAGCCTACAGGAAATCCTTTCCTACACAGCTCTAGTGAAACACTGCTGGTTTAAGCACCAGTATTTAAGACCTGTTTGAAGCATATTGTTGTGGTTGTGGCTCCAGTGGTTCCTGATGTTGCTGCTCAAGTTTTCTTCTACCTAAAAATTAACTTTAAGAAATACACCTTTAAGATGTACATATTTTTGTTTTTGCCAGTTTGCTGCACTCACTTGCACTTGTGCCAGCACTGATGGCAGCCTGGATAAGTTCCAAGGCAGATGACTGAAATGACCTGCACTGAAAATAAAAAATGAATGAAAACACACCACCCCAGTGATCTTTGTCAGGATTCTCTGGAGGGAATGGCAAGTACACTTGCTTTACCACAAATATAGAAGAACCACAAAGCTACCAAAGTTTGCACTTGAAGCTGGAGCAAGCACTGTCCACACTTGGTTCTATGGAAATAGAAATGCCAGTGAGAATAATGCTCCCAGCTGGACCCCTAATAATCTTTGAAAAACAATGACATTGAAGCATGGGATCAGAAGGACCAAATACTAACTGAATTGAAAAGTAGAAGTAATCATTCGTCTGGAAGGCATATTCTAGAGGCATACTTGGGACCCAACCAGAGCATATGCTGCAGCAGGAAAAAAAAAAAA